>OZ014483.1:1562229-1886532 GCA_963965965.1 Trididemnum nubilum
CATTCTTTTATGGTGGCACCAGAATAAGATCATCTTTTCGTTAACATGGTTCTTTTTAGTTTCAATTGTATAGTCTAATGCTACATAAATCAACTACAACTACTGTAATATAACCACTTGATAAACAAAATGAATATACCTATTACTTTAAATTTAGCTCCTAATTACTTTAAAATTTAATTCACAAATTTTGAGGTAATGCAGAAATTAAATTCAACTTTCAGCAGTCAATCTTTCACCCTTTTTTTACAATTGCCATTACTATTTGGATTCATATTTTCTTTAGTGCAACTCGCCTAAAAAACACAACCACAAAATGTACTTTAATCTGTACATTAACTTCTTTGACAAATCTTTTCTAATTTGTTATAAAGTGAGTAAGATACATTAAAGACAAGGTAAATTTTGTGTTAGTCGTTTTTGAGGATAATTGCACTTACGAAAAGTTCAATCTAAAAGTGGCCTAACTGCAATCAGAGCTTGGTTTTGCATGCGTATTTACTTGCTGCATCTATGTTAACTTTAGTCAGTTCTTTACAATTTAGGGATGATGTGACACATCCAAAGATGCCATTTTCAAGTGATATGCTAACCTGATTTGAAATATTTCTTGTTATTAGCAACAACATAGAACATACAAAAAAATTTCAAAGAAAGCTCTTATTCCATATGCAAAAATGTATGTTTTCCATCAAAAAAAAAGCTTTTTGCTTATTACTTTTTTTTGAAGCAGTTTAGAAAGAAAAGTTCTGGTAAAGTGGATATAAAAGCGGGGCTTCTGCATCTTTTAAGTCAAACACCAGGTTTCTAGCTTAAGCGGTTCTTGAGATAGGGTCAGATTAGCTATTTTTCTTGCATTTGACAGATGTGCACAGCCACTAGAGGGTGCACCATCTCAAAATTGGTTCCGATGGCTTTTACGCCACATTTGGGTATTTATACAAACACTACTTTTTAAAATTCAAAAATTTGGTTTTTTCACCGCTCCCTAATAAATAGACCTACTGCATTTGAAAGTTGAAATAATATTATGCCAGCTTGCCTCAAAAATAGCGGCAATCTGCAATTTTCTTGTATGGCCTGCATAAAGAAAGAAAACGCGTTTTTTTTTCGTTCGCTGGTGCATCACCAAACAAAATAAAATTGTAAAACCAGGAAAAAACACTTTAATTTTATTTATTTTTAACCCATCTGCTGCATAAACAATGGCAGAACCTCTGCCTGTAATCGCTAAAACTTTCTAATTTGTTAGGATTTGCCTAAATTAAAACTTTTCCATACTTAGTCCATAAACAAAAGAAATTTGTCCCCCTCTCTCCCTTTTTTTTTAATTTCTGGCTGCGCCCGTTGGTATATGAGAGCAAATATTAATAACATTCAAAAATATGCTACCGCTAAAAACAAAACAATTAGTAAAAGCTGAGAACTGAGGTATTATCTCGAATCTTTTGATACAAAGCTTATCAGGGCGTATAACGTGTAATACAGAAAATTTTGACTCTTTTTTTTACTCAAAAAAATTTGCATGAAGCACTTAATTTACTAGAAGGAATTGGTTTAGAGCTTTATGGTGTAATTATGTGTTAAATGTTAGTGCATGGCAATATGGGTAAAGTTGTTTATTTTTCTATAATACGTCCAAGCTCTTCTTGCTATCATGTTTCCAAAAATTGCTCAATAACGTTGAAAAAGAGCAAATATCAGTTCTTGTAGACTTTTGTTTAATGATGAAGTATTTGTTTATTGATTAAGATCAATATTCGTACCTGATGGATCATGAGGTTTTTGTAGTCAGCAACAGAAAAAAATGCAATTTTTTCAAATCCGAAAACTACAAAAGCAATATTTTAATTTCCAATCCTGGTAAGTTTGTGGAAACCTTTTTTTTTTCAAGATCAATGCAAAACTTTTTTATTTTTTAAAAGTTTTTGGTGTTTGTTTGATGCATCGTTGACAATATTTTACTTTATTTCATTTTGCTGAATGCTTTGGGTTCTTTAAAACAAACCAGAAGTTCTGTGTAACGTCACTTTATAAATCAGATAGCTTTTGATTTACTACAAGACGGGTTTATTTTGTAAACATCAACTACTCTATTGTTTGATTTTTTATTCTAGATATTATTTTCTTTCCTATATTCTGCCATGTTGAATTATTTTACATTTTGACAAATATTTTTAAAATCAAAGTACTTTGATTTAGGCACCAGCAACATTGAAGCTGAATTTCGATGTGTGCAGTCATGCAAGTGAGATCAAAAGCACTGAAGTTGTGATCTACATACTACAAGTTGTTACGTAAGGGCACAGCTATGTACATAGGCGTCGATTTTTTGTTGACTAAGCAAATTCCGAGGGGGCAAAATGTTTTTGCAAAGTTTCTCTGGAATTTTGCCCCCAAATTCAAATGAGAACCAAAAAAAGGTCTCTACAGAGTTCTGGTTTTATCTCAGTCCGGAATTTCGGATTTTTTGCTGCCAAGTGGATATTACTTGCCAAAGAACCGAGGGAGCCAGACATATTTCGCCCCCTTTAGTGTCAGATCCGAGAAGGCGCCGCCCCCAGGCCTTCCCAAAATCGACGCCTATGGCTATCTATCGTGTAGTTTACTTGTGATTCGTAGACATTTTCACACTTTTAAGTCTAAACAACAATTTTTTGATTAGAACAAGTTTATAGGATTACGAGGCTCATTTTTCCTGAGAGTTTAAAAACAATTTAGAACAATGTTAAGTTCAGCATGAAAAAAATTAAAATTTGCATACATGGGATGGCACAACGTACAGTATTTGTAAGTTTTCAACGAACAGTATTTGTAATACTTTGTAATCAATTTCAACGTATAGTAGTTGTAATCAGGGAGTTTTCATGGCCTTTTCTATGTTGCCATTCTTGAGTTGTCTAGCGCAGTGGTTCCCAACTACCGGTCCCGGTCCGCTTAAATTTTTCGCCAGTCCGCTGAATATCTTTTTTTCACATCATTGCAATGTTTTTATTATAAAGACTCATTTTATGCGTGGTCGATTTTTAATCGGTAAAACTGGCGTAAATTTCTCGAAAAAAACTTCAAAAAAAAAATTTTTTTTTAAACTGTTTTGTTTCAAATAAAAGTTTTTTTTCGAAAACAAAAAACAATATTTTTAAAATTTGTTATTAAAAAACGTATTTTTCTTTCAAATAAAGCGTTTTTCAAAAAAAAAAAAAACAAAAAAAAACGTTTGAAACAAAATTTTTACCGTGATTATATTTTTTGAAGCTTTTCATCTGACGCTTGTCAAGAAAAATCGTCAGAATTGAAAGCGCAGGAAAAGAATCGATGAAAGAGCGTCATTTGTGTATAACCTTTAAGTTGAGAATGAATACTTTTTGTCGGCAGTGGGCGGGGTTAGAAGCTTTGATGAAAGTGACTTCAAAAGCAGATAGATGAAAGGAGAACGAAAAAAGTTTTACAAAAAATTCATTTCTTATTGCATTTTTTTCAATAATGTCATTTTTATCAGAACTTCTAACCCCTCTCACTGCCGACAAAAAGAATTCGTTGTCAACTTAAAGGTTGTACATAAATGACGCTCTCTCATCGATCCTTCTCCAACCAATTACTGCTTGGGATCATTCCATTATGATTCATCAAATATCGTACACCACTAAATTTTAAAAATTGTTCATATTCACATAATTTAAAACTTTTGTCTATAAATCACCATGTAGCAGGAATTTTTTTCTATCTTCTTTAGTTTTGGAGTTATCGACTATTGAAGTTTTGCTTATTTGCCGCTAGTGGTGGTAGCGCGCACACTTACAAATAATTAAAAGTGGTTGGAAACCTCATTTCTTGACCGATTTTGTTCAACAAGGTGTCAATTTATATGTTTTCAAGGCCAAGGAATTCAAAAATGCTGTCAAATTTGACAAAACGTAACTAGCTAATACAGAATTAAGGTATTTTTGTGAAAATGCACGGTTCCGCATTCAAGTTTCCCATCTTCTATAATTTAACATTTTTTATTCTGCTTTGTGGTTGCATGTTGAGTGATGATTCAAGTTCCTAAGATTAAAATATCTTTTCTGGAACTTTATTTAAAATGCATTTTTCACCACCAAATTACCCTCACATAACTTTTGTTTTAGAAAAAAATACGTTTTGAAAAAAAACTTTTATTTTTTGAAAAATATCTATTATTTGAAACAAAACAATTTTTAAAAGCTATAGACAGTATATAGAGTCTTATAGGCACAATCAAACCTTTGATCAACAGCCCAAGACATACTGTTTCGAAATCGACATTCGCCTTTTATTCCTCGTCAGTTTAGCTAGGACTACAGGTATGAACATGAGCGTAAAAAGGCAAAAAATCGTAAATTAACCAGATCATGACACAATTTTTTTTCTCCCAAAAATATAAGGTAACCGCAATATTACAAGAGATAGTTCTAATAGTTCAATGCAAAATAATTTCCAATAGCATGCCTTATACAGCTGCTTCGCCCAATCTCAGGGCTCATCAGTAAAGCTAGCAAGGCCAAAAGGACAAACATCACCAGTGATAAAAATTTTCAAAACAAGCATCTTAGCCAATTTATCAATCAATGAATAAATCTTTAAATCTCTACAAGACTTTGTATACTGTCTATAGCTTTTATTAATTTTCTCAGTACATTGTTCTTAAAAACAATTTTTGTTTGGTAAAAAAATTTTTTTTGAAAAAATACTTATTTTTGAAAAAAAATTTTTTTGCAAAAATTTTTTTTTACCACTGGCAAATAAAAGTCTCGACGCTTAAAGTCCTGTCGCTTAAACGTCTCACGCCTAAACGTCCATGCCTAAAAGTCACGGTCCGGTCTCTAAGTCTCAAAACAATCAAGTTGTTGGTGATGTTTTTAATCTGCTAATTATGCAACAAAGTTGCTTCTGTCCTGACTTAAATCAAAACTTATCAAAGAAATTAATTAGATGCTGAAGTAGAGCTACATGTTTCAGAAACTTCTTTGCTGCCACGCTTGTCTCATATTATTGTAACATCGAAACTGCACCAAATTTCTCACTAACTTTTATTTTGTATTGTATATCCATAAATTGACATCTTGTTGTTTGAGCTGTTTGACATTTTATGTCAATTTTAGTATTACAGGAGTAACATTTGCCGAAATATTGGGCTACGTTGTGCCAGTAACTTTACGGTGGTTAACAAAAGCGATAATCATTACACCGGTATTTGTTATATTTATTACAATTTTTTGGTGCCGGTCGGTGAACATTTGTTGAATTTTTATCGGTCCGCCAATATACGAAGGTTGGGAACTACTGGTCAAACAGTAGTCATGGCTTAACCAAAAGACAACTTTTAAACAAACAAAAATAACGTTTTGTCACTTTATTCTCCAATAATCTAAGGACGAATCAGGCTTAAATATAAAAACAGTTAGTCTCAGCTCAAAATTTACTACTTTTTAAAAAAATGTAGCAGCTGAAACGTGACTGTAGAGGAGAAATAAATTAGCGCAATTTTTGGCATTACTAATAATTAAACTCTAAGATATTTTGAGGAAGAAGTTTTGATTCAAAAAAATGAAAGCGCCACGGATATTACTTTTATTTTATGTATGACCTAATACTAGCGCGTCTGCAGCGCAGTGAGTAATTGCATTGTGATGTAAACAGCTTTATTTTGTAGAATAAAGACTATTTAAATGTCATCCATAAAAACTTATTGTAATCAAGTATGTAATTATTTTTTTATAACAGGCAAAACAACTTGGATTCAAAGCTCAATCTGGTTTAAGTCTGATTTCCAATTTTTTGGTTTTGTATTTTGTGCATTGAGGTATCGCACTTATGACGTAAGTATGGTTTCTTTTCCTCCGTATTTTGCCTGCCAAACCTTAAAGAAAGATTGCAGTCAAATTTGCAACATGTTAACTGAAGACCTGCTTAAATCAATCAAACTCAAAGGCTAAAAATTATACCTTGTGTGCTTTTCTGCATCAACTTTTATCTTTTAGGAGTTCAGCTGTTTATTCAGTTTTTAGTGTTTCTCTGTTCCGACTGCTCTTAAATCGGTCATTACAAGTACCTCATTATTTTCTGCGTTTCACTCTACTCTATCAAAAATCAAAATCAAGGTGAACACTAACAAGTGGTTTTCACGGCATTCGAGAAATCTAAGTCGGTATTTTAAAGAAATGGAACAAACTTTACAAGAAACGTTCGCAAACAACATTGAAAAGTCACATAATAGTAATTAATTATTATTTGTGCGGTACTATCCAAAACTGTTTGAATTGTCAACATTTACGAACTCAAGTTTGATTAAGAAAATTTGTGACACAATGAACAAAGATTAAAAGTTGATTTCTTGACAAAAAAAGTTTCCTGAATTTGAATTACACATACACAACTGAGTTACGCATACACAACTGAATTACACATAACGGCTTTATTTTGCTGCGAAAATATTTGACTTTGAATTTAGTTCTTTTACTAAAGCTCTATCCTGATTTAATTTAACTTGTGGGAAAGACATGAAAATCGTAAAAGCAATGCTTGAATAAGTAAGGACCGTTCTACACTGGACGTAAAATTGTGTGCATACAAACGTAGCTTTAGTTTATTTTCATTACTTGCTATTGTCATCAAGGTTTAGGATGAAAGCTGAACCCCGCAGAAACCATTTCTGTTCCGTAATGGTTTAACTGCGATTAAAAATTACCTAGCATTAGCCTTGCATTAGCAATGCAATTAATAAATTGCTTAAATCACGTCAATAATACGAACTTTGATTTCTTGGATATTATGAAAACCAGCTCACCCTTTCAAAATTTGCATCAACGAGTTTGGTTCCGATTTTAAATAGTAAATGGCACGCAGATAATAATGATAAGAAACATGTAATGACCGATTCAATAATTGTCGGTAAGGAGAAAAGAAAAAATGGAATAAATAACTAAACTGCTGCATTGTAAATGAAAAGATATTCGTAGTCAAAGCAGTGCTTTTTTTGAAACACCCTATATTTATAAAATATTGATAAGTATTTTATGTTTGTGCATTTTCGCCCTAAAAGTCATTCTGAAAACTATCAAACAGTATACACAGCAAGTTACTACTGCTGTGTAAGTTCAACTTAACCAATCGTTCATCAATTTTGGATTACGACGTACTGTAATAAAAACATTAGTTTTTAAATCTTTATGGTATAGGTTTTCCAGCATCTACATGAAGAAAACAAGCTGTGCTGTATGCACGTCATTTCTGCTAAGAAAAAGAATCGAAGGAGAACAGGAAAAATGTAAAATTTAACTAAGTAAGCTACAATTTAAGCTTATAATCATGAGCGCACAAGCGCACTGATTGTATGTTGCAACTAACTGCAGCTTGTACGCTAGCAAGGCAGTACGCTGGCTGTATCTAATTTCTGTTTACGATAGACTAAAAATAAGATCGTTCACTCGCTTATTTGTTTTGGAAGTGTAGATTGGACCTCAGGTAAGATCTACAAATTGGGTAAAATTGTGAGCATACCAGCGTATCCATTAGTTTATCTAACCAAATAGCAATTCTTGTACGCTGGTACGATTTTTAAAAAATTATACTGAAATTACGCTCATGCGTTTGCGATGTTACGCAGTGCAGACCACCGTGCCTTACCGTAGTGCAAGATTTATTAAAATAAACGAAGACTTTGCTCGTAGGTATACGATTGTATTGAGCGCCAAGTCAAAGCTGGGCATTATTCATTTTCGTTTTATTCTCTGTCTTAAAAGTTTTTGGAAAAATAGTCGCGCCCATCAGCAAGGCATGCTGTTTCATATGGCCAAACATAATTTTGTCGTCATTGCGCACCAATAAATTCACGTTTTCATTTTATTTTATTTTTTTAATTTTGAAAGATTTTATATCGTTTGTGAGTACTGTTTGGGCGGGCAATTGGGCAAACTTCAAAGAATGTGGAGAATCACGTTGCTACGCTGGAGAAAAAAAGTGGGTATAAGTTTTTTCGTAGAGCAAACGCTTTTTCAAGGTTAAAGTGGACTTTAATATTTTACCAAAAACTACAATATTATTTCAGTCGAATTTTTAAGCTTCCGAAATTGTATTTCAGTTAATTTTTCAATCAAATTGCGCTGAACTCTGTATTTCAAATTTCGCTTTTAAAATATTATTTTTCAAGATGCTGTGAAAAGTTATTACGTCATAATGAAAAACCCGTTGATCAAATTTTTTTTATATTTGTTGTGTTTCGTCACAACACTATCAACCAAAAACTGTTGTAATATGAAGTTTTGAAATAATAATGAATTTACGAATGCAGGAAACTTTTAAAACTTGTTATTCTCGCATGTACGCGATGGCGAAAAAACTAAATTTGCTCATGCTTTGTGGTGTCTCGCAATTTTAGCAGATTAAATTGTTAAAGTGATACTGCTCAAAATCGATTTTATTGAAGAAATGAAAACTACTTGAGGTAATAAAGAGGTGCCCCAAATATTTCTACCCAATTTCCCTTATTTGCGAAATTGCTATTTACCCCATTTGACCCCATACCTATTTGCTACGTTAGAACTGACATAAGTTTGCAAAAATTTTTTGCTGACTAAGGAATGCAATGTTCGATGAGGAAGGTAAGAGGATTCTGCTTTAGACAGCGATTCTAATCAAAACTACTGTAAATTCATCAATGGCATTATACGAGTGATATAATTTGTTGCATCAAGGTTAGACCAGCTTTGGTGATGTTTTTAGCCTATGATTGATATAAAATTTGAAGCCAAAAACGATCATACTGTAGATCAGTTTTGGTAGTTTAGCCTTTAAGTCCAAATTAAATAGGCCTACTGTAAGCTATTGTCTACTATAACAGCCCTAAAGTAACACCAACCTGGTCTACCTGTCTTATTCTTGTCCTCTTTTTTTCACTAATCTATGTAAAGTTCTGTTACCGGTATTGCACAAACCAACAACGAAGCAATTTTATAAAATAACAGTATAGGTTTTGGTCCATTATATCGGTTCTCAGCGTAGGCTATTTTCAGAGCTGTAATCAGAAACTAGCGCAATTGTACAGTAGGCCTAATCTAATACCCACAACATAATACCTAGTAGCAGTCAGTAGCCTAATCAAATCTAAAAACTTGGTTATTGCTGTTGTTACCTGCAGACATAGGCCAGGTTACCAGAACTGATGTACAGTGTGATCGTTTTTGGCTTCAAATTTATATCATTCATTGGCTAAAAACATCATCAAAGCAGGCCCAACTTTGATACAACAGATTATAAAGTATCACTCGTATAGTGCCACCGATAAATTTAGTTTAAATTAGAATCGCTGTCTAAAGCAGAATCCTTTTACCTTTTTCATCAAACATCGCATTCCTTCGTCAGCAAAAAAGGTTTGCAAATTCATGCCTGTTGTGACGTCGCAAATTCGTACGAAGTCAAACGGAGTTAATAGTATTTTCGCGAAAAAAAGGAATTGGGGAAAATTATTTGGGGCACCTCTTTATTACATTATGTAGTTCTCCTTTCTTCATTAAAAATTAGAGAATCCACTAAATAGATTCTCGAGAATCCACTGAATGGATTCTCTAATATCTTGCTGCGTTTATTTACAGTCCCATAGGTTTGAAAGTTACAATATACCTTAAGAATATTTGGTATTTTCCAGAGTAAGAATTAAATTAAACTTCCTGCGGAAATGTTTTTAAACAGCCTTATAGTATTTATGCTCTATAGTCTATATTAGTCCTGACGTAAAAAAAATTCAAATTTCCAAGCCATGGGGTTTTCAACTAATAGTTGTTATTTATAACTCATAATAAATCCGAAAAAAAGCAGCAATAGGGTTAAAATCAAGATATTCATTAGCATTTAGTAATGTTCTGGATTTCATTTATGTTATGCATCGATTTTTGTTGAAGAAAGCAAATTTCGGAGGGGCAAGAATTTTTCGTCCGTGATGTTTTTTGAAAGCCTTTTTACGTATTTACGGTTGCGTCAAATGCGGCATTAGTGTCCTTCTCACCAGGGATGTGGAAGTGAAAGCTGGAAGCGGAAGCAGTTGAACAGGCAAATTTTCGCGGAAGCGGAAGCTAGAAGCGGTAAAACAGAACCGCTTCCACTATGGCCATTCATATCGAACTGGAATACAGTAAAATTTTTGTGAAATATACGACGAAAGGTGAATGTTCGATAGACCGTCATTTGCTAAGAAGCATTCTTAAGAGCTTGAGGTTGACTAAGATCCGGGCAGCTTACATCCCTATTAACTCAAATATGAACTATGTAGCCAACCAACTCATTTAAAAAAATTTAGGTGTTCAAAAATTCCCTATTTTAGTTCTAAATTTTTATTATTTTCTCAACCATATTTTTAAATATGGCTTTGCCCATTATTGAAACATATAGGTCCATTATACTCGTGTAACACAGTATTCACCAACATAGACAAAGTTTCAAGTTCCAGCATTTTAATTTAATTTACTACGAAAATATAATCTTGAAAAGCAAACAGAAGAGCATCATAACATCTCTCAAACAAAGTTTAATATTAAAATAAATTTTTTCAATCATCTTTTTAATCATCATGATACTTTAATGTTTGTCCTAATTATTGCTAAAAGTACGGTTTGTTGCAAGAATTTTTTTAATGTGGTACAATCGTGTATAACTGCATAATTCTTGCAGTGTTTTTGTTTTGCTGTCCTAAAAAAGTAAAAATATACGTTGTTAGGAAGAATTTGAAGCAAACCACGTACTCGAACAAGTTCAGAGTTGTAAGTTGGCCTGGGCTTTTAGGGTCAGGTTCAGGCCTAAAGCTGACTAAATTTCTGGCTTAATTCGGGCCTGAGACGTGCTTTTTGTCGTAGGTTCACAAAAATATAATCAAAAGCAATTTGGCAACATTGTTGAATGAAGTCTTCATTTAAGTTTTTTTCGGGCATGATTTGGGCTTCAAATTAGTTTTCGGGTTCGGGCCTGTACTAGTCGGCCCGTTTACAACTCTGAGCAAGTTATTTAAAAAAAAATCTGTAAAGTGGAAGCTTTGCCCTACGGCTACCTAATTATAGCCAAGTAAAGATATGCGCTTAACAAAGCAGATAATTGAAACAAGTTATTATCCCGAGCGCTTGGAGGCCTGTCTCCAGAACCCAAATAATCGTTCGTTATTTTAAACTTCGTGATGAACGCGTTTAGAGAAATTCGTATCAGCTGAAACCTAATAACAATGTGATGAAACGTTTCGCATTACGGCCATGCAATCCGAATTCCTGACAATGCCCATACGTAGATCCTTGCGATGACAAACCACTGAATACAATTATATAATTTGCTTTTATATGTTGTATTAAAGATGGTAATACAGTAACAATGCTATTTTATTTCGACTTATTTAGAAAAAATATTTGCCAAAACACTTTAGGATCAACAAATTTTAAGCAAAAATTGCGTCACCAAGTGGTGGAAGCGGAAGCGGTGGAAACGGAAGCGATTCAAAAATTGCCGCTTCCACACCCCAGCTTCTAACAAGTCAGATCGGCCTACGTTTGGAAAAAACATTATCTGGGTTGTTTTTATTAACTCTAATTATTGCAATATATGTTATGCCCGGTCTCCACTGCTCAAAAATCGTGTGCGGACGAACGTATCTCTTGTCTTCCTTCAAATACGATTTGGCGAAAATATTTGATTTTGTAAATAAAGGTTACATGGGAAACTTGGAAGGTTTTCATCATTTATAAGCAAAGATATTTCCAGCAAAACTTGTTTTTTCAAACGTTTGCGCACCACGTAAGCCGTTCAACCAAAACTGAGGGGGCGAGAGGCATTTCGCCCCTTAGAGTCAGATGTGAAAGTTTCCCCTCGGAAAGATTTTCATAATGTTCAAAAATTTACATAGTTTGTGCATTGTTAAACATGGCGAAAACATTCAAACAGTACAATAGTGTATGTTGTTTGAATAATTTTGGACGATGGAAGAAAGTTTGACAATGATTGAATTCAATTTTGTCAAAAAAGTTCAATTTTGTCAAAAAGTAAAAAAAAAGTGTTATAAGCGAAATCACGCAAGAAGACCGCACCATAAGTATAAATTAGGTATTAACTGAAATAATTACATCTTTCCCGGAAATTTTCCACTTCTCTCTTCCATGCCAGACTATGCCCTATACATTTTCCGTGGTAACACTGTTATAAAAAAGAAAAAAAAACAACTTCGTTTGCAGAATGCCGTGACTCAAGAGATGGAAACCAAAATTGATTTCTTTCAATAATAAAGCTTCAAAGTACTGTATTAACAAAAGTCATGTCATTCAAGGCATTGATTGATTTTGTAAAATTTTTTCTAGCCACATTACATTTTAAAATCTTGCACTGACGGTCAGTTTAGCTAAAAATTGAAACCATCCATTAAACAAACGATTTCAACTCAGTTTGGTCAAAAAAAAAAAGACAAAAATGAAGATTTAGAAATAATAATTTCATTTTATTACCAAACTTTATTTCTCGTAGATTTATATTACCAAAAAAAAATTGCCACACTTTGCTGAAAAATTTTGAATTAATATTTCTTTTTTAATGACGCACAAAAGTAACTCAGCACAAACATTTTTTGTCAATCTTTTTTAACAGTTATTGATCTTGTCCCACAATTTTTACGAACAGTCGAACCTCGGTTATCGAACGATTCAGGTCTCGACCAAATCGGTTTTCGACCAAAAAATTACTAATTATTAACTAATAAGTAAAAAATTACATTAACTAATAAATGTTCAATAAAAATTTAAAAATTGCCGATAATATTACAACTTAATTTTTGTAGCAAATACGCGATGGAAAAAATACCGAAATGATAGATTTTTTGCTTTTGGGGTGTCACATTCGTAACAAACGGATCCCAATTTTTAACCAAACTAACTGTCAGATCAAGATAATATAATCTAATGTAAGTAGCATAAATTTAACAAAATCAATCAATGCATTAAATGAAATTACGGCTTTCTTAATACGGCTTTCTTCATTCGATCAAAGAAATCAATTTTGGCCCAATTGCTACAATCTTCGGTAGTCCATTGGTCTAAACAAACACGGGAAAAAAACAAAACTACCTAATAATTAAAAACTGTAAGGCAGTAAGTATGTCGCACAAAATGCTATATCAAGAATAAAAGTATTTAGCTCTAGAAAGCTTCAGGTTGTTAACCGCAATTTAAGTTTTAAAAATTTTCTTTTCCATCAACATTAAGTTGCAATTTCCCAATGGAGTACGTGTGCATTAAGTGAGGAAGTCATTGCCTCTTACCTCTTGAGTCACGGCCTGCAGCAAAACAAAGTTAGCTTTTTTTGATAACTTTGTGATCAAGGAAAATGTGGTCGCTGGCGTAGAAGTGAAAAATTCTTTTGATAACTTTAGTTTTTTCAGCCAATACACAAGTTACATTCATGGTGCTGTCTCACTGGTGAAAAATTTGCTTGCATCAAGATGCAAAATTTTTCGGCAAAATTGAACTCACAATCATTAAAGACAGCCAAATTATTCCATTTCTCCTCCGTACATTTGATCCGCGACAAATTACAAACACAAGAACAAAAAACTTAAAAGCCACTACATTGGGACAAAATATAGAAAAGAATTATAGTGACCCTAAATAACTTGTGTAACACAGTAGCATCGCAACCAGCTCCATAAAGCGCCGAGGAGACATTATTCAATTATTTTCCGCCCTATGTCAAAAGTTAGTTTTTAACACCTTGATTTTACCAGTGGTAAAGTAAGGTAAACCTTGACCTTTAAGCAAATGCGGATGTTGTAATTAGCTTGTGTCCATAGGTGTTTCAAACCAGGCACTTGCGTCAGCATAAAATCACACCTACTTAAAGTACCCTTTATATGGGTTCTATTTGCCAGCGTTTTATATGATATTGTTCTTTTTCACGTCGTACTAGGCAATCCTTAAACAATGATAAACTTTATATTCCATATTACCGTTCTATTAAATTGCAGAAGTGTATCAAGTATCGGGGAGTTAAAAATTGGGAAAAAATCCCCAAGTAGTTAAAAAATATGTCGCATAATTATCTTGAAAGCCGACACAAAGAGTTTCTATTATCATCTTATGTCATTTCGAAATAATTGTACAAGATTCCGATTTGTTTATGGTCTATCACTCGTAAATGTCGAAAACACTTCAAAGTTTTACTATTCAGCATGCCCAGTATACGCCATGTTTGTTAAAAAGTATGAAATATATGTCGTCCACCATACAACCACACGACATATCGTAGATTGATTGGTCGCCTATTTGTTGGATATTTTGCCGTTACCCCTCTTATATCCTTTTTGAACTTTATTAAACTTCTGGCATCTGGTGGTTGCATGACTCGATGACCGCATGTTCCTTCGCAACCTCTGTCGCTCTAATTTGCCAAAAATTGTTGAACAATTGAAGTGTGTTTGGTGTTTCGGTATTTTAACGACTGTATGCGACTAAATGAACAGTGAGTTGAGTTGAGTTTTCGGCGCATAGATTACACAGAAGCTCGCAAGTCAACATATTTATATGATTCTTGACCAATTTTTAAATTATATTTGAAATGAATACAAATATCTTAGCTGATTTATAATCACGATTTTTGTTTCTTGAGAAGCAATGAATATTGAATGGGCTAATTTCTTATATTCATTCCCAGCAGTTTGTTCAGGCGGTGTGGGGCGAGCTTAAACCCATTGCGACATTTTTCAGGCAACAAATTGACGTTTGAGTAAGTTCAACAATGTTTTTAAGTACAATTTTGTTAAAAAATTGATTGCTTTTTGTTGCAAGCGAAATTATCCCCAATTGGTTAACACTAGTAAGTTAGCAAAACAAAAAATCCGTTATTTCGGTATTTTTGCAATCGCGTATTTGCGAGAAAAATTTGAGTTGTAATATTATCGGCAATTTTTAAATTCTTGTTGAACATTTATTAGTTGGTGTATTATTACGAAACACAGCAAAAACGAAAATTTTTTGCTGCATGCATTTTTACTGTAACAAACCAAAATAAGGCAAGAAATGGATATTTTTATTTCACCGTCAATAATTGGCAAAGGCAAACAATCAATTTGAACTCAGTTTGGTCAAAAAAAGACAAAAAAATTGAAAATAATAATTTTATTTTGTTGCCAGCATTATTTCTTTTATATTTGTTGCATTTTACCAAAAAAATATCACCATACGTTTCTAAAAAAATTTAAATTATTTTTTCTCTCGTTTTGGACTTGGACTGTTAGTAAGGTAAGGAAAGCTTGAAGGGGCTGGCAATTCATATCTTCAACTGGCTTTCAAATTTTAGCGATGTATTTTTTCAAATGGCTTTAAAAGGCACAGAACTTGATCTAAATGGCAATTTTAAAAAACAAAAGAAGAAACAAACATAATTGCCCGGCAGCTGGGCCTCTGCCCCCAGACACCGTCTTCGATGCACATGAGTTAAACCTCTTTGCTTAGCACGGTGCCCAATAGCTCAATGTTTGGCAACAAAATGAAATTACTATTTTCAAATTTTTGTTATTGTCTTTTTTTGACCAAACTGAGTTGAAATCGATATTTTGCCTTTGCCAATAAAGCAGTTATTTAACGGTGAAATAAGAATATTCATTTCTTGTACTATTTTGGTTTGTCACAATAAAAGTGCATGTAGCAAAAAGTTTTCATTTTCGCTGTGTTTCGTCATAATACATTAACTAATAAATGTTCAATGAAAATTAAAAAATTGCCGATAATATTACAACTTAATTTTCGTAGCAACTACGCGATTGAAAAAATGCCGAAATGATAGATTTTTTGCTATTAGAACGTCACACTTTTAATAAACGGTCTTAATTTTTACTAAACTGACTGTCAGATCAAGACTATATAATCTAATGTGGGTAGAAAAACTTGACGACATTAATCAATGCAATAAATGAAATTACGGCTTTGTTAGTACAGTACTGCGAAGTATTTTTTTGAATCAAAGAAATCAATTTTGGCCTCCAGCAGCTACTGAGCTACAATCTTCGGTAGCTGTTTGTACTAAGAAAAAAAAAAAACTAAAAATGCTGAATAATAAAAACAGTAAGGCAGTATGTCTCATAGGATGCTATATCAAAAATAAAATTACCCAGCCTTAAAAAAATTCCGGCCCTAAACCGTAATTTAGGTTCTTAACAGTTTTTTTTTGTTTTATGAGTAAAAAGCATTTTAGATTGTACAGTTTATTGTATTACATCCATTACAAAAGTTTTCTTAATAAAATTGTTCAAAAACTTTAAAGAGCAGATAGAAAATTTTTTCAAGGTCATCAGTGACAGTTTAGCAAAAATACTCGGTCTTACAGCTTAAATCTAACTAAAAGCGATTAAGCTCAAGTACTTAAACGTGTTAAATGTCGCAGTAATTTCTTAGGTTTTGCTCTTCTACAGTACTATTTTTGTTGTACCAATTCATTGTGAGAATTTAACGTACAGTTTGAAGGTTAATTTAAGAGCTAATTGTCCAACATAGCATTGCCAAATTAGCATGTTTTATCTTTTTCTTTTATTAGCCTACCGATACTCTTTGATTATGTCTAGCTGGAATACTTTGTACTAAAGATTTAAAAATTTTAAGGAGCCCATTTGGCATGGTCTCCTCGATGTGGCCTATTTAATTTGTTATCTTTAGTCTTTGATTCATATTAACTTATCCAGTAGATTTAGTTTGTGTAGCTTTTGTAGTTAATGGGGGAGGTGCCAACACAATTGGAGCACCCCTATAGTATGAGATCCTCACTTTTTTCAAATTATATTTTTACTGAGTTTGAAAATTTTATATGTCTAGCTTGAGTGGTTAAATCTTATGAAGGAGGAGGACTCTCCAATTGTGGCACTTCAAATTAGTGATATTTTATTTATCTATTCTGATTTTATCGTTCTTTTATAATTACCTATTCTGAAAGTTTCATATGTCTAGCTTAAATGGTTAAAAAGTTTCAATTCTCAAGGACCCCCGTTTTGGTGCCACAAACTTTTTGTCAAATTTTATTTTTCCTTCATATTTTCTTGTGTATCCTGAACTTGTGATGTGTTTTGCTAACACAAGTAAAAATTGTGAATTTTGGCGTCCTCATTGGAGGGTAAACCCATTGTGGTGCTCCAAAATTGTTTCAAATTTTATGTTTTCATATATGTCTATTCTAAAAATTTTATCAGTCCAGGGTGAGTGGTTCAGTTTTGAATTTTGGCGTCTTTGTTTGAGGGGAATCTCTTCATTTTGGTATCCCCAAATTTTTTTCAAATTTTGTCTTTTCTTCGTTTTTTGCCTATCCTGAAAATTTCATGTGTCTAGCATGAGTGTTTAAAAAGTTGGAATTTTCGTGGCCCTGTTGTAGGGGTATCTTCCATTTTGATTTGCTTAAATTTCGTCAAATTTTATCTTTTCTTCATTTTTGCCAACCCTAAAAATTTTATGTGTCCCGCATGTGTGGTTAGAAAATTTGATTTTTGGCAGTCCCATTGAAGGGGGATCCCCATTTTGGTAGCCCAAATTTTATTCAAATTTTATGTTTCTTTTATATTTACTTACCTTAAAAACTTCGTATGTCTAGCTTTAAAGGTTAAAAAGTTTGAATTTTGGAGGTCCCGTTTGGGGGTCACTCCCGAATTTGGAACCCATAACAATATTTTTCGTTGGTTTAGTTTATTTTTGATATTTACCCACTCCGAAAATTTGATTTATCTAGCTTTATGTTTTAAAAGTTCAAAATTTTCGTGGCCCCGTTTGAGGGGAACCCCCCACTTTGATACCCCCAAATTTTATCAAATTTGATCTTTTTGTAATATTTGCCTACTCTGAAAATTTTATGTGTCTGGCATAAGTGGTTAAAAAGTTTGAATTTTTTAGGCGCCGTTTGAGGGGGACCCCCATTTAGATACCCCTAAATTTTGTCAAATTTTATTTTTCCTTTATATTTAATTACCTTAAAAATTTCATGTATCTAACTTAAAAAGGTAAAAAGTTTGAATTTTGGAGGGTCCGTTTGGGGGGAAACCCCCATCATGGTTTCCCAATTTTTGTTAGGTGTAGTTTATTTTTAATATCTACCCATTCCAAAAATTTCATTCATCTAGCTCCAACGGTTTAAAAGTTCAAAAATTTGGAGGACCCGTTTGAGGGGGATCCCCTCTGCCGGGCACCCCCAATTTCATTCGGGCGCTAGTCCACCCTGATATTTTCAATTGTTCAAACTTTGAATACAGTGTATTTAGCGGTTTAAAAGTAGATAGCCGGAGAAGAATAAGAAAAAAGAAGAAAAGTAGTATTCAAGTTGCGATAAACGAACATAGCCAAAAGAAAGGCAGTTGATAGTGTGCTCAAAAATCACAAACCATTTTTCATCAATATTGGTAATTACCGAGATGTATCGGTTCAAAACTGTCCACTTTCTGCCCACTTTTGGCCTGTAAAATTTGGCCACGCAACCGGTTTGCATAAAGCATTTATAAGCACCCACATTGTACCCAAATTTCAGCTTTGCAGGTCAGTGGTTTTGGAATTATAAGCGATTTAATAACTTTTCAAGCCAAAAATTACTGTTTTTTTATGTTTTTTTTTGTCTCAATTCACGATCACGTAACGTAGGATCCCCAAAATTGGCACACATGACGCTTTCAATAATTGTTGTAATGAGTCCAAATTTCAACTTTCTAGGTTTAACCGTTTGTTGGTTATATGCAAATTTATCCTCATCTGTCAAAATTCGCGAACAAAACCAATGGTACTACGCGCTCGCGCGAAGTCCCAATGAAAGAATGTATCGTCCAAGGGAATTTTAAATAAAGCAAAAGGTTATAAACCATTCTCAAGCTATTAATAAATAATAAAACAAAAATCAATTATGATTGATTTTGCAGCTCTCTCTGTGAAACAAAATTTGTAACTTGTTAATAATTGACTTGGAACTGTAAACGGCATTCGTGTCAAAAATTTTCTTAACCGTTTTCTCTCAAAAGATATAGAAAGTTTTTATTTAAAAAGATTTAAAAAATTTTTATTTAAAGTATGAGGAAAATATCTCAGATAAGTGAAAAAATATTCACAATTAAAACAGCTATTTTTCTTTAAACACCCCGTAATTATAATAATCGTATTGATGAGTGTTTAACGTTCGCGGTCTTTCGCCATACAAAAACATTTTTTTACGACCATGTTCTAGTTTAAAGAGTACAAATATCTTTTTCACTTTTTGATTCAAATAGGAAGATATAATTAATGTTATCGCCATCAAAATCATTCTGAAAACCGTCAAACAGTATACGCAGCAAGTTACTACTGTAGTGTGAGTTCAACCTAACCATTCGTTAATCAATTTTGGATTACGACGTACCGTAACGGTAAATTTTTTAGTGCGTCTAAATCTTTTTATGTTGTAGGTTTTACAGCATCTACATGAAGAAGACAAGCTGTGCTGTACGCACGTCTTTTCTGCTATGAAAAATATTCGAAGGAGAAGAGGAAAAATATGAAATTTAACAAAGTAAGCTACAATTTAGGCGTCATGAGCGCACAAGCGCACTGATTGTATGTTTCAACTAACTGCAACTTGTACGCTGGCAAGGCGGTACGCAAGGCGTATTTAATTTCTGTTTAAGATAAAGTAAAAATAAGATCGTTCACTCGCTTATTTGTTTTGGAAGTGTGGATTGGATCTTAGGTAAGATCTACAAGCTGGGTAAAATCGTGAGCATACCAGCGTATCTATTAGTTTATTTAAACAAGTAGCAGTTAATTTGTTTTCAATTATACCAAAATTACGCTCATGCGTTTGCGAGTTGCGCAGTGCAGATATCAGATATCTTGTTGGAGGATAACTTTTTCGCATTGCTTCTTTAAGTAGTCGCCGTTCTACGTGGTTCTTCCGTAGGTTTCCGCGCTGGTATACTTCAGGCCAGATAGCTCGCAAACGATTAAACATTAAAAACTCTTACCCGCAAACGTCAAAGTACAATTTTAGTTCAGTCAATTTTTTGATATCCAAAATTTTATTTCAGTTGATTTTTCAATCAAATTGCGCTGAACTCTGTATTTCTAATTTCGCTTATAAAATATTATTTTTCAAGAAGTTGAGAAAAGTTATTACATCATAATGAAAAATCCGTTGACCAAAATTTTTTTTCATCATTATTGTGTTTTGTCATAATAATTCAACCAAAAACTGTTATAATATGAAGTTTTGAAATAATAATGAATTTACGAATGCAGGAAACTTTAAAACTTGTTATTCTCGCATGTACGCGATAGCGAAAAAACTAAATTTGCTCATGCTTTGTTTTTGTCTCAGTCTGCAAGTTTAGCTGATTAAACTATCAAATCAAGTCTTTCATTATAATACTTGTTGCATTATGCTGGTGCGTATAACGAGTTTACGGGGCCCGTCACTGCGGCCGAGCTGCACAGCTCCAACCTTTCGAAGAAATATTGCAGCGGTGGCGAGCCGTAAACAACATTGTGTCCGATTTGGCCGCCCGAGATTTGAACCTCAGACCTCCCGCTCCTGAGACGAACGAGTGCTTGCTCGACCGACTGGCAGTATGTTAAATTTTGCAAAGTCTGTGGTATTTCTGGTTGCAAGCATATTAGTTATAAAAATTTAGTCCAGGGGTGTGTGTACCACTGGTTTGCTTTTGCGGCCCGCATTACGTTTTTTATTACATACGTCCACCAGAATTAAGGAACGTGACTGGAATTTTGCTTAAGGAGGTTTGACCTCAAACATAAAATTGTTTGCGTCACGTAATCACGAAGACTGGGGTTTGGGAGTTCAGCTCTCAGCTCCTGAACAATTTTTGCTTTTTTCGAAAAAAAGCTATTTTAATGTCATTTAACACCTTTGCAAAGCTATTTGAAAGAACTAATTTCTAAAATTCGGAAGCCTTTTGGCAGAATTAAGTGCTCAGCCCCTTCACCCTCCTTCTCTTACCGCCGTTGCAGGTACTGTTCAATTCCAAAAGTTGTTAACAGAATGCATATTTGGGTTTAATTATGTAATTGACTCGGCTAAGAGGTAGGGGAGGGCTTTAACCCCACTGCTGGTTGCGGACTGGCAGCCAATGAGTTTTTGAAGTTACGTTAGTTTTTGTAGAAGTGGGTTATCCGCTAATATCTCAATATGCCTATAAAAATGTAATATTAAGTAAAACAATTTTTTGACAAATTTTTGCAATAGAGTTTGCGAGGCGTCATCGTAGCAATAAATGACTCGCTTGACTACCTTGATCTTGCACATACTAGCAAAAAACGAGTTTTAAAATATGGTAGGTTTTTCTGCCCCACTCTGCTACGCTACAATAAACGTCGAACAACTCAAGTTTAAAAAATTACTGATTGGGAAGTTTAAAGTCAGTTTTTGAAAGCATATTAAAAACATAATATGCCTTTCAAAAGTATCTAACGAAATATTTCAAAACCTGCTGGCTGCTAACAGTGAAGTTCAATTTAAATCATCTGCAATTCTTTGTTGTTTCAGAACTCAGCAACATACCACACGTCTACCCTATACTCAATGGTAACTAAAACAATGCAATTTAACATCGGCAAAACAACTCTTTCGATCACTTTGTGAGTATTGTGGCATCACTTTCCAGCTGCTGCAACATTGTGCCTATTAATTTTGATAAGCATTTATTTTTACCCTTTGGTTTGTTTAGATGTACGCCAGCACCACCACCAACTTGTATAATTTGAATTACGCTGGACGGTCGCATAATTTTCCATTGGTGGCCCCTGGTTGTACACCGCTGATTAAGGGTTTTTTGTTAAAAAAAGCGAAAAAAGATGCCAGAAAATGGACAATTCGACTTACAATACAAGTTGATTGAATTTTCGGTTTAGAGTCGATCCTCGATTTAACGAACTTTCGATTTAATAACTAGTAAATTACTGTTTTTGTGTTCATTTTTTGCTCATTTTTTGGTGAAGCAAAAAGGCTTTAATTTGCGACTAATATGCCTCATCTCGCTGGGAAACAAAAACTACCACAGTAGTGAGAGTGCCGACTGTACTTAAAATTTTTCAAGTCCTGCTCCCCCCAGACTCGTAAACATTTTTGATTCTACAGCCGTATGCGACCTGGGCAAATCCTAATTATATAAATTATCACTGCCGGTCTGCCTATACTTGAGTGAAATTAATCTCAAAGTTGAGGTAATGTATCTTTGACTAGAAGGTTAAGCGGCACAGGTATAATATGTCAACACATTGGTTGTTATTTCTTAGTCGTTTTTTGAAGTCACTCCTTAAGTCACTTCTTATACATTAGATGACTAACTGAAATCAATTATTCTGTATGAAACTACATTGCAGATTTGACAAGTTTAACAATCAGTGATCTCAAACAGTAGCGTAGCCAGGAGGGCTGAAGCCCCCTCCCCCCATTAGCTTGTCGACCATAATAAAGAAAAAAAATCATGTTTTAGCACTTTTGAGACTGTTCTTTTGCAATGGAATAGACTTAAAAATGATTTAAAACATCTTTTAAAGCATTTATTTAGGGGGGGCTAATTTTCTAAATCAAATTTTTTGTTATACTCGCTCTATGCGCCAAAGCGTGTAACGAGTTTTTGGGGGCCCATTTCCGGGTCATTGCACCCCGGCAACACAGCTTCTTTTGAAGAAATGTTGCAAGGTTGGCTAATTTTCCAAACAATAAAACTTATAAAACAGTAAAAACTTTGAAAATGGCCAAAAATAAGCGATTAATTTAATTGCTTATTTAAAAACAAAGTTTAAATGATGTTGAACATAGGTTTTGTAAAAGACATACATAAGCTAAGGAACGAGGGGCTACCCAGTATTAGTTAATTACCAATCACTTGTCTCAAATCTCGTTTCTTTTGCCCCTCCCCTATTCACCCTATACTTTTCAGCAACAGACAAAGCTGTTTCCGCATTAATTTGTTAAATCGAGATTCTACTAAATTCTGACTCGAAAGTCTAAACCAATTGATCTTGGAATCTTCGATATACAGCATAATTCTGAGTTCTTACAAATAAAATCGAACTTCGGCGCAAAGTATTCTTAAAGGTTCTTTTTACATCAATGATAAAGGCAAAACAATGTGTAATTGTTCCGTTTTTTTTTAGATGCACAAAATTTATAAGCTTAATTTTTTCTTTTGTGGACTTTTTTTAAGTTAATAATAATTTATTTGTGGTGCTTTGATATTTGCTTATAGGTTTTGAAAAATGGCCATTTTGGGCTATTTTTTTATCAGTTTTAAAAAGACGTTTACATTTTGACGTTTTCTTAAATTTTCAATGTACTTCTTGTCGAAACCTATCTGAATTTGATCAATCGTTTTTGTTTTAAGATTTAAGAACTGCTGGAGTTTACCCTGCGTTCGATGCTATTTCGGAATCGCCGTTGTATCAATCATCTAAGGTTTGTTTTTGATATTTTAAATTTTGCGTTCTGGTTTCCTACGCGTTTAAATCCATTATAAAAAGTCAAATCGTGAAACACGTTATAGTAAAGCGTTAGCTAACAAACGCCACGCCCCACACTAGAGTGGACCGAAAATGACCAATCCATTTTTTATCACACTTTGACCCAGTAGCGTAGCGGAACGGGAGGGGTAATTTCTCAAAAATAAAGTTCATAAAACAAAACTTTAAAAAACCGCCAAAAAATGCCATTCAAGTTTAATCACATACTCAAAAATATTTCACAATTGTCATCGACAAATGTACCAGCTCAGGAATAAGGGAGAGGGGGTCATTCAGTATCAGTCAATTACCAATCGCTTCTTTAAACTTCCTTCCAGAAGCCCCATTAATTATATCATTCTTTACAAATTACTGACAAAGTAGATTACTCCTTCTGAGTTTTATTGAACTGCCGCTATAGGATTTTATGATTGACGAGTTTGTAAATAAAAGAACTAAAATTCTAGCAGTAGCTACCTCCCAACATGCATGAAAATTTCTTGAACAATCAAGTGAAATTTCCAGAAAAAGCAGTTATACGATTGGCTGCAACCTTTGTGCGGGTATGACATCTTGACAGACATGCAACTATTATTCAAGCAATTAATACTGTCGCCAAAACCAGTCAATTATGAATATGAGCGTGCCATAATTTCAAACAATGAATACTGTCACCCAAATCAGTAAATTATGAATCGTTTTCGTTAGGATGGAGTGAAAAAATATCTTTTGGAAATCAAAAAAAGTGTAGTTCTCAAATCTCAACAAATGGTCTAAAACTTGCTTAAAATTTGTTTTTGGGATGTTGCCCCCATTTTTTAGCCGGCAACCCCCCCAAATATAATTGCGGCAGTTGGCGTGGGGGGTAATTCGCATATCTCGGTAACCACTGGTCGTAGAGCAATGGTATATAGCTCAAAATTTGTGGAAACACCATGTTCCTATCTGTGCTAAAAAAGAAAGTTTTCTCTATTTTCAACACAAAAAAACTTACAGCCGAAAAACCAAAAATATGGCCATTTTTGCTTAATTTGTCGGAAAATTCGTCTACGTGTAGCGCAATCCTTTATCTGTAATCAGCGAAACTAATTCCTCTCACTTAGTAATTAACGCTGTTTGTGATATGCTGCACTAATAAGTGGACAAATGGTAAAATCCCACTCTTGCTGAAAGTTAAAATTTTACATTAGGTAACAGATTATAGTACAGAAACACTGAAAAACTAATACACAGCTTTGTTAAAATTGCCAGAAATTGAATGAGTAATAATAATATTGCTTAAAATTAGCAGAACACATACCACTTAAAAAGTTGCTGAAATACAATAAAATCACGAAGGTAACACAGTAGCCATGTAGCTGTAGCACAGAGCAATTATAGCATGGCTTCGACGATATGAATATAATTTGAAAATTTGTCCACAATCTTGTAGATCATTGCAGATCTTGCAGAATTATTACGATTATTGCAGATCTCAGACTGAAATTGCTTATTATTCATTGCAGGTCTGTAATAGTTGAGGGTTTCAAATTAGTTTTTTGTATACATTTTGCCAATCAACGTTATGAGGTAGAGGTGGGTATATCGCAATTTTTGTGGGAATTTTTTGCATTATACTTTTCAGCAACAGACAAAGCCGTTTCCGCATTAGTTGGTTAAATTGAGGCTCTACTAAATTCTGACTCGAAAGTTTACTCTAAGTCAATCCATCTTGGAATCTTCGATACACACCATAATTCTAAGTTCTTACAAATAAAATCGAACTCCGGCGCAAAGTATTCTTGAAGGTTCTTTTTACATCAATGATAAAGGCAAAACAATGTGTAATTGTTCCGTTTTTTTAGATACACAGAATTTATAAGCTTAATTTTTTCTTTTGTGGACTTTTTTTAAGTTAATAATAATTTAATTGTGGTGCTTTGATATTTGCTTATAGGTTTTGAAAAATGGCCATTTTGGGCTATTTTTTTATCAGTTTTAAAAAGACGTTTACATTTTGATGTTTTCTTAAATTTTCAATGTATTTCTTGTCGAAACCTATCTGAATTTGATCAATCGTTTTTGTTTTAAGATTTAAGAACTGCTGGAGTTTACCCTGCGTTCGATGCTATTTCGGAATCGCCGTTGTATCAATCATCTGAGGTTTGTTTTTGATATTTTAAATTTTGCGTTCTGGTTTCCTACGCGTTTAAATCCATCATGAAAAGTCAAATCGTGAAACACGTTATAGTAAGGCAATAGCTAACAAACGCCACGCCCCACACTAGAGTGGATCAAAACAGATTAATTCCCCAAACTTACTTTGACCCTGTAGCGCAGCAAAGGGGGGGTAATTTCTTAACAAAATTCAAAAAATTGAAAAAAAAAACTTTATTGATACATGGCCAAAAATTGGTATCCAAGTTTGATCACTGATTGAAAAACACTTAAAACAATTGCCATCTAAAATTATACCACATTAAGAATAGGGGAGGAGGGTTATTTAGTATCAGTCAATAACCAATCACTTCTCTCAAACTTCCTTCCAGTAGCCCCCTTAATTACATCTTTCTCAGAAAACATATAGACGAAGTAGATTACTTCTTGTAAATTTTATTAAACTACCGCTGTAGGATTTCATGATTCACGATCTTAAAACTAAAAAAACAAAAAATTCAGCAAAAGCTACCTTCCAAATTTCCTAAACAACCAAAAGAAAATTTTTGAAAAAACAACTGAACCATGGACTACTACCTTTTTTCCAGGAATGACACCTTGACAAATGTGCAGCAATTATTCAAACAAGTAATATTGTCGCCTAACTAATCAATTGGGAACACAATGCTGCCATAATTTCAAACAGTTAACACTGTCGCCCAAACCAGTTAATTATGAATATAATTCTGCTATAATTTCAAACCGTCAAAACTGCCACCCAAACCAGTCAATTATGAATATATTTGAGCAAACATTCCAAAGGGACTCAGGCAGGAGATAAGAGGGGGCTAAAGAAAGGATAGAGAGGGCTGATTGAGAGTCGGTTAGGAAAAGAACTGACTGGAAATTGCAGGTCGTCAAATGGCTAGTACACCAAGTAAGACCTTGCTTGAGGGCAAAGGTTTCAGCTGTGAAACTGGAGGCAATTGGACCGGAGGAAAAGGATAAGGAATGGGATGTGTTGCATTTGGAGCATGATGCATACACTCCAGCGCCACCAGGACCAAACAGGGAGGGGACAGATCCGTCAGTCCATACTTGGATATCAGAGGGGGGAGGGAGGATAATCTGTTTGAAGCAATTTGGAGTCGGGCTGTACTGCTGCCTGTGCAGTCGGGAATGAAGGGGGAAACAGTGAAGTGGGTTGTGGACCATGGTGGAAAAGGGGGGCAAGTGATCAGAGACTCGCGTGGGGATGGGAGTGGTTGTGTGGCTGAAGAACAGAATGATCTCCAGGAGGGTTTCTTCTTTAGTCGACAGGGAACGTTTTTAATTGCCAGGGTGTAAAGGCTGGAGAAATCGGGGAAAGGCGCAGAGCACGTTCAAAGGAGTAGAGGGTCTGATGCTCTAGAGTCAGCTTTAGAGGAGGGAGTTGGGCCTCGAGAAGGAGTAGTGAGGAGGGGGTGGAAGAGAGGCATCCAGTAATGACCCTGCATGCAGCTCTGTGTAGAACTTCCAGGTGATTGGTTGCAGTGTTGCAGAGGAATGGGAACCATCCAGGAGAGGCATATGTGAGCACCGGACGGACAAAGGCTTTGTAGAGTAGGGAAAGAGATTCTTTTGTGGGACCCCAAGAGGCAGTGGCAATTGAGTGAAGGGCTTTGTGGCGTGGATAGAATTTGGAACACAGGGATTGGACATGGGCCCCAAAGGATAGAGTCCGATCAAAGGTTACTCCAAGGAATTTAGGGGTGGGATTGAACAAAAGAGGGAAGCCCAAGAGGTTCAGTCGGGGCTGGAAAGTGGCTTGATGGGGATCTATAGAGAAAAAGGAGGACTCACACTTCTTTGGATTGAGTGGAAGTCTCCATAAAATGGACCATGTTTCTAGGATGGCGAGGGAGGATTGGACAACAGAGGAGGCTTTGAGCGGGTCTGGGGAAGAGGACCAGATGGCCAGATCGTCAGCATACAGGGAGGCATGGGCATCCCGAGGTAAATCCTTAGTTATGTCATCAACAAACAGAATGAAGAGGACTGGACCAAGAACCGAGCCCTGTGGGACCCCACGTCTGATGCAGAAGGAGCGGCTGTGGGAACCACCAACCCGGACTTTAGCTTTACGATCAGAAAGGAAGGAGCGCACCCAGAGAACGAAGCAAGGGGGGGTTTGAGCGAGAGGAGTTTATGAAAAAGAGCAGAGTGCCAGACCGAGTCAAAAGCCTTGGAGAAGTCAACAGATGCCAAAATGGTTCGGTCTGGAGGTTTTTTCTTTTGAAGCCGTCCCAGATTGATTGAGACAGAGTTAGAATTTGGTCAAGGGATGACCTACCAGGACGAAAGCCGGCCTGGCAAGTGGAGAGGAGATGATTAGATTCAAGGTGAAAAGTTAGGCGAGAAAGAATCAAGCGCTCAAAAAGCTTGGAGATACAGGAGGTGAGGGAAATGGGGCGGAAAGAGGACGGAGAGGAAGTGGGTTTTCCAGGTTTGTGAATGGGAATGATAGTGGAAGGTTTCCAACAAGAGGGCGAGGTGTGAGAGTGCCAGGACCTGTTAAAAAGAGAAAGAAAAAGGAGTTGTGCAGGTTCAGGCAGGTGCTTTAGTAAAGGATAGGCAATCTGGTCAGGGCCAGACGCAGTGGAAGAGGAGAGATTGCTGATGGCAGTGGAGAGTTCATTCAAGGAGAAGGGTGAGCAGAAAGAATTGTGGAGGGAAGAAGCATCCTCACAGTTAGCTTTCCGAAGTTCATTCATGAACTGTCTTTCAGCTCTGCGCGAGGAACGGGGTGTCGCTTGAAATAGATGTGAGCGAAGATAAGAGGCGTAGTAGTTGACAGTATCAAGAATACAGTCTCAGTTTTACAGTCAAACAAACAATACAGTCGCCCAAACCAGTCAATTATGAATATAATCGAGCCACAGTTTTTAAGAATTGTTACTGACACCTAAACCAGTCAATTATGAATATAAACAGGCCACAATTTTAAACAAATATTACTGTCGCCCAAACCAGTCAATTATGAACATGATCAAGCCACAATTTCAAACAATTATTACTGTCGCCCAAACTAGTCAATTATGAATAAAATCGAGCCACAATTTCAAGCAATTTATCAGTGTCGCCTAAGTCAGTCAATTATGAATATAATCCAGCCACAATTTTAAACAATCAATACAGTCGCCCAAACCAGTCAATTATGAATATAAACAGGCCACAATTTCAAATAATTATTACTGTCGCCTAAACAAGTCAATTATGAATATAATCGAGCCACAATTTCAAACAATTTATTAGTGTCGCCCAAACCAGTCAATTATGTATGTAATTGAGCCACAGTTTCAAACAGTTTATCAGTGTCGCCTAAGTCAGTCAATTATAAATATAATCCAGCCACACTTTTAAACAATTAATAATGTCGCCCAAACCAGTCAATAATGCATATAATCAAGCCACAATTTCAAACAATAAACACTGTCTCCCAAACCAGTCAATTATGAATATAATCGAGCTACAATTTCAAACAATCAATGCTGTCGCCTAAACCAGTCACTTATGAATATAATCGAGCCACAATTTCCAAAAATTATTACTGTCGCCTAAATCAGTCAATTATGAATACAAACCAGCCACGATTTCAAACAATTATTACTGTCGTCCAAATCAGTCAATTATGAATATAGTCCAGCCACAATTTCAAACAGTTATTAATGTCGCCCAA
Source organism: Trididemnum nubilum (assembly GCA_963965965.1). Lineage (NCBI taxonomy): Eukaryota > Metazoa > Chordata > Ascidiacea > Aplousobranchia > Didemnidae > Trididemnum > Trididemnum nubilum. The sequence continues at coordinate 1,591,561 of OZ014483.1, forward strand.
AACAGCCAATTATGAGTGCAATTGAGCCACAATTTCAAACAATTTATCAGTGTCACCTAAGTCAGTCAATTATGAATATAGTCCAGCCACACTTTTAAACAATTAATAATGTCGCCCAAATCAGTCAATTATGAATATCATCGAGCCACAATTTCAAACAATAAACACTGTCGCCCAAACCAGTCAATTATGAATATAATCGAGCTACAATTTCAAACAGTTAATAATGTCGCCCAAACCAGTCAATTATGAATATAATCGAGCTACAATTTCAAACCGTCAATGCTGTCGCCTAAACCAGTCACTTATGAATATAATCGAGCCACAATTTCCAACAATTATTACTGTAGCCCAAATCAGTCAATTATGAATATATTCCAGCCACGATTTCAAACAGTTATTAATGTCGCCCAAACCAGTCAGTTATGAATGTAATTGAGCCACAATTTCCAACAATTTATCGGTGTTGCCTAAATCAGTCAATTATGAATATAGTCCAGCCACACTTTTAAACAATTAACAATGTCGCCCAAAGCAGTCAATTATGAATATAATCCAGCCACAATTTTTAAGAATTGTTACTGACACTTAAACCAGTCAAATATGAATATAATCGAGTCACAATTTTAAACAAATATTAGTGTCGCCCAAAACAGTCAATTATGAATATAATCCAGCCACAATTTCAAACAGTTATTACTGTCGCCCAAACCAGTCAATTATGAATGTAATCGAGCCACAATTTCAAACAAATATTATTGTCGCCCAAACGAGTCAATTATGAATATAATCAAGGCACATTTTCAAACATATATTATTGTCGCCTAATTCAGTCAATTATGAATATAATCGAGTCACAATTTAAAACAAATATTACTGTCGCCCAAAACAGTCAATTATGAATATAATCCAGCCACAATTTCAAACAGTTGATAATGTCGCCCAAACCAGTCAATTATGAATATAATCGAGCCACAATTTCAAACAAATATTATTGTCGCCCAAACCAGTCAATTATGAATATAATCGAGCCACATTTTCAAACATATATTATTGTCGCCTAAACCAGTCAATTATGAATATAATCGAACCACAATTTTTAAGAATTGTTACTGACACTTAAACCAGTCAATTATGAACATAATCGAGTCACAATTTTAAACAAATATTACTGTCGCCCAAAACAGTCAATTATGAATATAATCCAGCCACAATTTCAAACAGTTAATAATGTCGCCCAAACCAGTCAATTATGAATATAATCGAGCCACAATTTCAAACAAATATTACTGTCGCCCAAACCAGTCAATTATGAATATAATCAAGGCACATTTTCAAACATATATTATTGTCGCCTAAACCAGTCAATTATGAATATAATCGAGTCACAATTTTAAACATATATTACTGTCGCCCAAAACAGTCAATTATGAATATAGTCCAGCCACAATTTCAAACAGTTATTAATGTCGCCCAAAACAGTCATTTATGAGTGTAATTGAGCCACAATTTCAAACAATTTATCAGTGTCGCCTAAGTCAGTCAATTATGAATATAGTCCAGCCACACTTTTAAACAATTAATAATGTCGCCCAAATCAGTCAATTATGAATATAATCGAGCCACAATTTCAAACAATAAACACCGTCGCCCAAACCAGTCAATTATGAATATAATCGAGCTACAATTTCAAACAGTTAATAATGTCGCCCAAACCAGTCAATTATGAATATAATCGAGCTACAATTTCAAACCGTCAATGCTGTCGCCTAAACCAGTCACTTATGAATATAATCGAGCCACAATTTCCAACAATTATTACTGTAGCCCAAATCAGTCAATTATGAATATATTCCAGCCACGATTTCAAACAGTTATTAATGTCGCCCAAACCAGTCAGTTATGAATGTAATTGAGCCACAATTTCCAACAATTTATCGGTGTTGCCTAAATCAGTCAATTATGAATATAGTCCAGCCACACTTTTAAACAATTAACAATGTCGCCCAAAGCAGTCAATTATGAATATAATCCAGCCACAATTTCAAACAGTTAATAATGTCGCCCAAACGAGTCAATTATGAATATAATCGAGCTACAATTTCAAACCGTCAATGCTGTCGCCTAAACCAGTCACTTATGAATATAATCGAGCCACAATTTCCAACAATTATTACTGTAGCCCAAACAGTCAATTATGAATATATTCCAGCCACGATTTCAAAATGTCGCCCAAAACAGTCAGTTATGAATGTAATTGAGCCACAATTTCAAACAATTTATCGGTGTCGCCTAAATCAGTCAATTATGAATATAGTCCAGCCACACTTTTAAACAATTAACAATGTCGCCCAAAGCAGTCAATTATGAATATAATCCAGCCACAATTTCAAACAGATAATAATTTCGCCCAAACCAGTCAATTATGAATATAATCGAGCTACAATTTCAAACAGTCAATGCTGTCGCCTAAACCAGTCAATTATGAATATAATTGAGCCACAATTTTAAACAATTTATCAGTGTCGCCTAGGTCAGTCAATTATGAATATAGTTCAGCCACAATTTCAAACAATCATCACAGTCGCCCAAACCAGTCAATTATGAATATAAACAGGCCACAATTTCAAACATATATCACTGTCGCCCAAACCAGTCAATTATGAATATAATAGAGCCACAATTTTTAAGAATTGTTATTGACACCTAAGCAGTCAATTATGAATATAATCGAGTCACAATTTTAAACAAATATTAGTGTCGCCCAAAACAGTCAATTATAAATACAAACGAACCACAGTTTCAAACAATTATTACTGTCGCCCAAACCAGTCAATTATGAATATAATCAAGCCGCAATTTCAAACAGTTAATAATGTCGCCCAAACGAGTCAATTATGAATATAATCGAGCCACAATTTCAAACAGTTATTACTGTCGCCCAAACCAGTCAATTATGAATATAATCAAGGCACAATTTCAAACATATATTACTGTCGCCTAAACCACTCAATTATGAATATAATAGAGCCACAAGTTTTAAGAATTGTTGCTGACACTTAAACCAGTCATTGATGAATATAATCGAGTCACAATTTTAAACAAATTCTACTGTCGCCCAAAACAGTCAATTATGAATACAAACGAGCCACAATTTCAAACAATCAACACTGTCGCCCAAATCAGTCAATTAGGAATATAGTCCAGCCACAATTTCGAACAATTATAACTGTCGCCTAAACCAGTCAATTATAAGTGTAATTGAGCCACAGTTTCAATCAATTTATCAGTGTCGCCTAATTTAGTCAATTATGAATATAATCGAGCCACAATTTCAAACAAACAATACAGTCGCCCAAACCAGTCAATTATGAATATAATAGGGGCAAAGTTTTTTAGAATTGTTACTGACACCTAAACAGTCAATTATGAATATAATCGAGCCACAATTTCAAACACATATAACTCTCGCCCAAATCAGTCAATTATGAATATAATCAAGGCACAATTTTAAACATATATTACTGTCGCCTAAACCAGTCAATTATGAATATAATCGAGCCACAATTTTTAAGAATTGTTACTGACATATAAACCAGTCAATTATGAATATAATCGAGTCACAATTTTAAACAAATATTACTGTCGCCCAAAGCAGTCAATTATGAATACAAACGAGCCACATTTTCAAACAATCAAAACTGTCGCCCAAATCAGTCAATTATTGCTATAATCGTGCCTTACTTTTCAACAACTGATTTTGTCGCCTAAGCCCATCGTATTTAAATGTAATCGTGCCATAATTTCACACATATAGTACTGTCGACCAAACCAGTTTTTTGTGTAAAGCAGCGTACCGTGTTCGCTGGTTGCAAAGTGTTTAAAATTTTGATGTTTTGAAGCAGTAGTTCCCAAGCTTTTCACAACTTCGTTTTTTTTAGATACTTCGTTTTGTCGACGCATTCCACTTCTTGCACAACAACGAATTTGAACCAATTGGTGACACCAAAAGCAACCGTAGCGCGGCTGCATTTTAGATTCCGTTCCTGAATTCGATTGATGACCAGAAAAAGGTCTTTCCGCAATTTGGTATCAACGCTTTTGAGAGCCCAGAATTTTTTCAATTGCTCCATGTAGAGTTTTTGTTAGAAAAGGCACCATCTAGAAAATAGTTGCGTACCACCTGGCACATCTTGGCGTTCCACTAGTGGTACGTGTACCACAGGTTAGAGAACCTTTGTTTTAAAGAGATAATGCTCAAAATTGGTTTTATTGAAGAAATAAGAACTACTTGAGGTAATAAAGAGCTGGTGCCCAAAACTTTTCCAGATCTCTTGTTGTTAACGAAATCACGTTTTAATCCGTTCGACTCTGTTTCACTGGTAACTCTGCATTTTGTGTTTTTGTTGCGTCACAAAAGCAGAATTTAGATCAGTTCTGGTAGGTTAGGTCTACGGGTTCCAGTAGCAGTAGTCAAAGTTTTGGATTTGGTCATAGGCTACTCACTGCTACCAGTAGGCAATCGCGTTTTTTAGCGAGAATTTTTGCAAAATTATGCCGTTTTAGATGTCACAAAATTGCAGGGTTGCCATTGTTTTGGAGTCAAACGGATTGAATCGTATTTTCGACAATAATAGAATTTGTGCAAAAAGCTTTGGGGACCTCTTTATTACCTCAAGTAGTTCTCATTATTTCAATAAAACTGGTTTCGAGCGGCAGGTTTTTAAGGTTTGTATTGCTGTCACTACGTCTGTTTTCTCTAGACACCTTTGTTTGGAAACTGATTTTTGGTGTTTGCAGCAGCAACATTTATTTGCAACAATAAGCAGTGTTGGCGCAAGCTATCGTACGTATCAACTTGTTAGAACAGCACGATAGCTTTTTAGTCTAAGCTTTTTGCTGGGATGATACTCGATTAGTCTTACAACCTTAAATAATGTGCGATTTTTATTGTTGTTGGTGATTTTGTAAATTGTTGTAATTTTACTAAAATAAAACGTACAGTTTAATTCCCTTTGAATTGTTGTTTTACTTTGTGGTAATACGTTGCAATTTACGTTGCTCGGATGTTTTCGCTCAATTGTGTATCGTAACATCTTTTTCGCTTTAGAAAATGGCATCCATCAAGTTATCTTAACACCTCAATGCAAAGCTGATGGTGTTAGTGAATTAAGTTGTCAAATTCATTTCTATTCCAAATGGGCTGTATGTAAGTGAAAGGAGGCAACCTCTGCGCAATTTTTGTTTGGAAATTAAAGAAAAGTTACCGTCAAAAAGTGCTTTCCAATGATTATTTTACTGTTTTCACGATCAGGGATGAAGGATTTTTGACGGTGGGTTTTGGGCAAATGCTCCCGATACAACTCTTTTATACAGGTCTGGATTTATTTGTCTTTATACGAAATGACTTTGAACCAGGGGTGCTGGTCTTTGTTGAGCATTGTTGGGGATAATCTGCAATTTTACTCCAATTTTGCCCTATTTTCAACATTGGGGGGGATGAACCTCGACCACGATTTTTTTCAGGTGAGCAAATCAAGTGAAGACCAAAAAAAGGTCTTCACCAAAAATGGAACACTTCTTTCCCCGAATTCAAATGGAGACCTGCGCTCAGATGCACACCGGAGTTAAATTTTTGGAGGGGATGCAGAGAAAGACCACACTCAAATTATTGGGGGGATACAGTCAAATTATTAGGGGAAATATATCCCCCCCGGTTTCGGCACCCCTGCTTTGAACAATGCTGGTGGAAACGACTTTATTTTGAACTAAATGTTATAAATAGACTTACCATACGTCCTGGTTTAGGCGGGACAGTCCTGGATTTATGGCCATGTCCCGGCTGGTTGGTGGAAATGTCTTGTTTTTTTTGTTTGTGAAGACCACTTGAAAATTCGCAAAAACATGAGAGTAGCTGGAATGAAGATCTTTTTATTTGGGGATCACCATGAAAATCACGCAAAACTACGACTGTCCCGGTTGTCTGTCTGAAAATTTTGGCAACCCTACTTATAAATCCAATACCTGTAATATTTGAATAATAACACCCTTGGTTTTCGTACGTAATGATTCATGTCCTGGAAACGTTGCCACTTTGGTATAACGAACACTTTTTTAAATTTTACTTATGCGAGATGAAATAACAGTTTAAAATAACTAGCTTGCTGAGAATCAACCTCTTTCAACGACCGACGTAAATGTCTACAGATTTCAAAAAACTAGCGCCTTAGCTTAAGTCGTTAAACTAATTGACTTTGCAGGGTCCATTTAGGAGGTTGTTACGGCGAAATGGTAACCCCAAACTATGTCAAAATATTTGTTCCTTAAACATATACTGATATCCAAAAAGACTATGGTACCCTACGTTCAGCCGTTCAAAAATGTGATTCTTGGAGGTCCTCGGAGAGTGGCACCCCCAAACTGTCAAAATAAATGCATGCTAAATATCTCCTGATCTAAAACAAACAGGCACCCTAGGTTAAGCAGTAAAAAAAATTGATTTTGGGGTAACCGGGGGGGGGGGGGGGGTAATACCCCCAAACCATGTCAAAGTATTTGTCTGTTATATCTACCGCTTACAAAAAATTGGCCCTTTAGGTTAATCCGTTCAAAAAATTGGTTTTGGGGGGTGGTGGTGCTCCCAAATTATGTCGAAATATTTTTCAGTCAAATATCTACTGATATAAAAAAAAAACTAGCACCCTAGGTTTATCCGTTAAAAAATTGATTTTGGGGTCCCCAAGAGGGTGGTACCCCCAACTACAGTATATCAAAGAATTTATCTGTAAAATATCTACTGATATCAAAAAACTGGCATTCTAGCTTAAGCTGTTCAAAAAAGTAATTTTCGGGGGGTCTCAGGGGAAATGGTACCCCCAAACTTTGTCAAAACGTTTGTCAAATATCTACTGATATCAAAAAAACTAGCACCCTAGCTTGAGCCGTAAAAAACTTGATTTTCGGGGCCCCGGAACTCATTAATTTCAAACTGCTGTCAAAATTTCATGTAGCTAGATCTAACCGTTCTCGAGTTATAAGCAAAAGTCTGAAACTTCGCACTCGTTAGTTTGAACATGGCCGAGTAAAAGCAAAGAAACACTCTACGTGAGCGTAGGTCGTTTCAATTATTCTGGTCCTGAGGTGAATAACAAAAATCGCAGTATGGAGCATTGCCATTAACCTAATGGAAACGAGGTTGTCTTAATCCTTCAAGGCACTGAGCTTTTAGCTTTTATTTGTTTTGAATTAAGTTTAAGCGATAAAATTAGTTTTGGATATACTGTCGCCTTAATGTGGTTGTTGGGATTATGTCTAAAGTCGCCTAAACCAGTATTTTACAGCGTAAAAAAACGAAAAAATTACCTAAAGTTTAAGGCGACTTTAAAAGTTGTATATCTTTTGTTTAGAACTTTTTTCAAATATTTTAAACATTTGGGGTCTAATAATGACATAACTAAGCATGTATTAATTTTTGGAGCCCATACGACCTGTGGAAAATGGTGTCGCCTAAACCAGTATATTAGCATATGAAAACTCGTGTCGCCCAAAACCTGCATCCGCGTACATATATATATATATATATATATATATATACATATATGTGTATATATATATATATATATATATATAAATATAATACAGGCCAATATAAATAGAGCAAACAAAACAAACAAATTATTGTATGAATAAACATTTGATTTTGAGTTTTCAAATCAAATCAAATCTTTCATTATACTCGCTGTAATACGCCGAAGCATGTAACGAGTTTGCGGGGCCCATCTCCGCGTCATTGGGCCCGGGCAACACAGCTCCTTTCGAAGAAATGTCGCAGCGGTGGCGAGCCGTTGGCAACACTGTGTCCGATTTGACCGGTTTTTGAGCTACAAAATTAACTTTTTCTTGTGTTTCCTAGCCAAGGAAATTCGAAGTTATGAACTCAACTCCGTCCGATTCCGAAACTTCAAATCAAATAAAAAAAAATTAAACCCGAAACCACTGTGCCCAAAACTTTTGAACTAACTGTACTGTAGGAAATTTACAATTACAGTCTTCTGTTGGAGCATGGATCTCACGTTTTAGTCGGATTGAAAGCACAGTAGCCTATCAGCAGATTGAGTTAGATTGGACTAAAAAATTTTTGTGGATATTTAAAATTTGAGTGTATACAAAAACAGAAGTGAGAGAATACGGGACAACTGCTAAGCACTAGCCTATTTTGTTGGACTAGTAAAACGTATTCGAAAACGTATAACCTGCTCTGTTTTCTTGAACCCACCAAAACCTATCGTATGTATGACACTATTGATCACAAAATGCGTTTAAAAAAGTTGGAAGCATACTGGTAGCCTATGGAATTAGAGGTGTATCTCTACTACTACAGGTTTACCTCCATACCAATTCCATAGGCTACTAGATTTCGCTCATGACATTTACAGAAAAATATATATGGATAGCATAGGTGGGCACAAGTCCATTAATCGTTAATCCGTTAATAACGAAGCTAAGTTTTTCATTAACTCGTTAATCCGTTAAAAAGTTTTTTCATGTTAACGGACTAAATAAACTTCCGTTAAGTGCTGTTAATGGACTAAAGTAACTTCTGTTAAGTTCTGTTAACTTCCGTTAAGGTTTTTATTGTTAATATCTCGCACCATTCATTCATCGGGCTGGTACAAACCAGTTTACACTGGTAACGCTTGTTGCGTATTAGCACGAGTTTTATAGAAAAAAGCGAAGAAAGGAGTTCTTTTTTTGAGGCAAATAATAACCTGCAGCCTCATAGGTCTATTAATTATCGCTGTTCACAATTTCCAAAGATTTTCCGATTGCAGCTTTGTTGCGCATTTGAACTTGTTTTTATCTTGAAATTAGATTAGACTGTAAAATGTAACTTCCAAAACACAAAAAGACCACCTTAGCAGTAGATATTTCCTTACAATCAGCTCAACAGCGTCAATAAACGTTCTAGAAGCGAGTAAATAAAACGAAATGTAAATTACACGCAAAATATTAACGGATTAACAGACTTTATTAACTTCCGTTAATTAAAGCTGAAAATAACGGGTTAACGTTAACGGAGGTGTGAAGTTTGTTAACGGACTAGCGGTTAACGAAGCTAACGTTTTGCATTAACTTGCCCACCTATGATGGATAGTGATAAGTGAAAATATTAGGAAGCGTATAGCAGCTACCGGTAATCATCTGTCGACAAATTAGTAGAGTACCTAATTTGGTCATGAACATTGCTCAAACAGTGTAGGCATTGCATCATCAGATCATACAATATGTTCATTGCTATTTGCAGCTGCATTGATGCTGACTGGCTTAATTTTTGTTTTGAGAATGACAATTTGTCTAGTGTCGTTGCCAGAGCAAATGAAGTGAAGGGCTCGAAAATAGACTGAATGAGCTTTTGCACCTTAAAACTGATCTTGTACCCCTGCAAATTATGCGCAGTTTCAAAATTCTGTGAACATGTCTGAAAAAGAGACTGAGAGACATGTAAGTCCGGTAGCATTTCTTAGTTCCTTTCATTTCCGGTCCATAGTCACGTGGAAAGTTTATCTGCAGCTGTGACTGTGACCTAAACAACCTTGAGTGTGCTCTAAAAAGCAAAAACAGCTGGTCTTTTAAAAATGAAATAAATGATTTTGTTGGTCTACATTTCTACTCTATATGACACACCCATAAACAAGCGTGCAACCAAGATTTTGCTAAAGGAGGGGGCTTGAATATTAACGTTTTCTTCTTTGAAAAATGCTTGGATTGAGTGGCAAGCTGAGCGAAGTGCTGCAACTCAGTCATCGCGTATAAATGGAGGTCTGGGGTGAAGCCCCTGTTGCTGGGTAATTTTTTGATTTTTCGAGAAAAAATTAACTATTTCAATGCCATTTGGATCACATTTCACACGTTTCTAGAAGCCAGTGGAAAAATTAAATTGCTTAGCCCATTCAGCCCTTACTTTACCCACTAGTCAATTCAAAAACACATTTAAACACTTGCCTTTTAGAGTTAAATTTTTAAGTGACTTGGCTGGGAGGGGTCTTAAGTCCCCTTTGCCCTTGTAATTCCCCCACTAAATCTGTAAATGCTTAGCGTCCCATTGTGCATTGTGACTCATAGTTTGAGAAACACTGGCTTCGGGATTAGAATACTTTGAACTGATTACAATGCAAACGTTCATGGTTTTGAAATTGATATGACTAGCGTAATTGGTACTTGATGACCTATTAGTGATTAGGTTCAGAGGTGTAAACTTGGGATGTTAGATCAGGTGTTTGAAACTTAAACCACTAAACTTTTGGTAGGCTACTTAAAAACTTTAATATACTGCTAATGTAGGTAACTTTAATCAAGTAGGTAGGATTGAATGTTATGATTCCTTTTTGCATTATTGTCGGTTTTCTTGACCCTACATGATGTTCTAAAAATGTATTTTTAGCAAACCAAGATGGAGGGTAAGGCCCTACCTGGCCTCACGTAGCAACGACACTGAATTTGCCAAGTGACAAAACTTTTTCTTATACCGTAACAAAAATTTGCATATACTTTTCTATCCGCGAATAAACTTAATTCTTTGTTGTTTTTTTGCGTTAAAACTTTTTTTCAGTATTTTTGTAAAATGTTTTTGGCACTTTGGCTATGCCAAATTTAATAGTTTGTGCGATTACAAACTTGCAATCATTAAAATCGGTGCAAAGTTTCATACCCATCAACCTATTTTCTGTTGATTGAGTGGTTAATATTTTCATGCTTCAAATAGTGCTTCAAATATGGAATGAGATGCATGGTACCATGCTGCTTACCTTTGCCAGCGACTACTTGCAAAGGTACCGGTACTCTTAACGTTGCAAAAGTACAATACAAATTACGCAAAGCTTACGGTCTAAACTTACCTTGGTATGCAAGTATGGAATGGAATATGGAAGATTTTTAGTATGGAATGGAAGAAGCCAGTATGGAATATGAAAAAATCGTCTTCCATTCCATACCATGCTCCATTAGGGGATCAAATGGGATGGGTTCTGAGTGCACTGAACTGAAAGATAATGATATAGTATGACAATAAAGCAAATTTTTATACTATATTGCAGTGATCTGTCAGAGAGGGATTGGTGCAGTTTCTTTGTGTGGTATGTATGTGGTATGTATAGTAGGTCTATATTGTATAAGATCTGTATGAAATAGTGATCAATTACATCAAGCGTGGGCTAGTGCTCTTCATGGAAATCTAATAGATTGGATAATGGAATGGGGAGAGTAGAACATCAATGTCACTGCTAGTTATACTTACTGTGAAGGTCTGGAAGTGTGCATGTCTAGATTTTTTTTTATTTCGTCTTTTACTGCACGTTTTGTTGAATGGTAAACTGGGTCTATTATTTTCTTTGTGCAGCGCAAATTTGTGCTTGTTTGGTGAGGTGGCAGCAGATGTGATAACTGCATAGTTTTTTCGCTGTCTCCTTGCCAAGTGACTGCTTTTGCTGTCACTTAGTGAATAAATTGAATTGAATTGAAAAAAACATTAGGTGGTAGCGGTATTTTGTTAATTAAGCATGAAGGTCAAAAGCAAATCTCTCAGTCTTTACCTACATTAGGTAGCTGATTAGCATTGGTAGGCCTGCACTTGGCATACTATAAACGAGTAAAGTCATTGATAAATGTGTTTACAGTTAAGTTATGCTACTTCTCATGTCTAATGACCACCTTGGTCATTTCTAATCAGCATTTAGGCCTTATCACAGCAGTGAAACAGCTATGATGATGGTTCATAATGATATTGCGAGTATGCTTGGTTAGACTAAATGTTGTGCTTTTGGTGTTTGATCTGTTAGCTGCATTTGACACTGTCAACCACAATATTTTACTTGGAAAACTTGGACATCAGTATGGTTGAACTGATACTGTTTTTACTTGGTTTGAATCTTATTTGTCATCTAGGAAGTGTTATGTCAAATTCATCAATTCTTCTTTGCATGATGTCAGTGTTTTATCAGCTGTTCCTCTAGGGTTTATTTTGGGCTCGTTGCTATTTAGTTTGTATGTGCGCAAAGTTGATTGTGTTGCACAACTGTGCAATTTTAAAATCCACATGTATGCAGATGACAAGCAGTGTTATTTTGGATTTGCTGGTGATACGCCTATGACTCTCATTGTTAAAATCTGAAAAAGTATGGTGTTTTGCTTCTGACCTGTAAAGGTTGATGAATGCAATTTTTTCTATTACTTATAAGCAGAAAACTAATTTTGTTGAGTTTGTCCCATTTTGTAATGGGAATAGGGTCATATCTGCAGTTAACTTTTTTGAAACTGAGCCATTGTCTCCTTGTGTGTCATTTAAAACTTTAGGTATGCTTTTTGATGACAAGCTAAATTAATCAGACTATTTCAATAAAGTGGTGTCTATATGTTACATTAATCTCAGAACTTTGGGTAAAATAGCATCCAAACTATCGGTAAAGCTCAAAATCCAACTGGTTCGTTCTATGGTTTTGTGCCATCTGGACTACTGCAATGCTTTGTTTCATGGCCTGCCAGATTGTTTGTTGCATAGGCTTACCAAAGTGTTGGATGCTGCTGTTCGCTTTATTTTTTAGCTTTAAGTATTCTCAATGATGCTGTCATATGTTATATACCATTTTTGAAGAAACTTCATTTTTACCTATAAGTATTGTATTAACTTTGAAATTGCATTGCTGGTTTTTGAGTGTTTAAGGTATTGTGCTCCTGGTTACCTTCAACAGTTTATTCCCTGTGTAAGTCTTCTGCTGCTTATGATTTTTGTGGCAACTGCGATGTGCTTTTGTTGGAAGAAACTAGTCAATTAAATTTCAGCAAAATATAAATCAATTTTTTCACATGCTTCAGTTACTGTTTAGAATGATTTGCCTCTTGATATTCCGGAAAGTAGCAGCATGTTATTGTTCAAAACTAAATTGAAAACATTATTTTAATGCGACCTTTAGCGATATGCCTGATATGTATTGATTAGTGTGCTTTAACAATGTTGTTTTATGATCTTTTAACAAGTCCTATTTTGCATTTCATATCTGTTGATTTTCTACTTTTTCACCTGCTTTAGTAACAAGTGCCCCTTAGTCAGATGTTAGCTTCTTGCTATCTTTTATTATTATCATTATTATAATTAGTAAGGATTGCTTTTGCAGCTTAATTTGTGATCTAAAACTGTACAATGAAGTAAGCCTACAGTGTACAGCAGTGTTCCCTCTAACTTTTCACCTTCTGCGTAAATGTCAGAAAAGTTGCAAACGCCCTGAAGTCTCTGTGCGAAAATGCCGCCGAGAGTCATAACTTTTCTACAACTTTTAGTCTGATCTCAGAAAAACAAAAAAGTCATTGGGTCAATAGCCAGCATCTTCCTAGGACTTCTAGTTCAATCTCAAAAGGACAACCAACGGTGGTCTTTTCACCCAATAATCAACGAGCTGTACTCTGTAATTCAAAATGCCGGATGCCAAAACTTCATAAATTAAAAACGCCGTTTCGCACTTGGAAAAGATTAGTGCAAAAAGCCGAAAAATATGTCGCACTTATGCACTTTTTGCGCTGATAGGGAACACTGGTGTACAGTAAGCCTACAAAGCCGAGAGTCATATATGTACACTGTATGCACAGTACACTAGTACAGGGTTTCCCAAACTGTGTGCTGTGAGAGAGATGCAGATACATAACGTCCATTCATTTTACTTGTGGGTTTTGAAAAAATAATTAACAATTTACTTTACAACGACTTCTTTACAATGACAGTTTACTTTGCAATGGCAATTTACTTTACATTGACATTAAAATGACTTCTGAATTTTTCTGTTTTGCGTGGTTCGTTCAAGGTAGCAATGCTTAAAAAAAAGTTTTTTAACCAGCAAGGTAAACGCTGAGCTATAGGTTTGATGTGGCAGTTGTAGGTGCACTGCAGTTGAATCAAACACTTCTAAGTGTGCCGCAATTCAAACAAGTTTGAAAACCATGCACTAGTATAATATTGATAATACATAAAAGGAAATGACTTCTGTAGCGTTACATTATGTATTGGAACCAATGCCCATAAAGGAATTAGAGAGCAAAGAGTGAGGACTCATTTGCTTATTTACTCTTTTTTATTTTTAAAATTATTGTTAGAGCTTGAGTTAGATTTTGAGTTTGGGTTAGGATTATCCCTGGCTCTATGCCTAATGTTAATCCTAACTTAAAATCTAAACAAACCTTAACCATAATTTTAAAAATCAAAAAAAGTAAATGACTTAATTACTGTTATGTCAAGCTTTTATAGTGACCAGATTAATTCTGAATTTGTTTATTCAATCATTAACGACTAATAAAAGTAAATCAATCAATTGTTCAAGTCAGAAGTATTGTACAGTGTATACCAATTACCATCAGTAATTGCTCTGTTAAAAACTAAAGCTACACACAGTGGATGACTACCAGTATCGCATCAGCAGTTAGGCCTAAGGTTGAAGTACTGGTACACTTAGCGTGAATTAATCTGTAGCCTACTGCAGACAGCCTGGTGCAGGTGTATTCCTAGTTGATGGCGCAAAATGAGTGACATTGATGAATCAGATTTATTTGTTGCATTATATCCATTTAAAACTAATGAAAATAATCAACTTTCATTGCAAAAAGGTGAGCAACAATTTGACAATACACTGGCATAGCCTAAGTGCTAATAAACAGTCATTTTGCCTTTTGATTTCGTTATCTAATTGTGTAACAGTTAAATATGATCACCAGTGTCTCAGTCTAGCAAAGGTACAAGTAAAATGTGAATGACACTGTTTGTTTTGGAAGAGGCTATTTCACCATAAATTTTATCTACTTTTTTATTAATTCTTATTCAAGTCTAACCCAAACTCAAATCGTTACTCTAAAACTAAGTGCAAATTTAATCCAAACCCAAATCTTTACTTAAATCCTAACCTTGTCCCTTAAAAGTCAATGAAAAATGTGCAAATGAATATTCTTCATTTTCATTTTATTATCTTAGCATAAAATTTTTTTGTGAAATAGTCATTCCTGTTTGTTTTTTGGCCTAAAGTATTTGTTAATATCTTTAAGGCAGAGATTATCTGGGTATAGGAATATTTTAGTGTTTTCAAGCTGTTTTCTAGCCATCACCTAAACAAACAATAATCCTGTTAAAGTAACATTAATGCATTAGTCTTAGAATGTCTAATCTGAGAATTGAACCCAGGATTTCAAGTATATTAATCACTAGCCTTGACCTCTCTACTTTTACTGAAACTGCCATCTTATTTGAATAATTTTGTGTACTTGAACAAAGTTATATGCCATGTGAAGTGATGTCATCAAGTGATACATTGACCAATCACATTCAACTTGCATGCAAATATTACCACACTGATTTACTTGCTGGCAAACAAATAAAGCACATTTTATATTGAGACAAATGTGATCTTCTTTGTGTTTTATATGCATGGTTAATTGTATATACATTATTGGTATATATATAATACTTTATGAAGGCTTTTATTTAAATGTTTTGGGTGAAATTCTACCAATGTTCCACTCAACAAATACATACCATCAGTAGAGCAAGTTTTTGTTACACTAAAATCCTGAAAAAATTTCAAATATTTTTATCAAAAGTTGCAGGAAAAACTTTGTTTTAGGTCTATGCATAACGAGTTTGAACAACATTGTTGGAGCCTTGAGAGCTCCAGAGCTGGAGTTAGAGCCAGACCTTTATTGCAACAGCTTCGCAATCCCTTTTTTGACATTATGGCACTAGTATTTCTAGAGTTGTAGCTAAACTTCTATAACACAAACTAACTGTTGCATCATAGATAACATTGAGATGCACCAATTCATCACAGAGTTTGTTGTTATGCAATTCAAAGAGAATACTAGAATTAGACTGAAATACTGTTGTTTAAAAGCGTATTTTTCAAATCACACTTTTACTTTTAGCGCAAAAATTGTTAAAAGTTGCTTGTAAAATCAAAAAAAGTTGCAAAATAAAATTTATCGAAACAGCTTAAAATATTGTACTATGTAAAGTGGAAGCTGTAAAAAAAGTAGCGAAAACTTGCCCTAACCATCAGTGTTCTTTCTAACTTTTTGACTAACCGACAGGTCCCCAAATTTTATCAAAATAATTGTGCTGGAAGCTGTAAAATATGTTTATGTGCTCTAAATTTCATACCAATGTAGTATTCAAGTATACCGATCAGTGATTGAGTGGATACTGGATATTGGGTAGAGCGTCTGCTACTGAAGCAGTAAACCTAGGTTCAATTCTCAGTGGGGTCAAACCAAAGGCTATAAAAATTGATATTCACAGCTCCCCTGCTTGACGTTCAGCTACAGAATGAACAGTGTGAAGTCTCCATCATGTGTGATAGACAGGTGGGTAGGTGGCTGCTTGACTGAAAAACCGAAACGTCCCTTTGCTGCCTCCTGGCCAAGGCAATTTGGTGAATAAAATGTAATTACAGTTTTCTAAAGCTATGTTTATTTTATTGCCAAAAACTATTTGCCCTTGATCCAAAAAAATTGCTGATTTGATGATAGAAATCGGCTTATAGGGAACACTGCATACTGTAAGATATTGAATTTGATATCAAACATCAGAATGGCCAACATGTGTCACTTATCAGTTCTGTATTTTGCTACAGGGTGCCAACTCCAAGTTATCAAATACAACTCCACTGAGGAATGGTGCCAAGCTAAAATAGTTTCTTTGGGGGAAAACAATGATTTGACTAAGCCCCCAAAGATTGGGGCAATTGGCTGGGTTCCTTGCAACTACATAACACTTGCTGAAAGTTTAAATCTTCATTCATGGTATCATGGAGCAGTATCCAGAATCACAGCAGAATATTTGTTATCTAGTGGGATTGATGGAAGTTTTTTGGTAAGAAGCATTTACTTTACCCATTATTGTAATTAATTGCTTTTGTGCTGCTTCATTTGATAGAATTTTTTTTATAAAGACGCATTTAATTTACCAGTATTTTATTGTTTTAGTGGGGCTTCCATTTGTATTTATTAAGGAGATGTATATGACCTTTTGCGTTTTTTTTGTATTGTACTTTATATTTTTGTGTTTTTTTATTTTTGCTCATCATAATAAACTAGCAAAATTGTGTCACCTAATTCTGAGGCCAAGTTGTTTTGGTGACAAAGTTAAGTATGTACCTACCACCATTGAAATTGGTACTAGTACACTTTTTATAAGAACCAGTAAATTTGATGAGGCTGGCTGTTCTCAGTTTTTTGGGAATTTTTATCCTCATTTGTTCTTAAATTTTGAGAGCATCAATGTCAATTTTAGCGATCATGTTTGTAAAACTCAATGCTTTATCTGCTTGAGTAAAAGCTTTTTTGCTGCTTTTGCAGCATTGTAAAAATTGCTAAAGTGAAAAAGCGAGGTTTTTTATTTGAACGATTGCCAAAAATTTTCTCAGTCTGCAGTGCACAACAGCACTATATAGTCTTGAATAATTGTTACTTAGCTTGTAAATACTGTAAAATTAGAGTAATTTTATTGTTTTGAATCAGCACAAAATATAGCTTCTTTCTTTTGATTGGAATTTTTTTCGTTCTTAATTTTTGTTTTTGCTGCTGAGGCTGGCATTGTTTTTAATTTGTTCTTAAAGTTTGAACAAAAATTAGCCTGATGTTATGAAATTGCTCTTAGAAAAAAAGAGTGTATTAGTTTTTGAACAAATTGTATTGCAATGTTATTATTTTGCTTTGTAGGAATGTTCAGTTATTTACTGAAAGGGGCATTGAGGTCTAATTTGACTTATTTATTGCCACACAAAACAAAATTTTGAGGCTGATTTCAAAATCCTTTGACTTTTACATCGAAAGATGTTTGCGTTTCTTTTTTCTGCTATTTATAGCAATCCTGCCATTTTTTAAAATAATTTTTGAATCAACCAGTAGATGTCGCTTGTGTGGTCGCAGCAGTAATGTTAGAAAGGCATAATCATCATGGTTACAAGAACTCATAAATTATCCCAAACCTAACCCTAATCTAAAACTCTTAAAAAGTAAATAATGAAAATTGCGCGAATGAATATTCTTTGTTTTCATTTTATTCTCTGTAGCTTGGAGTTTTTTGGTGAAATTGGCTAATCACTAACAGTCTGCAATAGGCTTGCCACAAAGCCTAGTTCCTAGGCCTACTAACTAGCCTACCATTAGTTACGTAGCCTCCCAGTAGATTTTTTAAAGCTGTAAAGTCCAATCTAGCCCACTGCGTTTTCATACGAGGCTGAATTTACTCTTAATTACAAAAAAACAACTAGGTAGGCAACTAGGCATATCACTAGCCAAAGTCATGGGTGTTATCTGATCGGCCTTGGCCTATTTTTCAAGCTTTTTTCTTAGTGCCCCAAATCCAATATATTTGTGTTAAAAGAAGAAAATTCAAATCAATACGCCTAATTTTTCTTTAAAAACACATTCTAACCCTTGGACTTATATAACTAAGTCGGTTTGAAACCGCATATATGCAACTTTGACGCTGCCGTGTTGCCATAGCCAATTTTTTTCCTGTAAAGTCAAAATCTTTCACGTTAAAACTATTTAAGGCAAACAATGATAAAACAGGAGAAAAACGTTCGTAATCAATTATTTTTTACCTATTTAGTGTTAGAAATTGGGGTGCAGTGACCCTTTAAAAGAAGTAATTATGTTTTATGTTAAAAATTGTTGTGAATTGAGCAGGAGTAATACTGTATTTGTAAGTGATTTTTCAGGAATCTGAGCTTTTATGTTTGAAACTAAACCAATGCAACTGACCTTTTATGTTTGGAATATAATTTATTGCTTTGATATATCCACTTTTGTATTGTAATCATGGTGAATGCCATTGATAGTTGAATTTCTTGGTATTGTTATTTTTCTTAGTGGTCTTGCTATAACAAGTTGTTATGCGATTATCTTATTGTGAAATAATTGTAAAACGTCTTACCTCATTGCGATGATTAGTTGTCTGGTCAATTGATTATATATTTTATAAATTCATTGTCTAAACAGATGATTGCATGTGTTCTCAGGTCAGAGATAGTGAAAGTTGCCCCGGTCAGCTGTCTGTTTCAGTGCGGTACAATGGATCTGTTTTCCACTATCGAATTAACAAAGATAACAATAATTTGGTGGGTTAAAAATCTTAATTGAAAATTGCAGTTTAATCAAATTAGCATTGTATACTAATTTAATGTGCTCAGCTTAAAATTCTGAAACAAGTGTTTCAATATTTTTTAACTGGAGTCAAATGATAATCTTAAAGTATATATATTTCAAGTCATATTCCAGGCATCCAGTGTTTTCTCTTATGATTCGTGGAGTCGACTTGCATTTCCAAAAATGTTGTATTTCCAACAGTGAACAATGGAAAATCTAAAAATAAGTCGTCATGTACCCAATAAAAATGCTGATTTGCTGATAAAAATTGTCTTAATGGTTACACTGCTTGCATCTTTTCATGCTTTAATTGAGTGAGCTGTGACTAGTAGTGGCTGAATTAAACTATTACCGTACATTACAATAAATATACTTCTACTGGCTGAGATCATATCACTTATTACAGTGGTATTATTTTTCAGTATTACATCTCACCTGAACATAGATTTCAAACCCTTCCGGAATTAATTCACCATCATTCGTTTGCATCAGATGGTCTTGTTTCAATCCTTCATTATCCAGCTTCAAAAAATAATCAGCCCAAGGTAGTTTTAGTGGAATTTACTGTAATCTTTCTTTCAAGATGAAATTTGGTCTAAGTTCTTTTATTTTCGCTTGCCTTCTGAGGTCATTTTTAAAACACAGTTTACGATTAGTATTTATAGAAGTTTTGACTAAGTTGACCTTTTAAGTTTTATGTTAATGTGCGTGCAATCTGTTCCGTATCGAGTGGATGTGGACTTGTAAGACAAATTGAAAATTTTCCAGCTCTACAGCATGTCCCCTGACCGCGATGAGTGGGAGATTGATCGCTCGGAGATCCACATGAAGCAGCGGCTTGGAGGTGGCCAGTATGGAGATGTCTATGAAGCTTTGTGGAAAAGGTGAGGTGTGGGAGGTGCTATCGGACAGTGTCTCGGCTATTGAATTGCATAAAAGTTCCGTTTTAATTATCAAACTAAAGGAATGTTTTGTAATATATGAGTTTGGTGATGCTCAGTTTTCATCTGACCATTGGACTGCGACTACGATCTACCCAACTCAAACGTGTGAATTTAATGAAATAAATGATTTGTCGTTGTTTGTGAAGGTATAACAAGGTGGTGGCTGTGAAAACGTTTCGCGAAGACACGACCAACACCGAGGAATTCTTGAAGGAGGCCACCGTCATGAAGTCGATCAAACACGAAAACCTAGTGCAGTTGTTGGGTGAGTTACTGTGTTTTGTTTGCATTACCAGAAGAGTTAGTTTTCAATATTTTTGAAAGTTCTAAGCCATTTGTGCCCAGATGAATTGTACTGGTTTCTCTTGAAATATTTTCAAGCTTATAATTAATGTGGATGAATGCTATAATAATTCGCTCAAAATGTCCATTGACCATTTTTGCAGCAGTTATTAGCTGGCAATATTAAATAAGCCCAATTAGTTTACTTATTACTCTGTGTGTAAAATCGTGAGCCTACGAGCGTAACCTTTGTTAATTTTAAAAAACTACAGTTTGTACTTCGATAGGGTGCCCCCGGCGTACCAAGTTTTGTTCAAAATGAATTAACGATGTTCTCATACGCTCACGATTTTGCGCCCGGTGTAGAAGGGCTTTAAATTAAATCTCAAATCAGGAGCACTGATTAGATTTCACCATTTTGTAATGTTACGCCATTGCTGTTCCTCCCGTCTCCACTTTGTAATGATTTTTACAGGCGTTTGCACGTTGGAACCGCCGTTCTACATCATCACAGAATTCATGAGCAAAGGAAATCTGCTGGAATATTTGCGGATGTCCGACCGCTCCTCTATCAGCGGAGTCGTGCTTTTTTACATGTCCGTGCAAGTGGCAAAGGCCATGGAATATCTGGAAGCAAGGAACTACATCCATCGGTTGGTTGTTTTTTTCACCATAGGCAATATAAAAAATTATTTTATTTGTTAAATAGTTTTGCACAAGTGATGTTGATCCAACACGTGTAAACCTACACCAGTTGTGCTGCTAGACTATTTGCTGTTGAAAAATACCTGTTCGTAAATTTTGTGCTTGCTTTATGTTGTTTGTGTGAAGGTCATATATTTGCACCTAAGGGCTTTGTAATTATAATTTATGTCTTGTTCTTGTCGTTGAAATGTATTCTTTCGGCGGGTCTATTCTTTAAGCGAGTTTTACAAATCAGTATGTTGATAAATGCTCTGAAAGATGGCTAATTTTCAAACAAAAGCGTTATTGCTCATTTGAATTTTTTTTTGCTTAGTGATTTGGCGGCTCGGAACTGTTTGGTGGAGGAGAACAACTTGGTTAAAGTTGCCGATTTTGGTCTCTCCCGCTTGATGGCGATCGGTGACGACTATACGGCTCGGGCCGGTGCGAAGTTCCCCATCAAATGGACCGCCCCCGAAAGTCTCGCTTATAATCGTTTCTCCACTAAATCCGACGTGTGGTGTAACTACAGATTTCTGTTTTGCTACACTTTATGGTTACTGCTTGGGTGTTGGTGTCCTGGTTCACAGAACGTTTCAAACTGTTGTCGTTAGGTGCAATGCTTGGGACTGCCGAGATCAATTATCCGCAGAAGAGGAAAAAACTTGCTACTTTATTTATACGTTATTGCAATGTTATTTTTCGTATGTACTAAGACATTTGCAAAAGTTTTTCAATTTGTGTAAGTTATCAGTTCATACGTTTCGTCACCTTTGGGTTCATTTACTTATGGTTTTTATACGTTTAAAGTTTTGCGGTTTCGATTACTGTAGTACATCGCTTCTTTCAGCTTTTGGAATTCTTCTGTGGGAAATTCACACCTATGGAATGTCACCGTACCCCGGCATCGACCTAACGATGGTGTACGAGAAACTTGAGAACGGTTACCGGATGGAAGCCCCCGACTCGTGTCCGAAGGAAACCTATGACCTTATGCTGGACTGTGAGTTACTGTGATGTGTTGCTTTCATCATAAAAGCGTGCTTTTCTAAGTTCACCGCCTCTGCAATTTATCGACCCTGTTTTAGAAATTAAAGTTCACAGTATTAAACGTTGAATGTTTTCATTCGGTTTTTCAAAGAATTTGAATTTTTTCTAGACACGTTCTTCAAACAGAAACTTTGATTCCACTCGAACTTAGGTTGAGATTGAGGTTTAGAGAGGAGATGTTGGCTGTATTGTTTAGGTTAACAGTAATTCCATTTTGCCGACTTTTTTACATTCTACCAGTCAAAAGGCAATTTCTAATATTGCGCCATAAAGGTTGCAGGCAACGGATAATTTTGTTTAAGTTCGATTCTCATTTGGCCTTCGTCGTCTTTTAGGTTGGTGTTGGGACCCCTCTGAGCGCCCCAGTTTTGCGGAAATCCGCTCCTTGCTCGACAATATTATCCACGAGACGGGAGTTGATCTGGGGAGTGCGGTGGATTGCTCCGGGGATAAGCCACCCACACTTCCAGGAAAGAAGCACAGGTGAAAGGCTAACCCTGTGGTTGCATAATGCATGTTACACAAACTAACGGCTTGGCATTATGACGTGACTTACAACTGCTATTTTAGAGAGAAAAAGAAGAAACACAACAAAACACAAAACAAAATTTTGTCAGTTTTGTTGTGTTTCTTCTTTTTGTCTCGAAAAAATAGTTTGTATGTCTTGCCATTTTGCCATTCCGTTAGTTTGACAGTTGCGACGTTGTTTTTTAGTGATTGTGCATTGATAATGCTTGCTCAGAGTTCATTTCATACCAAGCCTTGAATTTTAGGTTATCTGAAAGCAGCAACACGTTTCATTCCACTTCAAGTCCGAAGCTGCGAACCTCCAACGTCTCTGCTAATAATAATTCTCATCAACTACATGTGAACAATCACCATAACATATTATCATCCCGTTAGTTTGACAGTTGCGACGTTGTTTTTTAGTGATGGTGTATTGATAATGCTTGCTCACAAGCCTTAAATTTTAGGTTATCTGAAAGCAGCAACACGTTTCATTCCACTTTAAATCCGAATCTGCGCACCTCCAACGTCTCTGCTAATAATAATTCTCATCAACTACATGTGAACAATCACCATAACCCAGGTTTGTAGTGCTGCTTTTGTTGTGACACCTTTAATCAATATTTCGTATTGCCCAGCAGTGTCATCATCTTGAATATTGTAGCCTCCTGGATCGGTACGCAGTTACAGGAACTACAAACCACCTTGTCCTTTATGGAGCTTTAATTTCAAAACTTTTGAGTTGGTGCAAAGCCTTCTGAAAACGCTGAAACGAATGTCCTTTTGAAAGCTCTGACAATGACCCAACCACATTAAAAACATTTGCTTCTGTTTGCGATTTGTCTTCAAAGTTCAAACTCGATTTTTACCGGCTTGTTTTGAGGAATTTCGGAACTCTATGCTCAACAAATCAAGTTTTTTCGCACTCGTTTGTTTTGGCACGATCAGTTGCCTGATTGTGTGAAATTGTTCGTTTTATTGAACTCGGTTTTATAACCAGCATTTTCTTAAGGTGTGGTTACGTTGTAACGTCATTACGCCTGTTCACGATATCTTTATTGCTGAAAACTTTTCAAGTAACGCTAGCTGTGTTAGAATACCATAAGTATAGAAAACTTTTCGTAAAATTGAAGACTGGTAATTCTGCAGTTGCATGTATATATTTGATGTCTTGCCAAAATTGTGCTGGGATAGTGCGAACTTTAGTGTTTGCATGTTTTGAACAAACAGTATTTGCATGCATTGGTATGTAGTGACGGCTATTCAACATTACGCAAGCGTGCAACCAGGATTTTTTTTGGGAGAAGCGTCGAACCAAAAGCCAGCCAAATTGTTACCTACTGCAAATGCTTTAGCAAATAACGTGTATTCGGAGAAGTACGGCGTTTCGATTAGTCTGGAGTGGAGCTCCCAGTAGCTGGACGATTTTGTGCCTTTTTTTTCGACGAAAATTGAAGGAATTTCTATGTGTTTTTTTAAAGTCTTTTAAAGAGCAAATAGTTTAGATTTCTCCCTGGTTGAATGCCTTGTTATTATCTCACTTGATTTTAACCTTTTCACAATAGTGGAAAGATTGGGATTACTTGCTGTGCTGCCCCCACCTCAGAATTCATACTGCAAGATTTAAATGGAGTTGATATTGATGAAACTTTCTTGTAAAATTCACAATTAAAATGATGTTTCATGTCAATGTAATGATTTGAAGGATGCATGCAGCTACTAGGTAGCGATTAAATTTTTCAACTATCGTTTGAGTTTTACTCAATTCTTATACCGATTCATAACTTGCTTAGTTAATTGGATGTTTTGCTTTAATTGTTCGTATTACGTCAGCAGAACCCAAAGCTAGCCATTTACAAATGACTCTCGATGCTCGTTGCTGTTCTGGTATTAGCTTGATATTTTAGAAACGAAATCCGCGGTATCAGTCTGTTTGTGCAACTGATAAACTGTGATAATGCTTAACCACAAAATGAAATTGTTAGGCTTGTTGAGTGAGATTTTAAGTATTTGCTTTGCGATTACTTTATTTGGGATTTTGTGGTTTACTTTGCTTCAGCCTGGTGTTTTTGAAATTTTAAGCACTATCCCTCTACTTCACAAAATTGCTATCTCATTTTCCCAACCTACTGAGCCAGCTGCAATCTTTTTTTTATCACCAAGATCCTAATATGTCCCACCACCACTTTGGCAATTTCAAGTTTCCAACGTCTTAGAACGAGTACAAGAAAAGTTGTGGTAAAGTTTCGATCGAAGTGAACCTAAACGTTATACAATCGTGATGGGCAGTATTCCCTCTTAGGTTTGATGAGTCAGCGCGAGCCCAAAAGATCGGCGATTTTTTGGAATGGAAAATCCTAAAATGAGTCGGCGTATGCCAATAAAAACGCTGTTTCGCTGATAAAAATCGGCTTAATGGTTACATAGGTTATGGGTGTAACGTAAAATTATTTTCCCAGGTTCAGTTCGTAGCCAAGCCGCTTCGACGATGGCGGGTGGTGACAAGACTTCAATTGAAGCCTCCAGCAGGTATTAGCTTCATAACTAGTCATTTATAAACGCTGTGGTATGTAAATAACATGTTTGTGTCATATGCTGTGCTACACTGGCTAACAGATAACGCCAAAATGTTATGAAGAATATGAAAGCTATTCCAGCGGAGTAGTGTATGTGAACTGAAGTAACCTCGCAATATGCAGTGATATCATATAGGTATATAATTGGAACGACCGACGCTCGCGTCGCGTGTTCCTCTGTTATTACTCGGCCATTTTCCAACTAACGAGTGCGAAATTTCAAACTTTTGCTTATAACTCGAGAACGGTTTGGTCTAGCTACATGAAATTTTGACAGCAGTTTGAGATTAATGAGTTGTATGTTTGTACCAAATTTCGAGGCAATAGGTCACGTGACTTCGGTTTTAGAACCCGAAAACCGCCCCAAAAGTTTGGCGTAAAAAGCGGCCTCAGCCAAAAACGGCTTAAATACGGCAAAAAATATTTCATAGGGTTATATGTCTCAAGATACCCTTTCATCCATACCAACCCACTTTTGGCCGCGATGAGGTTTATTTCTTTTTTTTTTCCTTTTTTTTCTTCCTAATTTTTGTATGCTCTTCTTTTCCTAAACTACAACACATCGAAATCTAATTTTTGTGTAAAGTTGTTGAGCTGCAAATGCAATTTTTTCTCCCGAAATGTTTTGGGGCAACTCCACCGGCAACTCCCCCAAAATGGGGCCCCAAAAAATCCATTTTTTGAACGGCTCAAGCTAGGGTGCTAGTTGTTTTTGATATCAGCAGATATTCTGCAGAAAAATATTTTGACATAGTTTGAGGGTGCCACCCCCGCGGGGACCCCCCCAAAAATCAATTTTTTGAACGGCTTAACTTATAGTGCCAGTGTTTTATGATATCAGCAGATATTTAACAGACAAATATTTTGACATAGTTTGGGGGTGCCAACCCCCCGGGGACTCCCCCAAATGGACCCCCCAAAAATCAATTTTTTGAATAGCTTAACTTGGGTGCCAGTTTGCTTTGATATCAGTAGATATTTAACAGACAAATATTTTGACATAGTTTAGGGGTGCCACCCCCCCAGGGACCCCCCAAATGGACCCCCAAAAATCAATTTTTGAACGGCTCAAGCTAGGTTGCCAGTGTTTTATGATATCAAGAGATATTTAACAGACAAATATTTTGACTCTACTTTTCTGGAGGTTCCATAATCAGATATTTTTGAATAACTGCTGATTTTACGGTAGACAAAAAGTAATTTTGAGCATCACAGCATTAGCTATGTGTCGGTCGTTCACTGGGTTTGCTGGCAAACTCCCATCTAGTTATATCTGTGCAAAGGCATCAATACGACCAATTCGCATGTTTCTTTTTTTTTACTGTGGTTTTAAATGATGTTTTTTAACATCTTGGAAAATTCTTTGAAATTTTGACCTTGCACATTAATAACTTGCTCCGTTTCAATGTTGCACAAGATTTTGGCTGTTGGTGATGGTGACTTTAGTCTTCGGACTTAATTGCGCATAAAAGTGGGTACAATTCGCCGTTCAGATTAGACTGCGCGAAAGCTAGTGTAATTATTGGAACGACCGACGTTCGCGTCGCGTGTTCCTTTGTTTTTACTTGGCCATTTTTCAACTAATGAGTGGGAAATTTCAGACTTTTGCTTATAACTCGTGAACGGTTAGGTCTAGCTACGTGAAATTTTGACAGCAGTTTCAGATTACTGATTTGCATGTTTGCACCGAATTGCATGTTTTAGTGACTTTGGTTTTAGGACTCAAAAACCGCTCCGAAAGTTTGGCGTAAAAAGCCGTCTCATTCAAAAATGGCTCAAGTCCGGCAAAAAATATTTCACGCGATTATATGTCTTAAGCTTCTCTTTCATCCCAACCAACCCACTTTTGGCCGCGATGAGATTTAATTCTTTTTTTTTTCCTTTTTTTCCTAAATTTTGTATGCTTCTCCTAAACCACAAAACTTCGAAATCTAATTTTTGTGTAAAGTTGTTGAGCTGCAAACGCAATTTTGTCTCCTAAAATTTTTTGGGGCGACTCACCCAGAAACCCCCCCTCAAAATGGAGCCCCCAAAAATCACTTTTTTGAACGGCTTAGGTTTGGGCGCTAGTTTTTTTTTTGATATCAGTAGTATTTAAGAGACAAATGTTTTGACATAGTTTAGGGGTACCACCACCCCCCCTCGGGAATCCCCCCAAAAATCAATTTTGTTTACGACTTATGCTAGGGCATTACTTTTTTTGATATCAGTAGATGTTTTAGAGACAAATATTTTGACATAGTTTGAGGGTGCCACCCCCCCAGGGTACCCCCCAAAAATTAATTTTTTGAACGGCTTAATTTAGGGTGCCAGTGATTTTTCATATCAGCAGATTTTTAAGAGACAAATGTTTCGAAATAGTTTAGGGGTACCACCCCTCCCGAAAACCCCCAAATGGACTTAAAAAAATTAATTTTTTTGAGCGGCTTAACTTTGGGTGCCAGTTTTTTTTATATCAGCAGGTATTTAACAAATACTTTGACATAGTTTGGGGGTGCCACCCGCCCCCCTTGAAACTCTCCCGAAATGGACCTCCCAAAAATCAATTTTTTGAACGCCTTAATTTAGGGTGCCAGTGTTTTTTCATATCAGTAGATATTTAAGAGACAAATGTTTTGACATAGCTTGGGGGTACCCTCCCAAAATTCAATTTCTCGAAAGGGTCATTTTTAGGGCCTTAGTTTTTTGAGATCAGGAGTTGTTTAAGGGAGAAGTGTTTTGACATAGTTTAACGGCTTAAGCTTGGATGGGATGTTTTTTTAATATGATCGGTCACTATGTTGTCAATTAAATAGATATAATGACAATGTTTGAAATTCCAAACCCTCTTTTCCCAGAAGATATTTCTAATTAATTTTTTAACGGGGAAGTGAAAGTTTTTTTTTAAAAATCTCACTGTTCAGCATGCGTCGGTCGTTCGCTGAGATTGCTTCTTAGCAAGCTCCCATCTAGTTTTAATAGTAATAGCACAACTCGTTGCTAAAATGTGTTGTTGAAACCAATTGCTGCGTTTCTTATGACCTTGATTTTTGCAGGCAGAACAACAGCAGCAGTTTGCCCTCCGGTCTATCTCCTCCCACTGAGAACGAAGTGAAGAAGAAGAAGCGGCCGGCCCCACAGCCCCCGGTCCGTGTGAGCTCGTTTAGGACCGGCACCCAAGCGCCCGCAAAGCACGAAGAAAGCCACCCCGCAGGTTGGTTGATTCGATGATTGTATTTGCTCAAATTGCATTTGAAGACATCGGAGGGACTTTCGGTCTTCGAGTTAAGCTTATCTGTCCGCCTGTCTACCACACACAGTGGAGGCTTCACGCTGTCCCTTATGATACTGAACGCCAAACAGGGAAACTGTGAATACCAAATCATTGATCCTAATAACCGCCACTTTTTTTTCAGACCGACCGGAGGAGATATCGATGCACGCGCGTACGCTATCGCTGGAAGACAACATCGGACACGATGACGCGACAGACGAGACAAGCGAGATGTTCCGCAGATCAGCGAGTCTCGACCTCGAAATCAAAACCGACAACTCAAGCAACCTCGCGTCAAGCACTGGTGGGTGGGGGAGAGGGTGCGAGCGAACAGTTTGCAGTTAGGACTGGTTCAGTTCAGTTTATTTATTTTTTCTTGTAAGTAATAATTAAAACTCTTACGTTAACACGAAATTGCAATGAACCGTGGCAGAGTGATTTTTTGTCTAATTTTTAACTTTACTATAATGAAACAAACAAAGGAATTATTTTAGTTGCGCTTCACTCCGATTTCGTGTAAACCAGCCTTTAAACTTCGCTTCAATGAGTTGAAGAACGAGGAATTGTTTTTTCGCTGTTTTGGTCGTGTTCAACTGTTGTGAAGTTGACGATTTGGCAAGATCTTCATGGTCTTAGTCAGGTTTACTCCCACTTGCGAAGCTTTTTTGCTGCCTTTGATTGAGGTTATCCCGGGTATTATATGTAATGAGTAGACGTTACAGGACGAATTCAGCGTTTCTTTTGCGATATTTGTCGAATTCCTAAATGCTTGTCATCGCTGGGTAGTAGGACAAAAAAGAGTTTCATTGATGTTTACTAAAACTCGTCTCCCAATCAAGCTCATAATGGAGCCAGTTAAAAGCGTAGCGGCTATTAGCATACTTTAGTCTGCGCCCTATGTCGGGTCTCGTTTCAACGACGCTGGTCTTATGAACTGTGGGTAGGTGAAAGTAATTCCGAGTTGCGAAGTCTTATCAGTGACCGCATGCAGTACATTCTTCGAATCGATTGCAAGTGCATGCTTGCGGAAAGTTTTACAAGCGGCATGTGTGTGGTTAAATATAACCGCAGCCGTGGGCAAGACGCGATGTTTACAAGATTCAAAGTCATTTGCGGGATTAAGGTCAGAAGAGGTAGCGGATATAAACCAAGGTTGCAAGAAAAAATAAGCAATAAGAAGATTTTAATGAAAGCTTCAACTTCTTTTCTAATGACCTGGGAAAGCCAAAGTGAAGTTTATTGAGAAGTAGACTTAGGCCAAATGCAGCGCAGTGAAAGATTTTTTATGGTGGGGAGGGTTTGTTCCAGGCAATGGCAATCGACGCTCTGAGATGGGTTAGCAAAATTTTATGCTGTCTTGTTTTTCCGGCAGTCGAAAGTGGAGATTAGATTTTAGTGTAAGGTTCTGTCGTACATACTTTTTTATCATCTTCACTCAATCTGCTTGTTCGTATACGCAGTCGAGTAGGTTGAAGATCGGCCAATTTTCGCAGAAACTCTGGCAGTACTTTCAATGTTTTAGTTCAATAAAAATTTTTCACGTTCAACTTTATAGTTAAACAAATATTACTCAAAAAAAGCTTTAATCTTAAGCGAGAAACACTAAATCTTGATTGGTGATAATGCCTAAGCTTGAAAAGTTTAGGGATGGCACCACGTTTTAGTTAGGCATTTTCAATGTCAGCAAAACCGGGTGAATTGGTTGCTGCGATAAAGGCCTTACAACCTAAGTTGACACAGTGATATTGTACAACTTCAGTGTTTTTTGATATTTCTTGTTCATCAAAATCCTCTCACTAGACGAGATGAGCGGGAACGAATCGGGCGGCCATTTCCGCAAGGATTCCACGCGCGCGTCATGGAGGGAGAAGCGGTTCTTTGCCATGTTCAAACCGCATTTCAAAGCTAAGATGGCCGTCTCGTCGGAACTCGAAGGTAAAGCGCTTTGTTATGTCACGTGAGAAACACAATTATTGTTGTATCCATGGTTGTGTAAAATCATTGGCTCGGAGAATTGGAAAAATTTAGTGTTGCGTTTCATCTATCTTTAGATTTTGATTTTGAAGTGTGAAAACGGAAATAAGTTTTAGTTTTTTTGTTTACCGATACCGCTTGAAATTTCTTGTCATTCCACGGTTGCCTCTCATTCTACAGCAAAATTATTATCTATCGCTGCTGATTTTTGTTTGCATAGTTCAATCGCTCTTTCGACGAGTCGACTCCGGCCCCTACTGATTCCTTGAAGACCATTTCTTCTCCTCTGTTGCAATTTTTATTGGCTATGTTCCAGATTGCAACCATCATTACCACAAATTTAAAAGTATCCCCTGGTCGGAAGGTGAAATGTGGACTACGTATTGCTTTTAAATTACCTTCCTGGGAAGTTAACCGATCATTGGTGGAGTAGATATAGCGCAGCTACTAAAGCGTTAGACTCTAGTTTGATTCCTTGTTGGATCAAACCAAAGGCTATGAAAATTAGTGTTCACTGCTTTCCTGCTTGACGTTCAACAAACAATAAAAGGGACAGTGTGAAGCCTCCATCATGTGTGGTAGACAGATGGGCAGGTGGCCTCTTGACTTGAAAACCGAAAGGTCCCTTCGCTGTCTCCTGGCCAATGCAACTTGGTGAATAAAATGTAATTACAATTAATGCTGTTTGTGTTGTAGATGATGATTCGAGCAGCCTGAGCGGGCAGAAATCGAAGCGTCAAGACGGATTCTTTTCGCGGAGCGGTGTTCGTCGATCTTGGAGGAAGATGACGGGACAGCCACCTGGGAAGACGCGTAAAAACAAGGCTCCGTTTGAGGAGTGCCATCCAAACAACAAAACTCCGCATGCTCCTGTGGGCGGAGTTCGCCTTTTCCCTTTGGACCCCGTTCCAAATCCAGCAACTCCCTCCACTAGTGGTTCTGCTGGAGAGGTAGACTCCGCCTTTGTGTTCCCGCCACCGCCTCCAAATTTAGACAAGTCGAGAAAGGGTAAGAGCAAGAAGACGTCCGAGTTAATTGTGCGCACTAAAAGTCAAGACAACGAATTGCACGGCAATGCTATATTGTCCCCACCACGTCCCACGGTTCTGTCGACCTCGCCGGGATTCGAACTCAAGTTCTATCGCCAGAAAATCAATTTCAACGATGATTCGCCTTCAGTCAGTCAGTTGTCAATTGGCTCAGACGATCAAACTCCGGATTCGCCCCCTCCGCCGTTCAAACCCCCAACTCCCACCCGCACTCCCACTCTCTCCGCTAAAAGCAAATTAGATAGCGGAGTCGAGCGGGCGATTGGGCAGGATTCACCCATTTTACTCCGCTCTGGCGGCCCCAGTGTATCCCCTAAGCCCGCAAGCCATCGCGAAGAAAAAAGCAGCAAAGCTAGTCTGGTCGCACTTGCTCCGTTCGCTGCCGCCCGGCTGTCACTCCGCAAGCGCAAGGAAAGCAAGACGACTCTGCCCAAAGAAGCAGAACCGGACAACTTCCACAACCTACATAGAAAAGCGCAGACATCGTTAAGAATGGCCATCTCTGACAAGGTAAGATTTACAAACATTTCCCATGCTGTTGTTTTTTTGAATCAGTTGAGCCATTGAGGTAATGTTGCTATGTTGTTAGTGTTAACCGTCTGTGGATAATTGGATATCTACCATGAGTTACTTAATTTTTGCTTTATTTCATAGAACAAATCATCATAACTTTTGTTTGAATTGGCATTGCGAATTTAATTCACTATAACTGTTCGTAGCTCTGGTGGAAAATGAGAGGCTTTTTGATGCAAAAACATTAATAGAATTGTGGTGCAGTAACAAATACAACATTCCGTTTTCTCCCCCAACCCCGCCTATGATGTTCACTAGCATCCTTGCTGTTTTTTTAAGTTACGAGAAAATGGGAGAGCGTTCAGTGTGGCAAGTTTGCTGAATCAGGTTGTGGAACAAGTTTGCGCCTCTGGACTCCGCAAATACGACCTTGCACAAGACGACTGATCGGTTGTAGTGTCTGAAAAAAGGTCAAAATTTTTTATTTTTTTTTAGACGCAAGAAGTAGCCGCTATCCGAGAATTGCAACGGCTCGTGACTTTCGCCCGAACATTTTGCGACCAAGTCCCGGTCCGAAACCGATTTTTATTTCGCGAGAAAGTTCAGAGTTTGGATCGCGAGTTGACTGCTGTGTCCGCGAACAAATTCCCAACCGCCTATGTGCTACAAATTATTAATGATATGAATACGCTTGTGTAGCACATTGGTGAAACTTCCAGAGAAATTATTGTCGATTTGTGCTCGGTTGGTCTCTGAACACCGCCTACGTCTCACCGCATTTACACGCTCAGTTTTCTGGTTCCGTTTTTGCTTCTGATTTTTACCCCTGTTTGTTCTTTACACCGTGTTTTTTTATTGATAATGAACTAAAAATAATGCCCGCGTGAAAAGGGAATTTAAATATCTCAGCATTGTCAGTGTGTGGTACTAAATACTACCCCAAGAGTCCAAGACTACATGAGTATATTTTTTGTGAACACTCAGATAACTACGAGTAAAATCTGATCTTCAAAAACTGGCCCAAACTAACGCAGCTGAATAGAACTAAATTTTAATGAAAGGATTAGGGTGATTGCCTCTGAAGTAAAATTCTATTGGTCAATATTTTCTTCATCATTCTTATTTGAATAGAATTTATAGGGATTTACGGTACAATTTTAATTATTTTCATGTTGAAAATTTAGTACATTTAGTCGCTTATATACTTAACCAAAATTAATTTGACTAAATTTGGTGGAATTTCCACTGACCTGCGCCCAATGGCCTCCATTCCACGTTCTTATTCATGTGCTATGCTCGCTCGCAATTGTATATTAACTGCCAGCTGTTTCATTGCTGCTATGTTGCTTCTAAGGTTGACTATGTAAGCAAATAATAGTAAATTCGAGCTATTTTGAAGCGCGTTTGTTTGTTGCGTAAGTTTTTTTTTAACGCGTGATAATTAGTTTGCGGCCTATACTCAAAAGTGTGCTCGGCACAAAGCTGCCTGCAATATTCTTACTTTGATTTTATTTCGAAGCAGTTTGAAACAATATTGCTTATTAATGCTTAAAGTTTCAGCATCAGCTTGCTTCTGTTCCCAGGCTATCAAGTACCAAATTTGTTTGCACCTGGTACAGTACTGCAAATGTCATCGGTAAATTACTTGGTTTTACGTTAGCGTTGCCTTCAGCAATTTTTACTTTTTCATGAAGTGAAAACAACTTGCCCAGCTTTTTGGAACCAGTGATTTGTTGACCATAAATACCGTTACATTGATTGGTAGTTTGTGAGAAAGCTGGTCTCGGTAGAACTGCAGCCTTTGGTTGGAGAATGATCACATCACCCAACTTTTTTGATCTTTTTAAGTGCACTTGTTTCATTTTAACGCGGTTCAACGTAATTATATGCAGTCATTTAATGTGCAATTTTTCTCAGCCGCTACAAACCAGTCAAAGGATTCCACGATATATTTCTCCTACTTAAATTCTCTAAACTTTTTCTACCGTATTTTATATTCGACTTGGCTGCTTACACCAATTTTTAGTGCGTTTTATGTTTGTCGTTGCTCACCATTACACTGTAACTTGCTTTTATCACGCTTGTATGATACGGTATGTAGCAAATAAGGGTGATGACGAATGTTAAATTTCATTCTGTATGGCAAAAAAAATTTCATATAGACCATGTTTTCAAAAAGGCGATGTCTCTCTGTAGGAGTGACAGAGTAGTACTGGTAATTGTAGTTATTTTTTATTCACCCGGTTGCCTTGGCCAGGAGACAGCGAAGGGACCTTTCGGTCGTCAAGTTCAAGCTGCCACCTGCCCTCCACACATGGTGTAGGCTTTACACTGTCCCCTTTAATGCTGAACGTCAAGCAGGGAAGCTATGAATACCAATTTTTATAATCTTCGGTTTGACCTGACAGGGAATCGAACCCGAGGCTGCCGTTTCGGTAGCTGGCTGTATTCACTCGACCATTGATCGAACTGCTAATTGTAAAGGCCACATAAAGTGGGCTGGACCTGTAGCGATTGGATATAGCTTTCTACTGTCGAGTAACAAATGTATTTGACGTTGCTTGCTAGGCCTTTGCGTTGCTTCCTTATTATTGCAAAAAAGATCGCTTTCAAAGTTATTGCAGCAGGTTTGCAACAACTTTAATTTGCGGAATGCTTTAGACCTCAAACAAGAGACCGCGATTCGCGAAGACGTTTCGATGCAAAATCCTAACCTTTGCGTTGCCACGTCAAAACATCTCGTCTAAAAGTCCTGAACCCCCCTCCAAAAATAAATATTTAAATTTGTCTTTCATGCGTATAGGTTGTAGGGGCATATGTAACACTGGTGTTGCGGCGTGTACTATTTCATGGTCGCTAGTGCTCCACCTGTTTGCTGCGATACATAGTGCTATATTAAAAAGGTGCCTTTTTTCTACCTTCTAGCGTTCAAATTTCGCACCTGTTTTTTATGCGTGATAAAAAGTGTTGTGTGGATTTTACTTATTCGCTTTTCATATTGTTGTACGTTGCAAATCTTAAATATATCGTTCTAACGTCGTTTAGCGAGTTCTGCTGCAGCTATTTGTTCACTCTGATGCTTCACTGTGTATTGCCGGCGCCCCTCAGCATCCCTCTCTGGACGTCGGCTCTCCGTTATTCCTTGTTGTACGACTCCGCCCCTGTGACCACGTTATTTTTAAAGAGATCAAATCATTAATAGCAGCCGGTTTGGTTGCGCAAGGTTCTTTTTAGTTGACCGTAATTCGTCAAACCAAAGGTGGTTTAGGGCTGCGGTTGGCTGAATTTGAATGTTTGTTGACTTGAAAAAAAAGACGATGCTTGACCAAAGAATGTCAGTGGTGATTTCTGAGAGGATAGTAAGGACACCAAAACTGCAACTGCGAACCAAAGCAATCTAGAATTGTGGTGTAGAAAAAGGAAGGAAATTCGCATGCCTGTTCTACTGCTTCTTGAATAGTTCTTTTATCGTATTGGTCACGGCAACGCAATGGCTGTGATTTTTTTAAATATTGAGTGCTACTAATATCGTACGCTGGAATGAACCATTTGTTTTTAAGATATCGACAACATTACCATCATTTGAAAGATTTGTGTAACCTGTATATCATAGTAGATTTCAAAAGAAACTAATGCCCTAGCTTGAGCCGTTCAAGAAATTGATTTTTGGGAGGTTCCAGGGTGGGTGGTACTCCCAAACTTTGTCAAAATATGTTTCTCTAAATATCTACTGATATCAAAAACCTATCGCCCTCGCTTTAGCCCTTCCAAAAAGTTGATTTTTGAGAGCTCCCAGGGGGTGGCATTGGCGTAGCCAAGGGGACACCCCCCCCCCCCCCAATTGAAATGCCACCATGGATTAAAATGTGACGAAACAGTCTATTGTTTCTTTTAAGCATTTTTCGCGTACAACTGTAATTAACAATAATACATACGACCAGGGGCCCGGCCGCCCCCCTTAAATCAGTTATTGCCAACCAATTTAAATGCATACCCCGGGAAAAATTGAGAGTTTTTGTTTTAAAATTTACTATCTCAATAGGCGTAGCCAGGGGGAAGGGCCGCCCCCACCCCCAATCAAAATGCCACTAATGATAAAAATGTGACAAAATAGCCTTGTTTCTTCAGTTTCAGCTTCTTTTAGCAGCTTCGAGTACACGTGCACAACAGTAATTAACAATAATATTGATAACCAGGGGGCCCCCTCAATTCAATTTTTGCCACCTAATTTAAATGCTTAACTCCGGGTAAAATTAAGGGTTTTTGTCTTAAAAGTTGCTAACTCAGGCCCTCAACCTTTTTATGAAAATAATTCAATAACCAGGGCCCGATTTACCACATGGCACAATGCCAGGGATCCCGCGATCAGATGGTGAGACTTTTGGTCTTCACCTATATTTGGCAAGAAGGTGTGTGTTACAATAACCTTAAAGTACCAGGGGCTCCGCGCAATATAAATCCGGCGGGAATAACGTTGTTAGTAGGCGTAACCATCTATTGTACCCATTTTTCAATAACAATTCACCTCCACCTCGCCAGTTTTTACGCGAAAAAAATACATATAAAAAAAAAAAAAACAATGGGAAATGCTAATTAAACAAATTATTGAATTTGAATAGAGGAGTCCTGGGGCCCCCTGGTCGTACATGTGCTCCAACAACTGGTTATTTTTATGACAAACAAAAATCTCTAACGAAAATCTTGGAGTGGATTATTATTTATTGCTGAAATATTGCATGAGGCAATGCCATTACTTTCCCCTACCTTGGCCAAATCATGTACAAAATTTAACCGCAAAATGCAAAATTTTAAACGTGTTTTGGACTTAAACTGTAAGTAGAAGGAAGATTGTAAAATTTAAGTTTTTCAATTGCCTTTTAAATGTTAAAACTTTAGTTCTTTTAAGTGGCTTTAAACACGTGCTAATTGCTGTGATCCAATGATATTCAAATGGTTATTTTTTCCAAAAAATTACAAAAAATCTCCCAGACCCCCATTTGTGATACTACGTTTGAATTACACTAATTTACTCACACACGTCTCGCAATTTAGGTATTTGCACTTTTATTATTTTGGTTAAAGTCTTCTCCCCAATAGCAAAATCCTGGTTACGTGCCAAACACACAGGCGCGTTGCCAGGATTTCGAAAAGGGGGGGCTTTTTTGAAAGAGTGAGACAACTGTAAGCAACCTTGACCCGAATTTTCATTGCTCTTGAATCAAATTCAAATGGTTTATCCGAAATTGAGACTGATTTTTCGGCCGAAATCGGCTAGAAACAGGTGATCTCAAAAAAAAAAAAAAAGGTCTTCACCGAAATTGAGGCGAATTTTTCGACCGTAATCGGAAATTCAAACGGTTTTTCCGGCCGAATCACGGCAACTCCTTCACAACTTCGGCTCCGAAATCCCTTCGGGGGGGGGCTGTTTTCATTTTTTGAGCAAAATTGGCCTCAAAAGCATTGAAAACGTGCAATTTTGCATACTTTTCAGGCCCATTGGCTACGCTACTGCAAACACAGGTCACGGCTTAATATCTTTCAATCTACAATATCTTTGTCCCACAGAAAGTCCGTCTTTCAAAAATTTCTGATGACTTCATTGTATGTAATTTGTGGCTTGCCCCCCCCCCCCCCAATTAAAAATCCTGGCTACGCCTTTGGGGGGTAGTACTCTCAATCTATGTCAAAACATTTGTCTCATAATATTTTTCGACAAATATCAAAAAGAACTAGCTACCTAGCTTAAGCCGTTCAAAACATTGATTTTTGAGAGTCCATTTAGGGAGGTTTCCGGGGTAAATGTTACCCCCATACGTAAAAATATTTGCCTCTTAAATATTTTCCTAATATGAAAAGAAACTAGCACCCTAGCTTAAGCCGTTCAAAAAATTAATTTTGGGTGTCCATTTGGAGGGTTTGTGGGTTGGTGGTACCCTCTAACTATATCGTAGTATTTGTCTCCTAAATATCTGCTGATGTAAAAAAAAAAACTAACGCCATAGCTTAAGCCGTTTAACAAATTGATTTTGGGGAATCCCAGTGGATGGTACCCCCAAACTACGTCAAAATTTTGTCTCATAAATGTCTACTAATATCAAGATAAACTAGAGCCGTAGCTCAAAAAGGCATTCAGGACGTTTATTTCAAAAATTTCACTGTGAAACCAGAGCTCTATTGCATTAAACCATTTAGATTTAGCAGAGGTGGAGTCCTTGAGGACGCTCTTGGCCTCAAAGACTCATTTTGAAGTCCTTGGCTTCGAAGGTCAAGTCCTTGGCCTCGAAGTCTCAAGTCCTCGAAATTTTCCCTGTCCTCAGCTCGAGGACAGCACTATTTTTGAATTGTTGAAAGTTTGTAAAACGCATGAAAATTTTCTTTGTAGACCTTTTTTTTTGGAGAACACCTGAAAAAAGATTTTGAAGACCTTTTTTTTTGGAGAACACTTGCGCCTGTGTCCTTGGCCTTGACCTCAAACATTCCTGTCCTTGGCCTCGAGAGGGTCTGTCCTCGGAAGGGTTGTCCTTGATCTTGGCCTCGGATTTTTTGTGTCCTTGGCCTTGGCCTCGAGCCTTGTGTCCTCGACTCCACCTCTCTAAATTAGCATATTTCTAACCAGCATTATGACGTCATAGTGGGCTCCCGACGTCTTTCAGCCGATTTCTAAGAATTGAGAAAGCACAAATGTAACAGTTCGCTCGCCTACTACGCTTTCCTCCAGCCCAAAGTCTACTAATTCCAATAAAAAACCTAGTAGTTTTTTCAAAAATATGCAATATTACAATAATCGAAAAAAAATTAAAAACTCTAATATTCAATTTATAGTGAAAAGACCCAAAGTCATTTTAACTAACGTGACTTTGAAAAGACCCACCCATAAAAGTCCTTATGACGCAACAGAGGTAAAAAAGGACATTTTTAACAATGTAGTAAACATGCTGCATATTTAATATTCTGTGATACAGCTCTTTTCGAAGAAATAATGTCGCAGCAGTGGCGAGCCGTTGGCAACACTGTGTCCGATTTGACCGGCTCGAGATTTGAACCTCAGACGTTCCGCTTCAGAGACGAACGCGTTACTGCTCGACGACTCAAAATTTCGTACAAACATACAACTGATTAATCTAAAACTGCTGTAAAAATTTCATGTAGTTAGGGACTAGGGTTAGACAGAGTTTACTGTTTGACTTACGTTTAGGTTTACTTTTTGATTTACGATGTTAAATTGAATAATCCTTTGCTGTCTATCGGATTTCAAAAAACTTTTTCACGCGCCTTTACGCAATTCAAAACTTGTATTGACATCAAAAAAGATCAGTTTAGTTACGGAGACGTAAACGTGGGCGTAGACGGTTTTCTGTAAAAAACACACACGTGCAGTCAGGGCTTGCGAGAGGGGGTTCAGGGGGTACGTCGGGCCCGGGCCTAGGGGGGCCCGTGCTCAAGGAGCCCGGAAGAGTTCACGTTTCCGCGTTAAGTTTTGGCATCGCACCATTACATCGTAATCAAACTTGCCTACAGCAAAAATATCAATCAGCCTATTCAGTACTGGTAATTGGTCGCTATTTTTGCTACACAGCATTTAGGCCATCCAATAGAGGCCGATTTGATTAAAAAAAGAGGAAAAATGTATCAAAAGCCATACACTTGCATTGAAATTAACGTTTTGTTACATTTCTCTGACTTGAAAGCCCTAATACTACGGTATAATAATGTACGAGGGCCCACATTTTCAGAGATCCAAAAGCATTTCAGCCTCAGAGAGCGGAGTCAAAGTTGACATACTATACTACTATCATTAAGTAACTCTGTCTGTATGAGTTTAATAGATATTTGGCATAGGTGGGCAAGTTAATGCAAAACGTTAGCTTCGTTAACCACTAGTCCGTTAACAAACTTCACTTCTCTGTTAACGTTAATCCGTTATTTTCAGCTTTGATTAACGGAAGTTAATAAAGTCCGTTAATCCGTTAACATTTTGCGTGTAATTTACATTTCTTTTTATTCACTCGCTTCTAGAACACGTATTGACGCTGTTGAGCTGATTGTAAAAAAATATTTATTGCTATGGTGGTCTTTATGTGTGTTTGGAAGTTACATTTTGCAGTCCAATCTAATTTCACGATAAAAACAAGTTCAGGCGCGTAGCCAGAAATTTGCCATGGGGGGGGGCTAGTTTGGGGGTGTTGGGGCGGAGCCCCCAGCCGCCGGAGGCCAATGGGGTCTGGGGGCGAAGCCTCCTGCCGTCGGAGGCTGGGGGTTTGGGGGCAAAGCCCCAGCCGCCGGAGGCACGGGGGTTTTGTCCCCAGTGTTCGAAAATTTTGCATTGTTTTGCAAAAATAACTTAATTTTAGGGCTATTTTGATTAAAAAATAATGCTTTTAAAATGTGGCTTAGAAATTGGCAGTGCAAACATGATTAAACTGGTTGCATAAATGTGCTATTTTGGAGGGGGCAAATGCTAAAATTTTAGTTCTCTTATTTAGATGCTGGTAAATTATAAAATCGAATATTTCAATAAAGCTCACACGGAGTAATTATTTCGTATACAGTTTATAGAGAAAAATAATTGGGGGGGGGGGGGTAATGAAACGAAATTTGAGAGAAATTGGCATAGGTGGGCACAAGTCCGTCAATCGTTAATCCGTTCATAACGAAGCTAACTTTTTCATTAACTCGTTAATCCGTTAAAGAGTTTTTTCATGTTAACTGACTAAATTAACTTTCGTTAAGTTTTGTTAACTTCCGTTAGGTTTTTATCGTTAATAGGCTGTCTTGCACCATTTATTCATCGTACTGGTACAAACCAGTTTACACTGGTAACACTTGTTGCGTATTAGCACGAGTTTTATAGAAGAGAGCGAACAAAGGAGCTCTTTTTTGTGACAAATAATACGCTGCAGCCTCAAAGGTCTATTAATTATCGCTGTTTGCAATTTCCAAAGATTTTCCGATCGCAGCTTCATTTATACATTTGAACTTATTTTAGTCTTGAAAATAGATTAGACTGTAAAATGTCACTTCCTAAACACAAAAAGACCACCAGAGCAATAAAAATTTCCTTAAAATCAGCTCAACAGCGTCAATACGTGTTGTAGAAGCGAGTGAATAAAAAGAAGTGTAAATTACACGCAAAATTGCACTATCT
This sequence comes from Trididemnum nubilum, assembly GCA_963965965.1. Taxonomy (NCBI): domain Eukaryota; kingdom Metazoa; phylum Chordata; class Ascidiacea; order Aplousobranchia; family Didemnidae; genus Trididemnum; species Trididemnum nubilum. The sequence continues at coordinate 1,632,714 of OZ014483.1, forward strand.
TGATGTCCTTCATGGTCGACTCCTGGGAAGCCTTGTCAACTTCCACTGGCAGTTAGGTGGCTATAACAACCACCAACCCTGCAGCTCCAATGATATTTCACATTGTAGCTCAAGTCATATAAGCACAGAGCTGGACAGCGCTGTTTCGAGCTTTTAGCTCTCATCGGCAGCCCTCAGCTATCTTTTCAAAGGTTGACAAGGTTGACAAGGTGGAAGTTGACAAGGCTTCCCAGGAGTCGACCATGAAGGACATCAAGATAGTGCAGTTTTGATTTCCGTGGTCACGCAGAGGGGAATCCTTGTAGTAGGGATAGTCTATGGCTGTCCTTACTTCAAGGATCCAGCGACTTTTTCACTTGTTTCTAAAGTACCACAAGTGAAAAAATCGTTTATTCCCTACTAAACCATCTGCCTCTGTGCAAGCCAATAAGGTTTGCCAGTTAGGCCAAGATGTTTGTTCAGCTGGGAATACCTTTGAAAAGATAGCTGAGGGCTGCCGATGAGAGCTAAAAGCTCGAAACAGCGCTGTCCAGCTCTGTACACGCAAAATGTTAACGAATTAACGGACTTTATTAACTTCAGTTAATTAAACCTGAAAATAACGGATTAACGTTAACGGAGGAGTGAAGTTTGTTAACGGACTAGTGGTTAACGAAGCTAACGTTTTGAATCAACTTGCCCACTTATGGAAATTGGTAATTAACAATACTGAATAGCCCCCCCTCCCTACTTCTTAGTTTATAGTATATTTGTTGATGACCCTATGTTTAGCATTTTTACACTTGCGATCAAATTCGATTGCGTATTTTTGACGATTTTTCAAAGTTTTTATTTATTTGTTAGTTTTATTTTCAACAAATTATCCCCCATCGTAAATATATGTTTCAAAAAATGTTTTAAATCACTATTTAGTACACTCTAGTACATTTAACGATCTTAAACGTGCTAAAAACGTAGTGTTTTTCTCATTCTGCATTTTGGTCGGCATGCCAATAGGGGGCTATAGCCCCCCCCCCCCCCCGCCCCCCTGACTACGCTACTGAACAAGTTCAAATGCGCAACGAAGCTGCGATCCGAAAATCTTTGGAAATTGTGAACAGCGATAATTAATAGACCTATGAGGCTGCAGCTTAACCCTTTATTGCCATAATTTTCATTAAAAAAAAAAAAAGTTGTGTTTTTGCTTTTCATTCTTACAGTAAAATGCTTGAAGAAACAACCAAAAAAAGCGATTTTCTAAAGTAACCACAAATAAAAAATTATTTGGAATGTTACAAATACGCTGAAACTCGCAGAATTGCGAGGGAATTACAAGTCATTACGTACAACGCATAAATTTGAAACGTGACAAATTTGGTGAGTTGGGCGGTAAAGGGTTAATATTTGCCTCAAAAAAGAGCTTCTTTCTTCGCTTTCTTTTATAAAACTCGTGCTAATACGCAACAAGTGTTACCAGTGCAAACTGGTTTGTACCGGTACGATGAATGAAAGGTGCAAGATATTAACGATAAAAACCTTAACGGAAGTTAACAGAGCTTAACGGAAGTTACTTTAGTTCCTTAACAGCACTTAACGGAAGTTAATTTAGTCCGATAACATGAAAAAACTTTTTAACGGATTAACGAGTAAATGAAAAAGTTAGCTTCATTATTAACGGATTAACGGACTTGTGTCCACCTATGGTATTTGGGTTTGTGAAGTTTATGATTGCAGATGACTTCTTAAAACTTTTATCAGTAAAATATTTGGATTTGCAGTATTAAAGTTATTATATTGTATAATATTGTGTCAATGTCATCATCCCCCACTTCACATACTCTTTTTTTATGTATATTATACATAAAAAAAGTATGTGAAGTGGGGGATGATGACATTGACAGAGGTGGAGTCGAGGACACAAGGCTCGAGGCCAAGGCCAAGAACACAAAAAAAATCCGAGGCCAAGGCCAAGAACCAAAGACACAAATGTAAGTGTTTTCCTAAAAAGAAAGTTCTTAAAATTTTTTTTCGGTCGATCTCAAAAAAAAAAAAAAACGGTGTAGAAAAACATTTTTCACCCGATCCACAAAATTTTAAGCATTCAAAAAATAGTGCTGTCCTCGAGTCGAGGACAGGGCAATTTTCGAGGACTTGAGGCTTCGAGGCCAAAGCCAAGGACTTGAAAATGTGTCCTCGAGGACTCCACCTCTGATGTATATCACGTTTTCTGCTTGTCAATTTAAGCAAGTTTGGTGATGGGATGTTGATAATGCTGTATTTTACCCTCGAGAAACGTAAAAAGTGCTAAAGCTTCCGGGGCTCCGCCCCGGACTTCGCTGGGAGAGCTCACAACGTTACCCCAGACCCCCTTGCTGGATTCAAACCAATTTTATGTCTAGTTGTGTCTGTCATAGGCCCTAACTGTGTGCAAATATCGTTATCCCCTCACTTTTAAATGAAGATCTATACCCAGCGGACAAAAAATGATTTAAAAGCATGGGCCCTGATAAGGCTTGGGGGGCCCAATAAAGATTTGGGGGCCCGGTATCGACCTTTGTACCCCTAGGAAAATTTTCTCTCTGAGGCCCTGCGTGCAGTATGTTCAACAGTTAAGAGACATGCAAATTACAGCAATTTAGCTGCGACGTAGACCTACGTCAAATAAAAAAAAACTTCAAAATTTATCAGTAACCAACTTCAGTTCGAACATAGTTCAAATGCGTAAATCATTCTTTAAAACTCATTTATTGCCAACTAAGTTCATATCAACAAACACTTGTAGCGTCGTCCGCTACAATCAATCAGTCAACTAACCACAAGTGATAAATATGTGCAGTAGCGTAGCCAGGGGGGGTGGGGGGGCTATAGCCCCCCCCCCATTGGCATGTCGATCTAAATGCCGAATGGGAAAAACACTACGTTTTTAGCACTTTTGAGACTGTTTTATGCATTGGAGTGGACTAAATAGTGATTTAAAAAATCTTTTGAAACATATGTTCAGGGGGGGGGGGGGGCTAACTTGTCAAAAATAAAACCAACAAATAAATGAAAACTTTGAAAAATGGTAAGAAATAAGCAATCAAATTTGATCGCAAGTGTAAAAATGCTAAACTGCTAAACATTGGTGTCATCAACAAATATACTATAAACTAATGAATAAGCCTAGGGGGGGGGGGGCTATTCAGTATTAGTTAATTACCAATTATTTCTCCCAAATATCTTTTCATTATCCCCCCCAATTATTTTTCTCTATAAACTGTATACGAAATAGATTTCTCCGTGTGAGTTTTATTGAACTATTCGATTTTATAATTTACCAGCATCTAAACAAGAGAACTTACATTGTACCATTAGCCACCTCCCAAATAGCCCATTTATGTCACCAGTTTAATCTTGTTTGCACTGCCAATTTCAAAGCCACGTTTTGAAAGCATTATTTTTTAATCAAAATAGCCCTAAAATTAAGCTATTTTTGCAAAAAAATGCAAAAATTTTCGAGTGCTGGGGGCTCCGCTCCCAAACCCCGTGCCTCCGGCGGCTGGGGCTCCGCCCCCAGACCCCAAAAGGCCCCCCCCTATTGCGAATTTCTGGCTACGCGCCTGAATATGTGGAATCGATGGCTTTATAAATCAGTCAGTTAGAATGCTCAAAGGCTCCGCAGTCGAGTCGGTTAACCCAATGACATAAAACTAGTTTTATGTCATTGGTTAACCGCAATCGGACGCGTCCTTTTGACACCGGATGATGCTGCACGCTTTATCATGAATTTGCTGTTAATTATACCACTTAAGAGTAAGACGAAGTATGGAGTTGTGCGATGTTAAAAAAATTTTGTGAAAGTTGCCAAAGTGGGTGTTGACAAAGGTAAATTTGAACCCCTTTAATCCGGATATTGACAAAATGCATCCCATTTTCGAGTAGAGCGTTAAATTCCCGTTTTAAATAACACTGTCAAGTAGATGGCACTATGTAAAGGTAGTATGGTAGTATGGTAGCATCATCAGAATAAGTTTGAAATAAAACAAAACATAGAGTTGTACGATGTTGAAAAAAACTTGCAAAAGTCGCGTCTATTTTTCTTTTTTCACTACGCGACGTCGAATCGTGTGGCTATAGACGCATTATTCTGCCAGAATCACAGTGGCTTGCTTAAATTCCGGACAGATATTTTATACGAAAATATACCGTACCCAGCAAGATAGAACCATAGATCAGTTGGCCTAAAACTGTCTGTTTGTGTTTGCTACCTTCAACAAAGAAACTGCAGTAAACCTGAAGCACTGAGCAAGTGAGTAAACCAGGGCATGATGGCACCTTGTACCTACGCCGTACCAACGTCCGTTGCGCTGTATTGGGTGCAGTAGGCCCACTAGGTCTACTCTTACAGTTTTATGTAGTAATCTAATCCGAGGTCAGTGCTTATAGTTATGCATAGCCTACTTAGTTAACTGGCTTAGCTTATACTGTGTGGCCTACAGTACACTACAGAAAAACCTGTTAGTGTTAGGCTAACTCCTACCACTGTCCACCTTGCTATACCTCACCATACCCGGTAATGTACTGTTGTGCCTACTGTATTTATAATATAAAGCAATCTGCCTGGTTGGTTACTATTACTAGACTGTATGACTGTTTACTTTTACAGTAAATTAGTACTCATTAGGCATAGGATGCCTGTTTAGTGTTTAGTACAACTACAACAGACAACCCCCAGAGATTATACCGGTATACTGTAGATCTGCTGTGCAGAGGTGTAGCAATCCAATGATGCAAAATGCAGTCTGGAAATATGAAAAATATTTCCAAAAGAAAAATGAAAGCAGAACTAAAGGAACAAGAAACGCAATATCAAGATATATTTGTGGATCAATTGGCAAAAATCCTCTGCGATCCAAAAGGTTTGAACATTGAAATGTTAGGCCTATGCCATCTAGCATCATAATATCTGATATAGGTATCTACCCATACCCCTAGCTGTTGGATCTATTGTTTTGTAGTATGCAATCAATTGCATTGCTATGTAGGCTAATGAATTAACGTGAAAACTATTTTTTCATTGAAGTATAAAAATTGGTCTTGAGAAACAGTCACATTTAGAATAAACGAACCAAAGCTGTTGTAAACATTTTATAGTTGAAATATCTCTTTATAAATAAAATGTTTCTATGACAGCTTTGGCTCTTTTTTTTTTATAGTTTTGTTGCCTGGCAGTTTACCACGGGTACAAGTATCAGGTAGTCTATTATCCTACAGTTCCAGTACCAAGTACCTACACTGTTTTGGTTTGGCCTACCAGCCTACTGGTAGCATAGTTTTTAAATTCTGTAAATTGGCCTATCAGATATACTGTTTACTGGTAGGGTAATCTTTCATTTTAGTCAAGGGTTTCAGGTGTATTCAAGTTTGCTGATCTACTCTAGTCAGTATTTTGATGTTAGGTTGTTGAAAAATTATTTATTATAACAGTACAGTACAGAGTATCATTTGCTTTCTTACTATTATTAGACTATTATTGTTATTTGATTACTGTATAGTGATAACTTAGCTTAATCAGTTGATCTGTTACCAGTAATTATTGTTGTTCAGTTTATGGCCTACTGATTAGTTGTTGAATGTTGGCTTGTGTTTGTGCATCTGAATACCAGGTATCTATATCAAAGGTGTAAGTTAGACTGTAGCAGAGTATGCCGGTATGTTAATGGATGATTTAGGTCATCAAACAGATCTGTTAGCATTATTCTCTTTTATTATCCCATGTTGTCTGTAATTTTATATTCAAATCAAAATATTCAACGTTCAGTTCTTCCACGATTGGATTACAAGTTGGTAATTACTAAATGCCTAAATCTGCGGTGTGAAGTTTAACGCTAGTTTTCTTATTAATCAGCTCGTGAGCTTCGATGTTTTGCCTCTAGTGGAAAATCATGCGCATGTATATCCAAGTATATTATAAATGGTCCATGTTGGAAAGAAAAAAATACCTTGGAATTAAACAAGTAAGATGTGTAACATATGATGCATGTAAGCCAATATGTGACTGAAGGACAGATGTGGTTTGATCGGTTTACCTAACCAAAGATATCATGTGGTTATTTTTGCCAATATAATGCAATAGGAGAAGGTATATTATTTTTTGTTTGGTCATTCACAAAAAATTTAGCTCAGTGACCAAAAAAGTTTCTGGCTAAAGACACCACTTTCTTGTGTTTTGACTTGTAATTTGTTAAGCTCAATACCTTCTTGTTCAGTTTACTGCAGAGTGCTGATCTGACAAAACTTCCCAGATCAGGTGTATTTCTTAGATGCATATTGTGCAAGACTTGTATGAATTTTGATTTGGTGGTATATGTTGCTTTTTAAAAATGTTGATACTGGATTTTATTTAATTTTTAATGGATTTTTTGAATCTAGTGCGTTGAATAGGTTTAGGAAAACTGCTGTAATGACCATGCCATATGTTTACTTGTACCTGCATAATTGCTTATGCTTTGGTCAAAGTTTTTGATCTTATTTTATTTGTTACTGTAGGCTCAAAAGGAAATTATAAAGTGTTTCATTTAGTGGTCATTATGAAGTGTATTATATGAAGGTTTCTTTTTTATCATGGTTGAAAATACAGACCTAAACCCACCAAAAACTATTGAAATAGAAAGATAAAAAACTGCTTCAATCGATTTTTTTATTTGTTTGTTGCATATAAGTATATTTCTGTAAAAACATTATACCAGTATATCACATCATAAATTTTTAATGATTTGTTTGATTTGGCTTTAATTGGATGCTAAGTCGTGAAGTCTAAGCTGATAATGATTAAAGCAATATCTTCTAAAAGGGTTTTGGGTTTTCGTTAAAATTTCTTTTTCAGGAGCTTAAGCATTGTAGATGGTCAAATGATGATATTTGAACCCCAGTTATCCAGAGCTCGTGATCTAATTGGAATTCTTCACAATGCTGCAGAACTGAAAAAAGAAAAATGCTATGACTCCAATGAAGGGTTAGATGGAAAAACTGTCAAAGAACTAAGGTAGCCTGCTCTGTTTTTGTGTAATCCACTTCTGGTTTGCACTTATTTTAACAGGTAGCTTCTATCCAGTTGATGCTAATAGCTCTAGCTTTTGGTTTTAACTTCAGAAAAGTAAACTCTATCCTGAATTGGCAAGCTAACTAATTATTGCTATGATAGTTTTTGATGGTTGGGTGATTTATGTATTGGTCTTACAGCACAAACATACAAGTTGCAATGTCAAAATATGGTAGGTTTTTGTATTTGGAGCATTGCAATGACAAAATATAAATAGGATGAAATTTTGTCAAGTATTTCCTCAAAACGTGAACTTACTATAATATCGTCAATACAAGCAGCAAAGCCAATACATGGTAGATGATTTTCTGCTATCAGCTTTTTTTCAGTTTTAATACTTCATAAATTTTAAGTGTATATTGTTTTGTAATGTGTTTTTTTGAGGTAGCTATGAAGCCTCATCAAATAATAAAGTAGGCTTTTTGGTCAGATTTGAAAATCTTGTTTGGCTTTAACCGATCAGTGGTCGAGTGGATTGCACATCTACAACTGAAACGGTAGACTTGGGTTTGATTCCCTGTTGGGTCAAACCGAAGACTTTGAAAATTGTTATTCACAGTTTTCCTGCTTGATGTTCAGCAATTAAAGGGGCAGTGTGAAACCCTTACCATGTGTGGTAGACAGGTGGGTCGGTGGCAGCTTGACTTGAAGACTGTAGGGTCCCTTCGTTGCCTTCAGATCAACGAAGCTTGGTGAATAAGATGTAATCACAGTGTAATTGTACACATGGACAGTGATATTTGGCGTTTAGTTGCTAAAGATTGATATGTTACAAAATTTTTTGGATCATGCTTTTATACAACTTTATTTATTATAACACTGCATTTTCTTACAATTTTGATAGAGGCATGATTGGTCTCGGCAATGGAAGAAAACGTTCAAAGAAGTATGAGTTGTTTGTTTTGGATAATCGAGAATTACTTCGAGAGCGATTTTGTTTATGCGAGAAAGCTGCTCAGAAAATCTTGGGATATTCAATTAACTTCTTATACAAGAAGCTTCGCACTAATCCAGAGGTCTGTATTTGATAGTAGATATCTGTAACAATGTCAAATCCTCTTAAATGCACCAACCTAGGCTGCTTTCAGCAATTTAGTCGACTGGAATTGATTCACTAGACACCTGCTGCATCATTAATGAATGGCAAGTTACACTTTGGAATACAGTGGACTCTGCTTGAAGAAGACGACTGCAGGCAAAATTAATGGCGGTTAAAAATTAGTGCAATACTGTTCGATTATGAATTGCAGTAACTTCATCATTCTTAGCCCAACTGTTTCCAGAGATAATATATTTCAGACACATTGTTGTGTCTCTTGGCTTCAGCACAGTATTGACGTTAATTATCATCGGTGCCATCGTAACTCACCACTGATTGCTGCCACACTGTGGAACTCCTGTGATAGGAATCGCAATCAGTTGCTATGGCCACCGGCTGTAAATTGCGCCAGTGTTGTCCACTGAAATCGTTATTGTTGAGCGAAGGTCGAGGGACAGGATGGTGTGATATCTCTGAAAAATTCCAGGGTCAAGCATCAATTTAAGTGTCTTGGATTTGCTCTCGTATATATTTATGTTTAAAAACAACTTCTGCCAAAGAGTCAGTGAATTTGTCTCGGAAGAACTCGTTGTTTTGTAGAAAACTTCCCGGCTGGGAGCAACCAGCAAAACCGACAAAGTGATCAAATCTGGGAGACAACTTATGCCAATCCAGGAACTGCAAGCCAAAGCAATAACCGGGCAGGTAACATCATTTAGGGGTTCGATGTGTGAACGATAGGTTTTCATTTTAGCTGCACAGTTACTTAATTGTGGTAATTGCAGGTTTCGGCATTCAGAAGAAGTAGAGAGGTTTCTTTTGGACTGCATTGTGCTGTGCAGATATGGGTGTGCAGTTTGTTTCATTCATGAACCATTCAGTCAAATGAGCTCATGGTTTTAATTCGTTCTTGAAAACTGCAATATCACGGATACAGCTGACGCTTTCCACTACGTTAAGTTGAAAGTGCAAGACTTAGATGTGCCGCAATTTGCGGCTAGTGTCGATGTCGACCCATCAGTATGTCTGGTTTTGTTTTGCTCAGATACCCGCTGCAGATAAAACACAGAGGGTCAAGAGCGTTAATTGTTTTTGTGCAGTACAGTAGAATACTAGCCTGATTTAGACGAGTAGGAATGCGAAACGTTTTGCTAGTCTTAAAGTCAATAAGCCACTTGACTTAATGTTGGCATGGAGAAATCTAAAATTATCAGTCTACATTTAAAATTTTTTGCAGGCTTCAAGCGCTTAGTATCTGGGATGTGTCGATGTATCAAATGCACAACTAAGTGGCCATTTTATATGCTTTGTGATGATGATTATTAGCGATGTAAAGGATAGTTTTAATGCGTGTGTTTCCTGATAGGACCAGTGTTGCAGCCGCAATTGTATACAAAATCTGGTGACGAAACAATTAAAGAAGATTGAGAACTGGCGAGAACGCTTGGAAGGTTGCGGTCAAAAAATGGCGCAACAAATCGTCGCGGAAGTACTGCAAGAAGCAGGTGCGTTCAAGTCAAGAATGCAATTCAAAATTTTTTAAACAGAAATGATATTGGCGATGATGAATCAATGAGCTGTTTTAGGAACCGCTATTAATTTCCCATGCCTTGTGTGGATTTTTTTTTTGTTTGAAACTGCGAAATACTTGATCCTTCCGTGTTTGAGGGTTTGGAAAAACTCCAGTACGCCCAACATTTTCCAAACCTTGCAGAAATTACATTAGCCAAAGCTTCTGCCTCCTTTGCTACGCCCCTGCTTTTGTTTCTTGAAATAATTTAGCAAAATGGAGTTAGATTGCACTTGCAAGGTCCCGAATTTAGTCCAAAGTTTTCTTCAACTTAAAACAATCCAAATAACATAAATTTTCGGGGCTAGGTACAAATTTAGACATATCTGTTTGAAACTTATAACTTGTCGATTGTATAACGTGTGTGGTTTAGAATCGTTGGATGGTCCGAACAGTTTCTGCCAGAATGTCGTCCATTGGGTCACCGGCTGCAGCTTTAAGAAAATCAGAAGAGTGCGAGACCACTTGAAAAAAGACCCTAAAAGTTTGCCTGAGCACGGCTTAAAGAGATATTGGAAGGTTAGCGGTTTATGGTATGGCGTAGGTTGTTCTGACCAAAAACAGCTTGCAAGGTTGTTTTTGAGATCACGTTTTTAGCTGTCCTTGTGTCCGATGAAAAACTGCAGTATGTCAGACGCAGAATTGAATTGGTGTGAACCATAATGTTTGTGAATATTTGAACAGGCTGAAAGTCGACAATACCCCAGGAGATAACTACACCATTAAGCCAGATATGCGAAAACTTTCTGGCGAAAAACTTGGATTGTTACAACTTTTGCTGCTTTGTTAAGCGTAAACCAAGACGTAGTAATCACGGTCAAGCGAGCCAAAGTTTTGGAGTATGGATATTTACAGTCATGATTGGAACGACCGACGTTCGCGTTGCGTGTTTCTTTGTTTATACTCGGCCATTTTCAAACTAACGAGTGCGACGTTTTAAACTTTTGCTTATTACTCGAGAACGATTACGTCTAGCTAATTGAAATTTTGATTGCAGTTTGAGATTTATCAGTTAAATGTTTATACCAAATTTCGATGCAATAGGTCACGTGACTTTGGTTTCAAGACCCGAAAACCTCCCCGAAAGTTTGACTTAGAAAGCGGTCTTATTCAAAAACGGCTTAAATACCGCAAAAAATGTTTCACTTGGTTATATCTCTTAAGATATCCTTTCATCCCTAGCAACCCATTCTTGGCCACGATGAGTTTTTTTTCTTTTTCTTCCTAAATCTTGTGCGCTCTTCTCCTAAATCTTAAAACATCAAAATCTAGTTTTTGTGTGAAGTTGTTGAGCTGCGAACGCAATTTTGTCTCCCGAAATTTTTTTAAGCCATTTCCTCAGGAACCCCCCAAAATAGGCCCCTAAAAATCGATTTTTTGAACAACTCAAGCTAGGGTGATAGTTTTTTTTGATATCCGTAGATATTTGAGAGACGAATGTTTTGACATAGTTAGGGGGTACCACCCCCTCGTAAACCCCCCAAATAGACCCTCCAAAAATCAATTTTTTGAAAGGCTCTAGCTAAGGGACAGTTTGTTTATCAGTAGATATTTAAGAGGCAAATATTTTGATATAGTTTGGGGATACCACCCCCCCAGATAGACCCCCCAAAGATTAGTTTTTTGAACGACTCAAGCTAGGGTGTTAGTTTTTTTTTCATTAGCAGATGCTTTAAGAGACAAATACTTCGATATAGTTTGGATATACCACCCCCCTCCCTTGGGACTCTCCAAACGGACACCCCCAAAAATCAATTTTTTGAACGGCTCAAGCTAGGACGTTTTTTTTTTGATATAATTAGATATTTAAGTGACAAATATTTTGACATAGTTTGGGGGAAACTCTCATATGGACCTCCAAAATCAATTATCATTATTTAATTTGCGTTGACCGTTCAAAAGGCTTGCTCCTCAGCAAGCTCTCATCTAGTGTTTATTCGCAAACAATGTGCTTGGAACTGCTTGTGACCCCCGGCGCAGCCAAGGGGGGATTAGAGGACCAGTCCCCCCCTTTTGAAAGTGCACAGTTTCACAAAAATTATTTAAAAAGGATAAAATCTCAAAAAACTAATTTAAAAAAACGCTCAACTCGAGTGTAATTCTACACCGAGTGGCAAAAAAGCAACGTCAAAACTTCATTGCTTGAAAGCATTTTCGAAGGTCATCAGCTTCTCTATCTTAAAAAATTTCAGCCGTCTAGCTTGTATTGTTTCCGAGATATTGGGGTTGAAAAACGTTTGCTGCAGCAAGCTAAGTGATTCCTAGTTAACGTAACTGTGGAAATGAGTTACAATCAAAAAATCAATTTTGGTAATGTGATTGAAAAGGTATCTATTACGTCACTTTAATATAACAATCGCGCATAAAAGCTTCGTTTTTTTTGAAAGAAGAATTTAGACACGTTGCAGTTTTGCAACACAGAGTAGAAACAAAACCCGGAGAGTCGGAATGCTTGTATAGTCAGAGTTGATATTTATGGAAAGTGTTCGATCATAGCGTAGCCCGTATTGTGCTGTCTTGGAATGCTAACGTCTCGTCAGCATACCACATTGCTTTTGCGGGAGAACGCGAACGAGGGAGAAAGCATCTCGATTTTGCACCAAAAAACGCAATTCATTTTGTTTCAAAACTCATCCCTTTCCAAAAAATAGAATCACTAACGTCGAATTTGATTTTTTATTATACTGTATTGGGTCCGTTTTACCGATCACGCGTATTTTTGCGTATAAATATACGTATGTAATTTGATTGCATGTATTTTGCCTGTTTTTCATTTTTTTGCGTTTACACTGAAAAAGGTATCAGACATAATTAGACTAAACCGCCTTATGTAGGCATACATTTAGACTAACATCCCAGAGAACCTGTTTTCCTGAAAAACGGCGGAATCAATATAATGTTGCTCAAAAAATTTTTGTAGTTTGGGTGTATCAAAAGCGTAGTTATGATGTCGGTTTGATCCTTTAATTTTATTTTCGGCTGGGTTTGGGGGAACGGTTGGTTTGAATTAATCTTACAACTTCAAACTGCACAATGTCAAATGTTTATTACAGTAAATAGTACGCTGATTTATTTTTAGGAAATCTTTGTCGATCAATCTCTCAGTCCACATATTACACCGTATAGCTGTGTTGATTTGTAACAATGTTCGCGTCTATCCGAACAGCTAGTCGCGACGTTATTCAAATTGTGTCAAAGTCTAAACTGAGTGCGCTGGTTGCGAGCAAAAAGTCGCGCAGACGCCGTCCGCCTATTCTCGATCTACTCTGTGCGTAAAATCGTGAGCGCAAAAGTTCGTCTTAAGTTTATTTTTAACCAAAATTTGGTACGCCCAGCGTATCAGTTAACTAGCGTACAAGCAGTCAGTTGTTTCAAACAAATCAACGACACGCCCTTACGTTCACAATTTTACGCACAGTGTATGCTATGCCTAAAAATTCTCCCTCGAAGCATTCTACGCAGTTTTCGGCGCGACCCAAATTTCGTTCGCGGGCGTGCTGTGTAAATAAACTCATTGTACTTTGCTATAACCATTTTTCCACGAACACCGCGTTCAGATTCGCATGATTTAATTGAGACAATTAACTGCTCGCAAGAAATGGTCGATTTCTATCGCATTATTCTTGCCAGACGCTTAGATCCCTATTTCCTACCAACAATGATAATAAAAATGCAGTAATTAATTCACAAAACTTTGCATTGGCAAAGCACAATACAGCGCATTTTTTTCTGTTTGAAGATAGCAAGCAGTACGTGGTGTCAATTAAGATACATAATTATAGGGACCATTTATTTTTTCAAAAACCAATCATTTTCGTGTGTAGGTCGAGGTTGCTGGAATGTTTTTGCGAATTGTACATCTTATTTGTTCTTAATTTGTTACAATATGCTATCAAGGGCTTCGGCAGAAAAATTTTCAGGGTGGAGCCAAAGCAGTAGAGCCAGTATTAACGACTAAAAGTAGAAGAATTTTTGAAATTTGGTAGGTTTAAGAGGAAGTGTAAAAATCAAGGGGGGCCATGGCCCCCCTGCCCCCCTTGCCGACGCCCATGTATACTATATTTGAAAATGGAAATATTATGCCAGCTTGCCTGCATAATAACGGCAATGTGGGACTTTCTCGTATGGCCTACGATAAGAAAACGCGTTTTTTACGTCCGCTGTTGCATCATCAAATAAAATAAAACTGTAAAGTCAGGTGAAACTTTTTTTTTTCTTTTTCATTTATTTTTTGTGCGTCTGCTGCATGAACGACGGCAGGACTCCTGCCTGTTGTCGCTTAACCTTTGTAATTTGTTACAATTTCCCTAAATGAAAAATTTCCTATTTGCATATGCTTTTATCATAACAAAAAAAATTTGCCCCCCCCCTTTTTTTTTAATTTCTGGCAGGGCCGGTGCTTGTGACATGCAATTTGTTTAATGTTTAGCCGTTGCTAAAAAATCTATATTTTATGAATGACAAAAAATCTTATTCGTACTTCTATGACGTCAATGTTGTAGTATTGCGATATTGTGTTTGTTTTATCAGTTTCTGATGAAAGCAGTTGGCTTTACTCTTAAACAGTTCATGTTGGCTGTCTGCCGCACACGTTTTGCGCGGCAAAATTTTGTGGATTGTAGACATAGACGCATTTTTCGCAGTTGGAAACTACGGAGAAATTCTGTTGACCATTGTATACCTGAAAGAATTGGAAATGATCAATCCATGCTTGAATTTTTACGTTTTTTTTATTGGAAAATTAGGCGTAGCTAATTAGTGTAAAAAAATCAACTTTTTCTTGGCTGAGGAATACCTGCGAAAGTAACTGAGTGTATGATGTTATTTGGTTTGTTATTTTTCCGAAATTGATCTTGCAGCTATTGTCAACTCACCAGCACATATCGCTTGCATAGCACTGAAATTTGATGCCTTATTAGGAAGTGATTGGTTTATATTAGGCTTGGGTGCGTTGATCGTTTCCACAAGTAGCCTTCACACTTGCCGAAAATTTATTATTTTTGCGCCGAGTTAAATATTACTTTTAGCGGTCCTACTCGAAAAAATAACAAATCAGACACAGCGTCACATCATGGTTGAGGCTCATAAACTATCGTGATTCGGACTTGAATTCCTTACTTCCGCGTACAAAGCAGGCTTCTTGACGTGATCAACGCGTGAAATACCGTCACTACTCAAATGTTATTTGTTATTAATCAATAAATGGTCTTCCTTTTGCGTGAAATCTAAGATAAGAATAGATCATCGTTTTCGAGCTATCAGCTGTAAACATACTAGGCACACAGTTCCAGCAGATTCAGGAGAACTATTGGTTGTTTCTTTAGAACGAATGATGTATTAATGTAGGTATGAGAAGATGCTAGCCGGAAATAATTGTCTTGGCTTTCATTCCTACGATGGCGGCTTTCACTCGGCCGCATCGAGCACTGTGTTACAAACAGCTCACCACCACAGCTTTTTAAAAATTGTGGAGCTCAGGCGGCCTCATAAATTGGTCCGTAAACTTGCTCAGGCAGAATGCAGCGATTTCGAAAAAGAGTTGATTGATCCATGATAATATCCTTCACACACCAGCAAACGACAATCGCTCTATCTTTTGGATGAGTCAATTGTGATTTTTTTTCAAGTTTTAATTATGTATATTTTTCTGCTTGTTTAAAACCACCTAGCAGAGGTAGCTCCGTAAATCGGCCTAAGGACCAACGTTCGAGTTGAACCCGTATCATGCGGTCATTGTCTTCGTATCTAAGAGCTCTTTAACCATCTCTCGGTTGGCGCAGACGATTATTCTGCTCTGGATTGGATTGCTATGAAGTAAGACTTGAACTTGCATTCAGTTATACGTGACATTTTGTAGGGCAAAGAACGTAGTGCTGCTCAATTTGCATCATCAGCGGCGTCATCATACCCATCTGGCGTGGCACCAAGACTGAGCACGCCGGAATTACCGAGTTTCACTGTCCAGGCCTCTGCTACAAAGAATCAAAACAACAGCAGCAACAGGTCGGTTATCTGCTTGTGTTGTCATTCATTTTTCGTTACATGAGGAATTAGTGGCTTCGCGCTCCGGGATCTCCAACAGAGCATTTTTCGATGTTTTATTGGATTGAATCATAAATTGCAAGAATAATTTTGTAGTTTTTTGTGACTATATCACAACGGCTTAGAGTGGCAGATGGATTTCTACCAGCAGTGCCCCTCTCGGAGTGGTGTGAAAATAACTACTTCCTCTGGTTTTCCAACCTGGCTGGGGTTCTGTGATGCCAGATTCAGTCAGTTGAAACCGATGGCGCACCCAGGAGGGGGTCGAACCCCTCCTTTTGGAACTCAAAAAACAACATGATTTTGTTGGTATAACGCAGTTTGTAACACTTTGCTGTATTTACTTCTCACTAAATAATCAAAGTTGTTGTTAATCACTGAAGATGTTGTTTTAGGATTGTAATTTGATCCTGGGCGATATTTACCAAGCAAATGAAAATTTTGCATTTGTCTCACCTATAGTATTGCTGACAGAAACATTGTGTTACCATTTGTATTTGATATATCTATGGATATTCAATAATAGATATCTCATACCCGAAAATTGACTTCTGAGCAGAACAGAGCTCGACACTAAAAAGAGACAGCTGGCCATTTAGTGAAAAAAAGTCGTCCTTGTGTAAAAAAAAAAATACTAAGCCAAATGCACTTTAGCAAAAAAATAAGCAACCAAATCCACTGTTTGAAGATGAGAGTCATAACAAAATTACGTTCAAACGTCGAGATTTTTGTTTTGCAACCGTATTCAGGAATTTTAAAACAGCTTTTAATAGCGTCGGAGCTATTATTTCCAAATGATGTTTTCTATGGAGCAGAATAAAGGGACGACGATGTGAAGAGCTTAAATAAAAAAAAAAAAAAAAACAGAGCCAAGATAAAACTAGATGGGAGCTTGCTGAAAAGCAATCTCAATGAAGGTCTGACGCATGTTGAAGAATGAGATTCTCGAAAAAACTTTCGCTTTCCCGTTAAGAAATTAACTAGAACGTGACATCGCTAGCGATATCGGGGGACTTCGCGGCATTATCCAAGTTTTGCTGAACTTTATCAAGCTATAAAATAGTGATCCGACTGCTTTGAATGAATTTGTAAAAAATGTAGTCGAGCATGTGTAGTTAAAAAGTTTGATTTTTGGTAGCCCCATTTAAGGGGAATCCTCCATTTTGGTACCCAAAATTGTTTCAAATTTTGTTTCCTTAATATTTACTTACCTTAAAAACTTCATGTGTCCTGCTTCAAAGGTTAAAAACTTTAAATTTTGGAGGTACCCGTCTGGGGGTAACCCCCTATTTCAGAACCCATAATTTTTGTTTGGTTTAGTTTATTTTTGATATCTACCCACTCCGATAATTTGATTTATCTAGCTTTAATGGTTTAAAAGTTCGAAACTTTTTGGTGGCCCCGTTTGAGGGGAACCCCCTACTTTCATACCCCCAAACTTTGTCAAATTTGATCTTTTTGTAGTTTTTACCTACTCTGAAAATTTCATGTGTCTGGCGTGAGTGGTGAAAAAGTTTAAATTTTTTCGGCCCCATTTGAGAGAAACCCCCCATTTTGGTGCACCCAAATTTCGTCAAATTTTATCTTTCCGTTATGTTTACTTACCTTAAAAATTTCATCTATCTAGCTTAAAAGAATAAAAAGTTTGAATTTAAGAGGGCTCGTTTGGGGGTAAACCCCCCATTGTGGCACGCCCAATTTTTGTTAGGTTTAGTTTATTTTTAATATCTACCTGTTCCGAAAATTTGATTCGTTTATCTTCAATAGTTTAAAAGTTCAAAATTTTGGAGAGCTCGTTTGAGGGGGAACCCCCCAACCTGGCACCCCCAATTTCAGTCGGTCACCAGTCCCCCTGATATCTTCAATCGCTTAAACTTTGAATACAGTGCATTCAGCAGTTTAAAAGTAGATAGCCGAAGAAGAATAAGAAAAAAGAAAAAAAATGTAAGCAGAAAGAAAAAAAAAGAAGAAAAATAGTATTCAAGTTGGGGTAAACAAACATAACCAAGAGAAAGGTGGTTGATTGTGTGCTCAAAAATCACGAACCATTTTTCATCAATATTGGTTGTTTCCGAGATATATCGCTTCAAAATCGCCCACTTTCAGCCTATTTTTGGCCTGTAAAAGTTTGGTCATGTGACCGGGCGCCCCCAAACTCGGTTTGCACAAAGCATTCATAAGCATCCACATTGTGTCCAGATTTCTGCATTGCAGGTCAAGTGGTTTTGGAATTATAAACGATTTCATAACTTTTCAAACCAAAAATTACCTTTTCTTTGGCTTTTTTTGTGTCTCAATGCACGATCACGTGACCTAGGATTCCCAAAATTGGCACACATGACGCTTTCATTAATTGCTATGTTGAGTCCAAATTTAAACTTTCTAGGTTTTACCGTTTGTTAGTTATAAGCAAAATCAATCCTCGTATGGCCAAATTCGCGAACAAAACCAATGGTACTACGCGCGAAGTCCCAATTCGAAATATCTTCTGGGAAAAGAGGATTTGGAATTTAAAACATTTTCAATACCCCCAAACTATGTCAAAATATTTGTTTGCTAAATATGTACTGATACCAAAAAACTGGCACCCAAGGTAAAGCCGTTCAAAAAATTGATTTTGGGGGGTCTCCGGGAGGGTACCCCCAAACTATGTCAAAATATTTGTCTCTTAGATATCTACTGATGTAAAAAGAAACTTGCACCCAAGGTTAAGCCGTTCAAAAAATTGATTTTGGGGGGGTTACCGTGGGTCGTGGTACCCCCAAATTATGTCAAAATATTTGTCTGTTAAATATTTCCTGATATTAAGCAAGATTGGCACCCTAGGTTACGCCGTTCAAAAAAGTGATTTTGGGGGGTTCGGGGGGGCACTCCCAAATTATGTCGAAATATTTGTCTGTTAAATATCCACTGATATAAAAAAAAAACTGGCACTCTAAGTTAAGCCGTTCAAAAAATTAATTTTTGGGGTGGTACCCCCAAACTATGTCAAAATATTTGTCTTAAATATCTACTGATATCAAAGAAAAACTGCCGCCCTTGCTGGAGCCGTTGAAAAAATTGATTTTTTGGGACCCCATTTTGAGGGGGTTCCCGGGGGTGTTGCCCAAAAAAATTTCGGGAGACAAAATTGCGTTTGCAGCTCAACAACTTTACGCAAAAATTCGATTTCGATGTTTTATGGTTTAGTAGAAGAGCGTACAAGATTTAGGAAGAAAAAAGAAGGAAAAATCTCAGCGCGGCCAAAAGTGGGTTGGTAGGGATGAAAGGGTATCCTAAGACATAACCGTGTGAAATATTTAAGCCGTTTTTGACTGAGACGGCTTTTTACGCCAAACCTTCGGTGCGGTTTTCGGATCCTAAAACCAAAGTCACTTGACTAATTGCCTCGAAATTTGGTACAAACATGCAACTTATTAATCTCAAACTGTTGTCAAAATTTCACGTAGCTAGACCTAACCGTTCTCGAGTTATAAGAAAAAATCTGAAATCTCACACTCGTTAGTTTACAAATGGCCGAGTAAAAACAAAGGAACACGCGACGCGAGCGTTGATGGTTCGAACGAAACATTCTACTTACGATACGTTTCGACTTAAACTAAAGTCATTATCAATCTTATTCAAATAGAATGAATATAATAATGTGATCAATCTTTCGTAAATACAATGTTACATTCTATCTTGGCTGTGGTGTTTTTGTCTAAATGTTTTCTTTATTTTTGCATTAAATTGATAGTATTTTAGGTGATTGTTTCAGGTTCATACGTCATAATAGCAACCATTGTCTATTTCAATGTAATCGACCTCTGCGTGTACTACCACATTTTTGTTTTTCTTCATTCCAGCGTAGATTCATGAAGAGAGCTGGACGAAAACGTTCAATCTAAAACTGGCTTTTTCGAAGCTACCCATTTCTCAAAGAGTGGAAATGATAACTCCGACGCTACGCTATTAAAAGTTATTTTGAAATTCTGTACCATTAACGAGCTTTTTGAATTTAAAAACGAATTCACGTAAAAGATTTGAGCCAAATGCGCAATCTTTCAGCATTTAAAGGTATTTTGGACTTGATCAGTAAGTGTCCGGGGCCTGATTGGACAGAGCAAAATAAATTCTTTGAAACTATTCCAAATCTTAGTAATTTAGCTTTTTCTAATTGCTATAAAAACGTGCAAAATGTTATCCAAATGACATTAAAATGGCTATTTTTTCTTTCCAAAAAAATTACAAGAATTGCCTAGCGGCTGGGGACTTCGCATAGTGGTAACTTGTTCTCTCGCACACAATCTTCACAACCAACAACTTTCAAAATCGTTGTTACAGACAGGATTTCTGAATAAACAAATGTAACAAAAAGCGACTATTACCGCGAAACCCTATTTTACTATAATAGCGTGCATTTTCATTATTGGTTGAAATAAATGAACTACAATTGGGTTCTGGTTGGTTTTTGAAAAATTGAAACCCCTCCCCCTTCAAAGTTTCTTGAGTACGCCCATGGTTGAAACCGACCAGCCGGGACATGTTCTCACCTTCCCTAAGTGGAGTTGTCTGGCATGCTTTATTGCTTATGTGGCATCAGACTAGATAGCCATTAGCATTTATGCATAATTTACGTTGAAAGCCGCTATCGATTATCCTGCATTTACACCATATAATGTTCATATCTATGCTGTTAGTTGTGAATGTTATGAAAAATGATTAAAAGTTGTAGCCTTAACTGCCGTGTATTTACATGCTCATGTGCATTGTGCAATCTCACTTGCGAGATTACTTCATTTTTTCTTTTGACCAGGAAGCCTTAGATTGCCCTTGACCAATGACCAGAAAACAGCGAAGCGTCCTTATGGACTTCGTGTGGCGTTGTTCAAAAGCTGGTTTGCGCAGAGCAAAACATAGCATCGCTAAGTGAATTTGTTTCATTGCAGCTCAATTACTCTCACCCGTTCTACACGCTTCTCTGAGATGCATTAAATTATGCTTTCATGCTTCTGTGGCCAAAATGTAATTTCGCACAGAAATAGCCATAACGCGCTTCCACTTTTTTTTAATTGTAATGCGTTATAGATTTTGTAGTGCATCACAATTTAAGTTCATTAGGCATTCATTGCAACCCTGATGAAGGCTGCTAAGCCAAGCGCTCGAAACGTTGATTGGTTGTGCTAAAATAAAAGCGTTTTTCTATTTAATCTTTATTAGCTAGTATGCATTGCATACCAGAAAAACAGCAGCAAGAGACGAATAGTAGCTTGATCAATTTTTGTCCCTCGGAATTTTTTTAATATTTTATTTTTACCATATTGACGCAGATATTTACTTCACAGTACGTTTTATTGCGGTAGAGTACTGCGTTACTGAAACGAAATAATTAAAATCCTATCAAAATTCAGCGGTCTGTTCCATCCATAACTTTTAAATAATCTACTCCAATTTCAGGTACACCCCCAGCCAGATGGACTACCAGCTTTCTGTGTCGCCCAAACCTCCGCCAAATCAAACCCTTCCTATCAACGAGTTTACAGCCGGTTTCCCGCTGCCAATGCAGGGCTCCTCAGCGTCAGTCTATCAACAGCTTGGAACCTCGACGTCGCAGCCGGTTTACGTGACGCCGATGCAGGCCGCGTATAATCACGAAGTCCCGGGCGATTCTGGAAGCTTTGTGGCTCCCAACATCACCTTAAACTTGGGCCAACCAATGGAGACCAATTCTAGTTTTCAAAGTTCACACATTCCACTGTATCACAACCACGATAGGGAAGAATTTGAAGGAGCTCTACTGGCGCAGAATTCTACAACGTCAGCCAGTCAACCGTTTATCCAAGCCCCCTATTTGCAAGCATCTGAGGCCTCGCAGTATTCAGAGCTTCAACCTTCTAAACAAATGCAGGACACTCAAGCCGACAGCCAAGCCAATGTTCAAATGTACCCCGCTTCTTTTGTGGCCAACGTGGATCCGAGTTCCACCGACACCCAGCAGCCATCCTACTATATTGCCGCGAATCCCGACCACTTTCAACCTGACGTGTATCACACTGGGATGACCCCGTTGATCCTGGCACAGCAACTGGACCAGACCGAAGACAATTCAACGATACCGAAGCAATCTTTCTTCTTATTCAGCCCTCCCCCTATTAGCGATAGCGACAAGAGCGCTGAAAATTGGCCCCAGTTTGTTCCCCTTACCC
Organism: Trididemnum nubilum; assembly: GCA_963965965.1. Lineage (NCBI taxonomy): Eukaryota > Metazoa > Chordata > Ascidiacea > Aplousobranchia > Didemnidae > Trididemnum > Trididemnum nubilum. The sequence goes on from OZ014483.1 coordinate 1,654,610, forward strand.
CTGTGCAAATGTACCCCTCGCAGTACTTTCAAACGGGTGCCCTGACAAAGACTCAAGGCCAGCAGCAAACTTCTCAAGCCCAGTTTGCTCCTCCTGCAGGGGTGGAAATGACGGATAGCAGTGAAAACTCGAATCTAACCGACCAGGGTAATAATCCAGCTTATGCCCAAGCCAACCAGTTCCCCCCCAACTTGACTCCAGTTGTGATGCAGGCGGACGGCAGCTTCATTCCTGGTTGGTACGCTTCACAGCCGATAGGGCAGACCCACCAGGCTGCCGCAACGGAAGGAGAGCCACCTGGTTTACCGGATACTAGGGAAGCTGGCAACTATACCGAATCCAAACCGGACGCTAAGAACCTGCAGCAACCTGTTGGTTTCATACAGGTAGGCGAAGCTCCTCAACAATTTTTTCAACTTCAAAATTTCAGTGCTCAAACGTTAAACCCACAAGACGTTCCGGGCAACGCTCAAGAACTTCCGAAGTACGCCGTGCCCAGTGACCTGCAGCCGGCAATGGGAGGGCTAGCGTACGAACAAGGCGAAAGTCAGGAACCCGAAGGTAGCGAAACGTCGAAACCGGTTGACGAAGAAGCAAAAGGTGCTGCGATTTGCGACCGGAACAAAAGGTTCAGCCGCGACCGCCTTGGAGCGACGATTGAAAGCCCGCGCGTGGTGTCAGTCGTGACTCCCGTAGCGGGGGTGGTCGCTGACGAAGGCGGGAAACAAAGTGCGGTGCAGGTTTTCAACTTCCCGCCCGCCCACGTCAGCAGGCGCATGGCCGCCTTGCGTATGGAAGGCCCACCCGTCACAATCGCGGAACAAATAGAGAGCAAAGCCATTGTTAATTCAAACCAAACCAGTAATGCCCCAGGTGATGTCACAAAGAAAGCGCAAGGGAAAAATCGGGCTGGTCCTCACAGCAGTAGCGGTTCCATTGGTTACATCCCTGACGATTTGCTGCAAAGAAACGATCCTTTGATCATCGGGTTATCAGAAATGAAATCCCTTCCCGTGTTGAACTTACCGTCCGCCGGCTGGTCCAATGAAACAGTCACCGTCAAAGCCGATCTTTCAGTCCATCAAAAACCACAAGAATCTGGCGACAAAACTCAGTCCCTGGGGCCTGCAGGGGTTAAGACTGAGAGGCAAGACTCGACTCAAATCGCACAGGAGGCGGCTGTGAAATCCCTCTTGCCAGCTCCGATGAAGAAGAAGCGTAAGGCTGAAGACTCGAATCCCCGTGGAGTTGCCAACCAGAAGCAAATCCGCTTCCACATTTTCACGCCGAGCGACTTCGCGAATGGACAGGTCAATGTGTCCCAATTCCGCAAGCCGAGTGTCTTCGCGTCCAGCGCTGTCGGCTTCACCGAGGGGACCAAGAAACGGGCTCAGAAAACTGTCAAAAAACAGAGCTCGGCTGGAGCTGAGTCTGTTGCTGTCAAAGGCGAGACGAGCCAGGAAGGTGGTTTTGCAACTAAACAAGAGGAAAATAGCATTGTTAATAAACAAGAAAGCAGTCTCCCCGATGTAGCGCTCACAGACGCTGCTATTCCAAAAGTAGAGGCATCAGCGCAGCCTCCCAACACTGAGCAGTATGCGACACCACCCCTAAAAACCCCAGCTGTGTTGAAAAAGCTTCCGCCTAACGTTAACGTTTTAGTTCCTTCAAGCGATTCTTCAAACGCCGCCCTACCGATGCCGCTCAACACTCCGGTTTTTGTTCACTCCGGAAAGCTTTTAACTCCGTCAGCCAAGCCTACCTATTTCTGTCGAGTTTCACCCGGTCAGAGTTTCGATAAAACCCCTCAATCTTCAACCCCCCAGTTTTTCAACTTCATGCCCGGGTCCTTCTTTTTTGCATCGATTGAACCTCCCGGTGAGGCGAAAAAGAAGTTATCAAAGTCGTCGGAGAGCAGTGAGGAGTCTCCAGCCAATAAATCCAGTTCTACTCTGCTGAACCGAAGTCATATGACGCTTAATCTCTCGAGTAAGACCTCCACAAATGAAGATTCGTTGCAGACCCCATCGAAATTGCTGGTGGTGACCCCGAGCGCAATGCTGAGTACCAAGCTTACCCCCGATATGCACCCCAGTTTCAATTTTCAAGAACTGTTCGAGAAACGTTCACCGGATGAGGCATCGAGCAAGAACCAGCCTGAAAACGCGAATCCAACTGACAAATCGGAGTCGCCTATTGCTGGCGAAAGCCCGACCGCGCAGTTGGGAGAAATGCGCTTGCCTTCAATTGTGATTGATGAAACGGCCACAGAAGAATCTTCGACTGTTTCCACGCCACCCGAAACTGATGACCTAGATGCGCGGGTAAGTTGCGTCAGAGGATGCTTGGATTACCTGCCGCAAACTGTTGCTTAATAACTATCGCGATTTGTGTCCCAAAATGTGTCTATTTTTTTTTTTATTTACGGCCAGTCAACGTTGGTGACCAAAATCTTGTGGTCATTTATGATCTTTTGTTTCCTACGTTTAACCTTTTTTATGATTTATGATCTTTTGTTTTCCTACGTTTAACCTTTTTTATGATTTAGCAGGAGTCTCGGTCCTCGTCCAAGGATAGGCGTCCATCTGAAGAGGAAGGGAAACTTCTAATCGCCCTGGACGACAGCCCGAAGTCGTCCGGCCCTTCGTTTCCACTTGACACCCCGAAAACCATTCAAGTACGGTTCCTTTCAAGTCGATCTTTTACGTCATATTTAAGTTACGTTTGTTCTACGACCGCCGAAAGATGAGAAAGGTTTTGACGCAAGTTAGAAAAGTGGTTGGGCTTCATAGCAAAAAAACTTCATCGTCATTTCTAAGGCAAACTTTGTCATTTGTGTAAGATGAACAGAAGCGGAAAATCGAATTTCGTTAAAGTTGGGCGTAAGTTTTGGTCTGCTAGGCTTCTTTCAAGAGATTGCTCTTCAAGCATCCGCTTCTTCCCCGTTTTTAAACCGTGCTTTGGTTTGGATTAGTTTCAATGAGGTTCGTGATTGCCCTAATTCCTACCTCTTGTCCTTAGAACATTTTTTTCATAGGTTGTTACTCCAACCGTTGCGGGCCAAGTGACTTCCTCGGCAAAGACCCGCCTCCCCAGCTTCAAGTTCAAGCCGAGTTCACTCGTTGTTAGCTCTGCTACGTCACAGGTAAGTTTATACAGTATTATGCAAATAGTAAGTTTCTCATTGAAGTCTCAGCCACTATAGCCTATTAGTAGTACAATAATGTTAGCTTTGGCAAAGCAAATCTGTTAAACTAAGGTGTACCGTTTACAGCTATTCTTTAAAAACAATATAAATGTAAAATCGGAAAACCCAGCTTCCCAAAAACTTTTTAGGTGTCCACCCCAACGTTCTACCAACTGATGAGCCCCGGCCAACGGTCGGCCTCTTCCCCCTCCGTTATGCTGCTTTCGTATCCGCAAAAAGGCGCTTCGCTCTCTACCGCCAGGTAATGTGGATGTTTGGTTATTTAGACCGCGATTCAATAGCTAGTTAGCTACGTTGCGCCAAAATCTAACCTCGAATAAAAAAATGCAATGCTGGCTGGAAAGTTACTAGAATTAGTACCAGGTGGAATTTTTACTCTTTCCTTCATGACCACCTTTTCCGTGAGGGTTGCTGTGACAGCAGCTCGAGATAAAGCCACCATACTTCACGGTCTTTCATCATCTCGGTTAATTGGATGAACCCCATTGTGATTCCTATGTGTCCAGTTTCTCGATGCAATTGATCCATCTTGTTGGTGGTTAGCGGACCATTCACATGATGTTGCGAGTGAAAAAGAAAAGGCTTGTGGAATTATCACGAACAAGATAAATTCTGCTCCATTTTAATTTGTGACTTTGAATCATAATTATATTTAAGCCTCCTGTCCCCCGCATTCGGACTCATTCCTCGTTCCACATCATCAGGAGGAGGCCACGCATCACTTCGCAAATCGGCGCTGACCAAAAAAATCCCGATCTTTCAATTCCCGCCTGAAGTTGCGGTGGCGGAGATTAGCCAGAGCGTCGGCAATGCAGCTGATAAAGCAGAAGCTGAGAAGCAGGTTTCGGACCTTGAAAAGTCGGTTGACGGCCTCCCAGTAGGCGAAGACCAAGGAACCGTTTCGTAAACTTTGAAATAAAAAGTCGTACCGGCCTTGGCAGAGAAGTTTGGCCAGGTGGGGAGTGTAAATCTGGAAGATTGCGGGTTTTGATTGGATTTCGTTGGGCAGTGACGACTCTAGCAGATATGCAGGAACATTTGCAGAGATCTTGTTAAACACGGTGTGCGCATGATTAATTAATCTTGAAATATGTCATCCAACGGTCAGGTTGGTTCCATTTACACAAAATTGGAGACATTTTTGTTTCAAACGGCACAAAAAATTATCTTCGTTTTCTGTAAGTGTCCTTGCCATGATGGTTTAGCGAGTATGCTCATATTAATGAGAGGTTATATCGTGGTGAATGTACGATTGTTTCATATTAAAATGCTTATTGTGCCCAGTATTGTACAACGCAGGTGTATTTTGCAATATTTTTGTACCACTGTCTTAACTTTGTAAAAATACGAAAATATTTTACATTAACTTTTTAACCACGTTTTTAGTGCTGAATTTTTATGTTTTGATGCTTTGAAGTGCGATTGATTGCCGAAATGGTGCTCGCTTTGTTGCTTAGTGCTTTCCGAGATGGAGCCATGTGTGCCCCGCAAACCCCACCCCTCCATAAAGAGTTGTTTTTCGTGATTTTTTGCCTATTTTTGTTGATGCTTAGCTGGACAATGAAAATGTTGCAACATTCATAACCTGCCGATCTGCAGCTGCACCGAACCAGATCGCGCTTTTTATGTCAGTGTGCGAGTCTCATCAGGCTGGGCCACCAAGACAGGTCGAGTGAGCCAATGGGAAGTACGCGTAAAGTGTCCTTTCCCAAGGGCGCTACGACGCTTTGCCAGTTCGGGAATGGAATACAGCAGAACCAGCAGAATTGCATTACGTATTTCGCATAGCAAATTGCTTGACTGAAGTTGAAGTGAAGTTGCCAGCGATTCTGGATAATATACTATCGAATGTAGAATTTATTTTGCTATCTGTCATGAGAAAGCGAGGGTGGCGGTATCGTTTATAGACGAATCTGCATCCCCTTCAGAGGTGACAGTTTTCCTGTTGACTGTTTACTTCTTAGTGTGTGAATTCGCTACTACTCGTTCGAAGCCACTAAACAAGAGATAATGATTGGAAAGCACCTTATCCAAGAACGCGATAACATGAGTAGGATATGATTTGAACCCAGATCTTGCCATCCGCGTCGTCGTAAAAATGGTGCCTGTACTCTCGGCCACGCCACCAACCTCGATCTAGTTTTGAGTGTGCTTCATGTAAAAAAAGTTTTTTGTTCTCGGCCAGTCGGTTAAAACCAGCGATTTCGACAATCATATGAGAGTGATATGCTTTTGATGTTTCAATTGTTAAATGACGTGTTATACTGCGCTTCAGCATCCGCTTGGATCATTGTTTTCCACTCGATTGGATTACTGGTATTGCAAAGCTTGTTATAAATTTGTTCAAACCGTGGTCTTGTGATGGTTGTGTCCGATAACTTGCAGCTAGCATTGAGCAGTTTTTCAATCATTACAATGAGAACTATTTCGAGTTTTCCAAAATTGTTGATAGTCAATCTTCTGGAACAGTGCTCGATGATATGCAAAGTAAAATCAGAGCAAAATACAACTATAAAATCACAGTAAAGAGTTAAAAGCACAGCAGTGTGTTTTGTCCTAAGGACTCGTCAGGTGCTACTGTAATCTTATTCTATTTAAATAAGATTACAGTAGCACCTGATGAGTCCTTAGGATGAAACAGACTGTTGTGCTTTTAACCTTTTTTCTGTGATTATATAGTTTTATTTCGAGTTTTAAAATATTTTAGCAAAAGCCTTTGTCCGAAATTCCCATGGTCATAATCGGTGGTGCAGCTCGCGCTTTTCACCCAGTTCGTTCGCACGAACCGGTTACTAAACTTCGAAAACCGGTTACAGATCGGGTTTCTGTTAAATTTGAATTGCATCACTGGTCATAACATTTTAATTATAGTGGTAGCCGCGATACGTCACAAACAATGAGATTATTTCGAAAACTTGCAGGCAGTTTTAAATTTTTTCTTTGCACTTCGGCGCTGTTTGCCACAAACATTCAAGGGTGCTCGATTAAGTTGATCAGAGCGCAGACCCGGCGCCACGGGGGGCATACCGGGGCCGTGCCCCCCCAAGCTAGGACTGTGCCCCGAAGAAATTAATAGGTTCGGGGCTTTGAAGCGCAAATCGAGGCCCAAATTAGTGTTTTTTGTGGACTTGAAATTAGAAAAACCACTTGAATTCCTTGAAATTTCTTTCTTGAAAAACCACGGAAATTCCCTTGAAATTTCAGTGAAGACTTTTTTTTTGGAGTTCACTTGTTTGCGGTCGGAAAAACCACTTAAATTTCCGATTTCGGCCAGAAAATCCCTTGAAATTTCAGTGAAGACTTTTTTCTTTGGAGGTCACTTGATTTCGGCCGGAAAAACCACTTGAATTTCCGATTTTGGCCGGAAAATTCCTTTGAATTTTCGCTCCACACCTTGTTCCTTTGATCCAGACAGGGATAAATTTCTTGTGCCCCCGTGACCCTTTCGAATTCACACAAAATAAACTTCTCGTGCCCCCCAAAAATTTATTTCTGCCCCCCCAGTCACGCTATCCTGGCGCCGGGCGTGTCCGAGCGGTTAAAATTAAAATCAATAAAATCATCTACCAATTGGGTAAACTATTGCTTCGCCCTGAGGCTCTTCAGGGGGTGACTATGTAATTCTAAATCTATCCATCGCCGACGCATATTACCAGACAATGTGCAGTGGTACCGCTACTGTCATGGAAGAATTGTAGCCTATCAAAAGCTGCAAACACCAAGCTGGCTTGGAGTATACCGAAATTGAACTACTTCGGTGTTTTTGCATAAAACTGCTGGTGCGCCTGGGCCAGGAACTCGCGTCCACGCTGATCCGCTGTCCACTCAGACCATACGCATTCGTAAGCCTATTTTGGGCCAGGAATATTGTCCAAGTTTTCGCCGAATTCGATTGAAGACAAAAAACAAAAGGTCATCATCGAAATTTGAAGGGATTTTATCCCCAAATTCGGTTAAAGACCGGAAAAAAAAACAAAAAAGAAAAGGTCTTCACCGCAATTTGACACCATCTTCGGCCGGGCTTTGAGATTTATCGGTGCTAAGAGCCAATTTTTCGTCTAATCATCCAGACGCTCACTCCCCGTGGAGAGCGCTGAAATCTGGCTGTGGGTGGTGGTACTACCCAACCCCTTCCGAGGGATGGGGGCGTGGAGGAACTCTGCGTAGACCCAACAGTCGGGCCACATCCCAAGGTCTGGACCATAGATCAAGAATAGAAAGAGAGGAGCCAAAGATAGATTTGCGAAGGGGTTCAGAGGCAGGACAGTCGAGGAGGAGATGATTGAGATCCTATAGAGGGTGTCCACAGGCACTACAAGCAGAATTCTCCTTCCGACTGATCCTGTGAAGATATGAGGATAAAAGAAGACTGTGGCCATGGCAGCGAAGACGGGAAAGCTCATAGCGAATAGGGCGAGAAAGGAGCAGTTCCTCCAAAGAGACTTCAGGGACTTGGAAGTTTAGATGGGAGTGGGAGATGTGACGTCTCCAATTGCGGTACTGGGAATAACGGACTTTGGCAACAACTGGGGGGAGAGGGCATGGGATCACGTCAGTGGGCAGGGAGGCACCAGCTTTGGCAAGTAAATCCGCTTTTTCGTTACCGGGGAGACCAGCGTACCGGGGACCCATTGGAAGCTCAAGGTGGAGTTGTTGGAGAGGGAGGAGGCGAGGGACCAAACATTCCAGAGGGACTCAGGCAGGAGATAAGAGGGGGCTGATGAAAGGATTGAGAGGGCCGATTGGGAGTCAGTTAGGAAAAGGACTGACTGGAATTTGCAGATCACCAAATGGCTAGTGCGCCAATCGAGACCTTGCTTGAGGGCAAAGGTTTCAGCGGTGAAGCTGGAGGCAATTGGACCAGTGGAAAAGGACAGGGAATTGGATGTGTGGCATTTGGAGCATGTGAGATACACTCCAGCACCACCGGGACCAAAAAGGGAGGGGACAGATCCGTCAGTCCATACTTGGATATCAGAAGGGGGTGGGAGGATAGTTTGTTTGAAGCAGACTGTAGTCGGGCTGTACTGTTGCCTGTGCAGTCTGGAATGAAGGGGGAAACAGTGGAGTGGGTTGCAGTCCATGGGGGGAAAGGAGGGCACATGATCAAAGTCTCACGAGGGGATGGGAGTGGTTGTGTGGCCGAAGAACAGAATGATCTCCAGGAGGGTTTCTTCTTTAGTCGATAGGGCACGTTTCTTGTTGCCAGGGCACAAAGGTTGGAGAAGTCTGGGGGGAGATACAGAGCACGTTCGAAGGAGAAAAGGGCCTGATGTTCTAGAGTTAGCTTTAGAGGAGGGAGTTGGGCCTCAAGAAGGAGTAGGGAGGAAGGGATGGAAGAGAGGCACCCAGTAATAACCCAGCATGCAGCTCTGTGTAGGACTTCCAAGTGATTGGTTGCGGTGTTGCATAGGAATGGGAACCATCCAGGAGAGGCATATGTGAGCACCGGTCGCACAAAGGCTTTGTAAAGTAGGGAGAGAGATTCTTTCGCGGGACCCCAGGAGGCAGTGGCTATGGAGCGAAGGGCTTTGTGGCGTGGATAGAATTTGGAACACAGGGATTGGACGTGGGCCCCAAAGGATAGAATCCGATCAAAGGTTACACCAACAAATTTAGGGGTGGGATTGAACAAGAGAGGGATGCCCAGGAGGTTCAGCCGGGGCTGGAAAGTGGCTTGATGGGGATCTGTAGAGAAAAAGGAGGACTCGAACTTTTTTGGATTGAGAGGAAATCTCCATAAGTTGAACCATGTTTCTAGGACAGTGAGGGAGGATTGGACAACAGAAGATGCTTTGAGCTGGTCTGGGGAGGAGGACCAAAAGATGGACAGATCGTCAGCATACAGGGAGGCATGGGAACTCCGAGGTAAATCCTTGGTGATGTCATCAACGAACAGGATGAAGAGAACTGGACCAAGTACCGAGCCCTGGGGACCCCTCGTCTGATGCAGAAGGAACGGCTGCAGGAACTGCCAATCTGGACTTTAGCTCTACGGTCAGAAAGGAAAGAGCGTACCCAAAGAACGAAGCAAGGGGGGAGTTTAAGCGAGAGGAGTTTATGAAACAGAGCAGAGTGCCAGACCGAGTCGAAAGCCTTGGAGAAGTCAACAGATGCCAAACTGGTCCGGTCTGGAGGCTTTTTCTTTTGGAAGCCGTCCCAGATTGATTGAGACAGAGTAAGAATTTGGTCGAGAGACGACCTACCAGCGATCTACGACATAAGGGCACAGACATAAGGTCGCAGGGACACAAGGTCGCGAGGACATAAGGGCGCAGAGACGTAAATCTGCAATCTGTGCTAACATTTTCGTGCCTCGAAAAATATTATGTAATCAAAGAAATAAACTTGACTAATGAGTATTTTTTAATATTTGAAAGTCAAATTTTAAAAGAAGTTTTTTGAATTTGCTTCCTTTTTCCAGTTCTCAATTATCGCACAAAGCACTAACCTTAAACTGTTTTTAAGTCGCCCTACACTAATCTTGAACAAACCTTTAAAAAGAAATTTTTATTTTTTGATGAGTTTACTGTATATGCTTTACGTAGCCACGTCAGCGGTTGTTTTCAAACGCAGTCATTTAACGGTTGTACGTAATCCGTTAAGCAAACAATTATAATTAGTCTTTTATCTCCGTGCGAAGCCAAATCAAATTAAATCACTCATTTTCTCGCTTTATTCCACCTCATTCGTGCTAGGAGTTTGCGAAGCCCTTAAGGCAGGAAGCGAATTCAAAAAACTTCTTTGAAAACTTGGCTTTCAAAAATTTAAAAAAATACTCATCAGTCAAGTTCGTTTCTTTGATTACATAATTATTTTCCGAAGCACGAAAATGTTAGCACAGATTGCAGATTTACGTCTCTGCGCCCTTAATGTCTCTACGCCTTACGTCTGCGCCCTTATGTCGGGTTTCGACCTACCAGGACGAAAGCCAGCCTGGCAAGTGGAGAGGAGATGATTCGATTCGAGGTGAAAAGTTAGGCGAGAAAGAATCAAGCGCTCAAAAAGCTTGGAGATGCAAGAGGTGAGAGAAATGGGGCGGAAAGAGGACGGAGAGGAAGTGGGTTTTTCAGGTTTGTGAATGGGGATGATAGAGGTAGGTTTCCAACAAGAGGGGAAGGTGTGAGAGTACCAGGACCTGTTGAAAAGAGAAAGAAGGAGGATTTGTGCTGGCTCAGGCAAATGCTTTAGTAAAGGATAGGCAATCTGGTCAGGGCCAGACGCAGTGGAAGAGGAGAGTTTGCAGATGGCAGTGGAGAGTTCAGCCAAGGAAAAGGGGGAGCAGAAAGAATTGAGGAGGGAAGAAGCATCTTCATAGCTAGCTTTCCGGAGTTCATTCATGAACTGTCTTTCGGCTCTGCGCGAGGTACGGGGTGTTGCTTGAGATAGATGTGAGCGAAGACAAGAGGCGTAGTGATTGGCAATGTAAAGAGGGGAACTGCAACCGGGAAAAGAGGAGTTTTGAGAGGTGTTCTTTTTGCCCGAGATGGCATTGAGAAGCCTGAAGAGAGCACGAGGATCAGAACAGGGGACAGATTAGAACAGGTGGCTTGCCAGGTTGCGGATTTGGCTCTAGAAATGACTGAGGACGCCCTACGAGAAGCATCTATGTATCTGAGGCGGTTAGCCTCAGACTGGTGTGCCTCAGAGCGGGCCCTCTGTCGCTTCCGCACTGCAGATTCCGATTCCTGAGACCACCAGGCTTTGGGGGAACGACCAACGCGGCCAAAGGGGATAGAGGCCTTGGCAGCTTCGACTAAGAAGAGGGAAAAGGAGCGGGCAGCCTGGTGGATGTTGACTGAGTCAACATCAAGTGAGGGGAGAAGCTCAACAATATATGATTGATAATCATCCCAACGGGCCTTCTTGTAGTTGAATTTGGGGGGACGAGTGTTGGGGTAACAAATTGGAGAGAGGGGGAGGACAATCTCTATGGGGAGATGGTCAGAGCCAAGGCTAGGGATAGGTCGTCACTCACAGTGGGAAGCGAGAGAAGCAGGAGCTAACGAAATATCTGGGGACGCCGAAATCTCGTTAGGGGGAACGCTGAAATCTCGATGAGGAAACGGGTCCCCACATAATTTAAGTATTGGTAGTACCACTGCATGGCGATCGGCGTGTCCGCTTCTTCCTGGTGGAAGAGGGGTTCGTCGTTGGGGTGACCCGGCCTGGCCGTGACGGGAGGTGGGAGTAATTTGACTCGTACTTTAACTTTTCAATAACTTCTATTTGCCCGTTTTTGTTTTTTTTCTGATTTAAGCCGTTTCATCGCAAAAAGAGTTGTTGAGCGGATCGATATTTATCCCATTGATAGGATTTTAATTTAAGCGCAATTATGCTTGTAAATTTTTTCGAATGATTACAGAAGCACGGTTGACATCGCGTTATCCTTATGAAGTAAATTATATTAGAATGCCAAAATGATACAAATATTGTCAAGTTACTCCAACTACTTGCTGTGTTTCGTGGCCCGGAGTATTCAAAGAAAATTTTAACTGTTGTTTCAAGCATTAAAGTTTGGACACTTTTCTTTCGCAAATAACAATTTTGAAACGAAAACTTTTCATAGCGTCTTGCATAAGTATTTATGAATAATTCAGAGATCGCTACAAAAAGCTAACTTTTTATCTCTGTTTCCTATACGCACGTAATTTTGCGTCGTAAGTGAAAAATTTAGGATGAAACATAATGATCGAACCGAAATCGCCGCATGTTTCAAAGCGATTTTGTGGTAGAGAAGGGAGCCAGGCTAAGAATGGGAGGTGTTCATGCTTGGATTAATTCGAGAAAAATTTATAAATTAGATTTGCTGACGCTTTTGATGTCACAATTCGGAGCTTGAGTGGTGAGCTGTACGAGTCACAAAGAAGACACTCTGGCATGGCATGCGAATTAAATACTGCAAGGAAGGACAACGGGTTACTAAAATAAGGAAGAATAAAAGATTGCAAGCTGAACCTACGCTGAAAAGAATAAAATGCCAGTTAAAAGAAACTTCTGCAAATTTGAAAAATTAAAAAAAAATTCTGCATTGCGATTAATTGTTTCAACTGCTCAGCTGTAAAGGTAACCTATTCAAAAATATGGCAATAATAAAGGTAATCTAAAGGTAATGTAACGGTAATCTATTCAAAAATATGGCAATATAGTTAATGCTGAAATGAGAAAATAGTACAGGACCAACGATTAGTCTTGCCAAAAAAGTACTCTTTAGCTTGTTGTCAGTTTTGGCGATGCATTTTCGAAAAACAAGTGAAGTTACGATATTGTTCCCACTTTCAGGTCAAAAATTCATAAATATTTTATATTTGGATTTGCGTTTTCTCAAAATTATTCCCGTACGTGTGTGATCCTAAAAGTGTTGCGGCTTTGCGGTAACATCATGTCGACTAAATCGTTAGTCCGATGTGGGTCAGACTAGCTCAGCGCACTATACAGTAAATCTCACATTACGCTTTTAAAAATCACAAAAGCTAAAATTTTTAAATATGCAGGAAGCATTTCAAAAGTCCTACAGCCCATTCCTTTAATTATTGATCGCTTAATTAGTATGATTAATTTCAAAAATTTATTGGAGAGAAACAATCCTCTTGCTACTGCAATAGCAATATTATTTCGCCATTAAAAATTAAAATTTTGTTCTCTCCAGTTTTGTCTTGTTTTTTTTTGTGTGTGTATCGTAGAGCGGAGCGAACATCAAAAATCTTTCATCCTAGCTGAAACTAAACAAGAATTATTTATACTGAGAACAAAAATATCCTCTTGAACAATAGAGAGCTTTTTAGCCGGTAAAATGGAGCTCACAAGAAGCCAACGGATTCCGGGTTATTCTCATGCGGATTCGTAATCTTTTATGACTTTTGCGGTAATCGAACTCAGTAATTTATCTTTTTCAAGGTGACATTGTAAAGAGAAGAAGTGTTCAAGTTAGTTTGATCACCTCAACCATTTCAGTCTGCCCTGCACTGTGCAAAAAATTGTGAACGTTGCAGCGTATTTTTATTTTTCTTTAAAACAAAAATTTATTCCACCAGGCCTATTTAAATTCAGTTTAAAATAAATTAAGAGTGATCTTGTACGCTCACCATTTCAGGCCCAGTATCCTGTATACTGGGCCGTAATGCGTTTAATTTACATATCCGATTAAGTCCGAAATGAGTGCCTTTGATCGATTTCTCATTAATTTTGACGAAGTGGCTTTTTACTGCCGCCGAGGAACCATTTGATGGTATTCCAGCTAATTACTCCTTGACACCTCTCCCTTTAAGTGGCGCCCAGTTATCGAATATCTTCTGTTACTTTCAAATCGGTTACAAAATGTGTTTTTTTTTTCAATCTTACAACTTTTGATTCAAAACAAAATGCTCGGCTTTTTGCGTCACAGTTGGATCGCGACCTCGCAGCCCATAACATTCAGCCGTTTATTTGTCATCTTTTTCATGTAAATAAAATGCTGGTCTGGGAAGAACATTTGAAGGCACAAAAAAACATTATCGCAGCAATTTTTGGAAACATTTTTGATTCCGCTTGTTCTAGATTGTTGGTTGACGCATAAAAGGCTGCCAATTCTTAGAATCCCGAAATGGAATCAATGCCTTAAAATTCTACTGCAATTATTTTTAGAAAAGCGATTTAGGCTTAGCGGAAAAGAATGGGACTTCAGTGCATCCGGTTGTGGGTTCGATCCTCTCCACCGCTGCAATTCCTCATACGCAATCAAATACCTGTGTTGATGTGATCTTTTTAGCTTTTATGTTCGCCTTGCATTATAAACAAAAACAAATCTTCACAACACGAGTCTCGTATGGTTTGGGTAGCTCACAAGCATCAAGTAATCAGTGTGCCACTCAAACGGAAAAGGAGAACCCCATGAAATTGTGCGCTTCAAATTAAGCATTTTGCTGTTACCACTCTGCGCTTCTGAGGGTGAGTTTTTGTTAGTGCCAATGCAGCCCAATGTTGAGCCGCGCAACAGGTTTCGAACAGGCCTAAATTGGATACTGCAAAAAAGAAGAAAGTTTGTGGTCGGTGTCAAAGCCCCACAAGCAAAACACTTGCATTTCAGCCCCTCTTTTTATGACCCCTATCTGACATCCTGAGGTACTGATTACCATTAAAGAGCATTATCAAAAGCTGTTCATTCTCGGCTGTGGGAGCGAAGTCGATGAGCGACGGACTCACACTTAGGACAAATTAATATTGTGGAAATTGTTGAATTCTTTTCTCGTGTTGCCTGCGATAAGAAACGAAAATTCATCAATACAGCGAAATATTCATGTTATGCGGCCATGCATCTTCACTTGATGTTTTCAAAAGTAAAATCCTGTAAGAACTGTTCAATTATTTATGGCTTGTTGAGCTCAGAGCCCAGCAGTGCTGTAGTAGTCTGCTGCAGCGCAAAAAAAGTCATTTTTCTGTTATTTTTCTGCCGCCCAATGACATTATCATTCGCTACACTAACATCACTCGATCGCATTAGATAGGCAGTGAAGCCCATTATGTGCGTAGCGAATAATTGGTAAATTAGTGAAAACAAACAAAGTGGTGAGCGAAAACTTCAGAAGCTGCTCTAAATTCATTAAGTGAAGTTCAGGAAAAAATAAGTCGGTCAAAATATTGTTAAAAATGTTTGCAGTTTTTGTAATAAAGTTTTAATAGTAATGAAAAGAATAGTAGAGTTTGAAAATGAAGCAGTACTTGGTTTATTTTTAAACTTAATTATCGCGAATTCATGTTCCACGAACGGCTAAGCTTTTGGGCTTAGGACATAACTTCAATAAATTAGCGAAAAATTGTTTTATAATAATCGTCACAAAGCTTAGACTTAGTGAAACAAGAAAACGGGAGAAATGAAGCGGCTATCGAGAGTTTTAAGACATGGGGGTTGAGTTAGGCAGTTTAGTGTTTGGAGTATTTGAGTATTGTCAAAAAATACTGCAATTGCAATTACATCATTATTCCCTAAGTTGCCTTGACCATTTAGAAGACAGCGAAGGGACCTTTCGGTCTTCAAGTTAAGCTGCCACTTTCCACCGGTCCATTGGCCACCTGTCCACCTGTCCACCGCACACAGTCAGGCGCGTAGCCAGAAATTCGCAATGGGGGGGATATTTTGGGAGTCTGGGGGCGGAGCCCGTAGCGCTCGAAAATTTTGCATTTTTTTGCAAAAATAACATAATTTCAGGGCTATTTTGGCAAAAAATAATGCTTTTAAAAAGTGGCATAAAAATTGGCAGTGCAACATCATTCAACTGGTTGCATTAATAGGCTATTCGGGAGGTGGCTAATGATAACACTGTAGTTCTCTTGTTTACATGCTCGTAAATCATAAATCTTATTATTCAATAAAACTCACACGGAGTAGTCTGTTTCGTGTATATCTTATAAAGAAAACAAAATTTGGAGGGAGGCTAATGAAAATATATTTGAGAGAAGTGATTGGTAATTAACTAACACTGAATAGCTCCCCCCCCCCCCCCTTATTCCTGAGTTTATAATATATTTGTTGATAAAATCTATGTTTGGCATTTTTACACTAGCGATCAAATTTCATTGTTTATTTTTGGGCATTTTTAGAAGTGATTATTGATTTGTGAGTTTGATTTCTGACGAATTAGCCCCCCCTGAATATTTGTTTCAAAAGTTGCTTTAAATCAGTTTTTAGTCCATATATCCACCCGGTCACTTTCTTATCAATCAGTTAATGTAGATTTTTTTTCGCCTGTGTTTTTTGTTATTACATGTTGGTTGGAAGCAGACCGAGATCATCGCAGAATTCCTTAAAATATGTTTTTACGTGCTGTAAACCAAGCTGCTAAATAGTGTGTGAATAAGTACTTAGAAATAAAGGCAACAAAATTTATCACAAACTTTTGAAAATTAGTCAAATTTGCAATAGGGTAAGCCTATAAATTATTTTAAAATCAAAAATAGCGAGAAAAATCTTGAAGATACGCTTTAAACTTGTTAGTATTGTGCATACAGCGCAGCAGGCTCACTGGGGTAATTAAAAAATGATTGGTTGCATCACAAACTACAAAATATGTAATCTTTTTCAAATTTTTTAAATATTCTACAGTACAACGGGCCAATTGGTCGAGCGGTAACTCGTTTTTCTCTGGAGCGGAAGGTCCGAAATTCAAATCCTCGATCAACTTAAATCGAACACAGTGTTGCCAACAGCTCGCCACCTCTGCGACCTTTCTTCACAAGGAGCTGTGTTGCCCGGGCGCAATGACACGGAGATGAGCCCACAAACTCGATACACGCTTCCGCTTATTACAGCGAGTATAATGAAAGATTTGATTAGATTCTACAGTACTATATTTGAACAAGACCCAGCTGTTGGGTTTTATTTCCAACTTCTGTGATTTTATTCCGTCCAATACCGCTGTGATGGCGTGTTGGCAATGTTTCTCTTGACCAATGTAAGATAGATTTCAAATGATGTGGTATCATCGTGCTTTTGTTTCATGTTGCAACTAGGTCGTCTTTCTTAGATTGCAGATTAGGGTCAGAGAATGCCGTTGTGAAATTAAAAATTAGCGGAATTATCAAGAATAGCACTGCAAGTGAAAAGAGTTGGAAAGGAAAACTTACTACGACAGGAAAAATTGAAATCAACCCTGGGTTAAAGTGAGTATTCACTTTTCTACCACAGTCCAGCTTCAGCTTGTACCAACCCATCGCTGCATTTTCAAGGTCTTACGTTGATGTTTATATGTGTTTAAAGAATGGGAAAAACTTGTGGAGAAAGTTTTGGATGTGGTGCATTATTATAAAAATTTCCTTTTTTTTTTATCAATCTAAAGGCCCATCCACAAAAAATACCGCGTTATTCATTTGCATATTTACAGTAGTATATCACTGCAGTGTGGTATTGTTTCGTGTATAATAATTATTTCATGATGTTTCATTCAACGTCACTCAATAAAGAACTTCAACAACCACAGTAATCAATCGATTTTGGTTTGTTCAAATACCAAACAGCAGCAATCACATTCCATGACGCGCCCAATACTCGCGATTTTGCGAATACGTTTTTGGCGCAACGAATGTGAGTCCGGTGCGATGGTAAACAACATTGAATTCTCCGCAGGTTAGGTGGTCGATTCCCTCTGCCGTTGCCGATTCTTCAAGTCCATGAGCATTCTTTGTGTTCTAAATTTGTCTTTTGGTCAATCACAAAATTTATTTGTTCTGTGCTTAAAAAAATTAACGTAACATCGTTTTTAGATGGTTCGGCCGGCAGATGATCTGTATTCGTACCGACGAACGTACGGCGGGAATCGGGGATACTCGGGTGGGTCCGCAAGCACTGCTTCGGGTCCGGGGCGGGGCAGAGGCGGTAAGGGCCAGTTCAAGATGACACTGGCCCAACAGGCCCGGACGATGTCCTATTACAACCCAGTCCCGAAGCAACAAAATTTCTTTACCGCTAATCGGTCATTGTTCCTACTCGGAATCGACAACCCTGTTCGGAAACTGGCCAAGCAAATCGTCGAGTGGCCATATCCTTTTTTCTTTTATTAAAGCGAATCTTTCACCTCGTCTCCATGTTTTTATGTAGTGATGGCTTCAAACCGCACAAAATTTATTTTTATGCAAATGATTGCTTATGCCTCACGAGCATCGAAAGGACTGACCAGAGGGAATGGAAGCAGAAATTAAATTCATTTGCTCGTAAGATTTTGTTACATTTCTACATCCCTTCATCTTCAACTGCTGTTTTCTAACAAATTACTATAAAGATTTCATTTGTTGTAGAAACCGTGAAAAAAAAGAAGCATAAAAAAGTTACCAATACATACTATATGACGTGTAATTTTTGAACTTGGTGTTGTAACAATTACGAGTTGGTTAAATGGCAATTGAACAATGAAATAAACGCACTGAGATTAATAAGAAGACGTATATCAAAAAATTCTAAATGGAACCAGCTGCGAAATCTTGAACTAATTTTTCATCGTAAAACAATCTGTCTGACGAATTCTGCATCTGCTCCTTTGCAAAGTGACTTTGAAGACCGAATACTACAAAAGTTTGATTGTTTTACGAAAGCTACACAATGGTTTCATGCTGCAAAACATCACAAACGGTTATCCATTTGATTGACAAATTTCGAACAATGAGAACGGTACCAATTCGATTACTGGTAACAGTTTTTGATTAACAGTTAAACGGTATCGGTATATGGATATAAGAGCTTTTGAATAATTAATACCGACAGCAGTTTGATACGCAGTTTTAAATAGCGATTACCCGCCATATAATCGTTTTGTTAATTTCCTTAACTTTTCTATTCCATATCATACGCCGTTCGAATACTTGATCCTAATCACCATCGTGGCAAACTGCATTGTGCTGGCGTTGGAAGAGCACCTTCCCGAAGGCGACAAAACCCCTCGTACTAACCACTTGGTGAGATGCTCATTTCAGGCCGATTTATCTGTATTCAATTGTTCTATTCTTGCTGGTCGTTCTAGTAGAACATTACTTTGCTTCGCGTCGCAACTCATTTCTAGATGTTATTTTTGCTTTCGCTTGTTATTTTTGGCTAATGAGGGACACAGGACAGAAAAATCCTGTTGATTAATTTGCTGAAACTGTGGTTTTGCATTTACCAAAAAATTTTTCTGGGCTTGACTGGATGTAGAAGTCCTTCTAATTAATTAATGATTATCCGGTTACGAAACAACAAATCAGCGACCCCAAAAATGGAGATATACTGTAAGCTTTATTATTGTTTTTGTTCTTATTTCTTTTTTTAATAACAGCAAAAGGACAACGGTCTGCGGCTGACTCTGTCAAAAACTGACTTTTTCAAAAATTGTCGGAGACAAATTAATTATTTTTTATTTCGATTTTTCAAAAAAAAAACTATCTCTTCAGCAAATAGCCATGGTAAATAAACAGGCTGGCGTTTTCACTTCTCATTTCATTATCCAGGAACTCACGGAGCCCTACTTCCTCGGCATCTTCGTGGTGGAGGCCGCCGTAAAGATATTAGCCCTCGGCTTCGTCTGCCACGAGGGGTCATACTTGAGGTACGGCTGGAACGTTATGGACTTCATTGTCGTCGTCACCGGGTGAGTCTCGTGGGTTTTGTTTGGGCTCATCAGTCCAAAACTGCTGATAAATGAGATGGTTTACTTCTACCTCACCGTCTTCAACATAAACAAAAATTCGTAAACTCATTTCTGTTCAAATAAACCAAACAGAAAGCTACTGTCTTAGTCGTTTTTGTCGACATTAGGGTCGTTTCGAATAATTTTTGGATAATCTGCTGTAATTTTTACGCTTCGTAATATCGTGTAAAAACAGATAATTTCTGCTGTCAATAAAATGCGTTTATTTTTTCGGTTACCGGAGCTTTTGACTTTGTTGCCTGTCGGACGTATGTTAACAGCTCGCCCGTTGATGCATTAAATTCCTCGTCGTTTTACATTCAAATAATTTGTCGAAAAATGGCACTTATCTTTACTACAGATGTTTCACCTACTTCGAGCCCTCATCCTCCGGCTCGGGCGTCCAAACCCTTCGAGCAGTTCGTGTGTTGCGCCCCCTGAAGCTTGTGTCCGGTATTCCAAGTAAGCTGTCCGTAATATTAAATTAAAGGATATGGATTGAACTCAACTACACACTCAAGACGTATTTTTTCATCTCATTTCTTCGTGCATCATAACTGGTAGCATGTTTCAGCAGTAATGGAGAGTTTTCTTCGCCCTCTTTTATCCACTGAACTCTTTATAATCTATAAATGCTCATAAAAACGATGCGCGGTCCAGTAGTCGGACATACCGAGCAACGACCAACATCCAATCTTCGTTCGAAACTCAACTCTGAAACCGTGGGCGGGTTGAGATCAGCAAACGAAGGGAAAGTGGATGCAAACAAATTTTGAAAAAGCTGAGCGTTGAAGGGAGCAATAGATGGCGCAATAAACATCACCAGTCGCCTGCTAAATGCTTGACATTCAAAAAGAGCAACACTAATATGATAGTCTGTAAGAGCTGCAAAGCCAGGCGGCTAATTGCTGGATGTTTGTTGCCACCACAAGTAGACGAGATTTGCATTGGCGGACACCTCTTTAACGAGCTCGTTAGAAGAGAAGCACAAGCGGAATGGCGTTGATGTGATGCATGTCGGTCGGTTCGTGCAGAGTGAATTCTGTTGGATATTGATGATAACATAATGGCATCTCTTGCGACAGGTTTGCAGGTCGTGCTGAAGTCGATCATGAAGGCAATGGTCCCGCTGCTACAAATCGCCATCCTGCTGTTCTTCTTCATCATCGTCTGCTCCATCGTGGGGCTCGAGCTCTACATGGGAAAGTTCCACAAGACGTGTTACGTCGAATCTAAACGTGAGTCGCGAACGCTCCCGACCGCAATAATGCGATGCTGGTTGGTCACAACGACATTTTAAAGATGTGAAAAATATCCCAGTTTCGTTGTTGCTGAAAGCTTTTTGGATAATACTCAAATCACGGAAGTATAGCCTCGATTACCGACTAAAGGGCAATTTTTTTGTGATATCACCAATTCTACAATGATGTCATTTGTATGATCATTATCCAATGACGTCACAAAATAAATACAGTAGTGCTTTCTGTGATGGTTTGAAGAAATTAGGGGTAAACTAGAGTTCAAGAAAAATTGTTCAAAAAAGCGTTTGGGGTGTGAAGCAAAGTTATGCCTCTTATACAATAAATTATAGGTTTACTTTGGGGGGCATGAGCCTAGTTGGGTTTAAACGTCATTGATTCAAATTAAACTATCTATGTAATGCTCTTTGTGATCATCGAGCTCTTGTGTACAATTTTTAAAAAATTTTTCAGCCAACCAAGTGTTGCGTGAGAATCAAATATGTCGAGGCAACACGTTATTGGAGAACCAGCCGTCGTATCTGTGCCCCGCTAACTCCACCTGTCGGAAGTGGCCCCTGGGTCCAAACTATGGCATCACCACTTTCGACAGTATCGTTTTCTCTATGCTCACTGTGTTCCAGTGCATTACGATGGAAGGCTGGACTAACATTCTATATTTTGTAAGTGTATTTTAGACATAGTAGCAGCTCAGCATATGATCAATATATTCCTGGGGGTTCAAGTGAAGTGAACTTCGGTAAATTTACTTTTGTCAACTGTAACTTCGTTTTGAATCATAATTGTACTGCGTAAAATCAAAATTCTGCAGAGGGCAACGCCAAAGATGTTCAAGTTGTTCGTTCGATTGATATAAAATTTGCAATAAAATTTACCGTTCAATGATCTCTCATCTAGAAATTTTATGGACAATTCGGACAAGCTACAATCATCGGATTGTTGATGAGTATCCGTATTCCGTAGTCACTAGGCAGCCCATAATACCTATGGGCTTTTTATTGATTTCAATTTTCGCTCGCAAAGTATTCCTTTTAAAAAGCTCTTTTTTGCATCTTATTACTGCAGCTGCTGAAGCGCAATGCTAAATTTTCTGATGAAGACTCTTGTTTTGGAAAGTGAAACGTCGGAAAAATAAAAAAAAAATATTTATTCTTTGTATATGAAGTGATTTTGATAATAAAGCTAGACCTTCAATTCGTCGTACAGGCGGACGACGCTGTGGGTGGAGACTTCAATTGGGCCTACTTCCTCACGCTTATTGTGGTCGGCTCCTTTTTCATGCTCAACCTTGTGCTGGGGGTGCTCAGCGGGTGAGTTCATCGTTTAACTGCCTCAATATACAAGGAATCGATCCACAATATCCTGAGCCACGTGCTCTATCAATTTTGCCAACCCCTAACTCATCACCGCTAAAAGGTCTGGTTTGTAATAAAAATAAAAACTTTGCTCTACTGGTAACCTGAAGATAGCTACATGATTACGTCTGGCTTGTACTTGCAGGATGCTGATTGCTCTGCTTATTTTACAGTAAGTTGTGACCAGCAATAAGTGGGTCAGTGACGTTTCGTAGCTTCAGTAACAAATTTTTCAAAGACTAGGTCATAAAATAAGGGATGCAGTGGTACTTTAAGTTTGGAGCACTTTGGTTGCTGAAGTGGGCTTGAGTTAATGAGCGTGATCAATTCTCGATCTTACTCTCTTTTCAACTTCTGTTTTTGACATCAGCATACAACAGCCACAAACAGTTCGACATAATTTATTCTCGACATTATACTTTATTATATAGAGGCGCAGCGAACAACTTATAACTTTCGAGTTAATAACAATCTGAAAATTCCATATGCATTTATTACGTAACAACGAAATTCAATACACTTTTATATTTTGTTACGCCTACGAAATTATATTCAATAAACTACAGTAACATGAAAGAAAAAAATGTTTCCCATGAGTTGTTTGACTCTACAGTGAATTCGCGAAGGAGCGGGAAAGAGTGGAAAGTCGTTTGACGTTTTTGAAAGTGCGGAAGAAGCAACAGATAGACCGGGAGTTAGACGGATACTTGGAATGGATGCAGAAAGCGGGTACAGGCCGCATTTGCGATTAATTTTTACTCGTTAAAGCTGAGCTCCCTCTAGTGGTTTGGAGTCGACCCCTAAGCCAGCATGTTAATGTGCAACTCTCAAAATTTTGACTAATTTGCGATTAAAAACACTAAAAATCAAAAGCAGCTTCAAAATTCGAACTTTGTTAGCTGGTTCTAAAAACTTTTAGATTTTTAAATGACCGCCAATTGATCTCTCGATTACGTCACAAATACTGCAGTTACATTTTTGGGCGCAGTACTTATGCATTACATGAGTAACAAAGGTCTTCTCGTATATCAAGATCTCTCATTTAATAGTATCGCTGCATGTTACACCTAATATAACGTAAACAGTGTCAAAAAATAAACAAAAACCCAATGAGTTACAACATATGTCTGTCTTGATAGTCTACCCACGGGAATAGCAGCCTAGTACAGCTGCTCTTCCAAGAACTACCATCACCGCTCATCAGTTGGGCTAGCTGGTTATAGGCCTAGCAACCTCAAACGACTGCTGTGCTGAAAACAAAGTAATGCGGTTTGCAAGCAGCGAATTTGTTGCTTTTGCAGAGGAGGTGATGTTGGATGAAGAAGAACAAGACGATGAAACTAACCGAGAAGGTTAGTGCTTCTTTGATTTGAGTTATCGCAGGATGTTTTTGCGCTAAGTAGATGTTGATGTTGATACGGCCCTCACATAACGCCCAACTAGAAGTTGTAACCAGAGGGGAGTCGAGGACACAACGTTAGAGGTCAAGGTCAAGGATTCGAAAAAAATCCGAGGCCAAGGATTCGAAAAAATTTCAGTGCGAAAAATATTGTATTTCGTTAAGTTTTTGATAATAATTCGAAAATAGGAGTTTCTAAAAATAATGAATGTCATTTTGAACATAGATGGGCACAAGCCCGTCAATCGTTAATCCGCTAATAACGAAGCTAACTTTTTCTTGAACTCGTTAATCCGTTAAAAAGTTTTTTCATGTTAACGGACTAAATTAACTTCCGTTAAGGTTTTTATCGTTAATATCTTGCACCATTCATTCATCGTACTGGTACAAACCAGTTTGCACTAGTAGCACTTGTTGTGTATTAGCACGAGTTTTATAGAAGAAAGAGAAGAAAGGAGCTCTTTTTTGTGACAAATAATACGCTGCAGCCTCAGAGGTCTATTAATTATCGCTGTTCGCAATTTCCAAAGATTTTCCGATCGCAGCTTCGTTAGTGCGTTTGAACTTATTTTTATCTTGAAATTAGATTAGACTGTAAAATGTAGCTTCCAAAACACAAAAGACCCTTATAGCAATAAATATTTCCTTACAGTCTGCTCAATACGTGTTCTAGAAGCGAGTGAATAAAAAGAAATTACACGCAAAATGTTAACAGATTAACGGACTTTATTAACTTCCGTTAATTAAAGCTGAAAATAACGGATTAACGTTAACGGAAGTGTGAAGTTTGTTAACGGACTAGTGGTAACGAAGCTAACGTTTTGCATTAATTTGCCCACCTATGATTTTGAAGTTTTACCCTTCAGCAGCAATTTTGATTACGATCCGTAGCGGTATCGCGGTAATTACTTTTATTTTTAATTTATTTGCGCCAGTTTTTAATCAAGTTAGCAAAAGTAACATCATAATTACAGCTAATTCAGTAAAAAAAAAACAATATTTTGGCACAAATAGGTGAAGCAGCAAAATGAATAATAATGACACAACTAAAAGGCCATAATTCGTGAATGGGAATAACAAATTTCTAAACGTGGAAATGGTCAATTTTACGGCCTTAACTTCATCAGCTAGGGTCCCAGTGCAAACGTTCGCAGAGTATGGATCCCCACTTTTTTAGTAGTTTCTCAAACACCAAACTTATTGTTTGGTTAAACGATTTCTTTTACAAAATTTTTTAATTATTATTTTGTTTTTAAATATTACAAAGTGATTATGATATTATTATCTAAAAGTATTGCAAAATACTAAAAATTTATGCTTTTAAAATGAATTGACGTACCGTACCGGTATTTGCAAGTTCGATTCCTAAGAAAAAAGGGGGTTCTAGGGGCGAGGGCAAAGTCCCCAACTCTCCATGCCTCCGTAGAGCAATTTTAGTGATTTTTTTTACAGAAAAATAGCAATTTTTGTGACTTTCGAAGATTGCACAATCAGATTTAACAGCGATTTGAAAAACGAAAATACCATAAAAGTTAAGTTAGAAAAAACTTTGCTTTTTCAACATTTTCCCAAACCTAATTTTCAGCCAGTCTTTTCTTAACATTTCAGTGCACGTGATGGCTTGCTATAGTCTCGCATCTATATAATACCTACTGCATATCAATGAAGGAGCGCGAACGTTTCGGCCGCCAAAAAACATTTTGTAAAATTTAACATACGGTATTTAACTGTAAAAAGTAACCTAAGGATCTGTGCAGAGCCGTATTGAGGAGGAAGGCATTGGCAACATTTTCCCCGGGGTCCCTCTTCAAAAGGCCCACAATTGTAGAAACGTAAAAATAACGAACGCCTCCTTATCTTCATGACGTCGAGTAAAAACTCGATTAACTGTTGTGCGTATCGTTTCCAGTTATATTTAATTTCATACTCGCTTTTTTAATAATTCTTCATGCAGCGTTTTTTTTGATGCAGTAGTTCATTATTTGGGATTTCTAGCGGTGATTTTCAACACAAAAATCGTTTAACAGAAGTGCTTTTGCCTCCAGCAGACCACGCTTACCAGTAATTAGAGTAGTTCTTTCTTACCTCAAAACAAATTTTTTTGCAATATACGCTCGCGTATTTTCAGAACAAGTTATGTGGCTGAAGATAAAGATACTCTTTGTTTGGAATCTCAAGATACGCTTTGTTTGAAATATTAGAGATACTCTAACATATTTAGTAATAGGCAATCCCTGGTAACTGTATTACATTTCATTATCACGCACATACTTTCTTCTGAATCCACACTCAGATAAGCACGGTCATGTTTTAGCATTAGCAACTCAAAAATGTTTTGTGTCCGCCGACTTCAGTATCCCTTACTACGACTCTGGGATCGTTTTAAGTGCTTTGCTGTTTGTACCGCCAGCACCGGAAGTATAAGCACAAGTAAAAACAACTATTCCACACTGCCTTTTACCTCCTCATTTTCTGATTAGAGTTTTCACACAATGCCATTTAAAATAAGGATTACTATGACTTGGTTATTACATTATATTATTTTTCAAATAAGAAAAGAAAACGAATTGACAGGCAAGAAGTTTAGGTTAGTTTTCGTTTGGCTATTTTTCTTTTTTACCAATCATAAAATAATGCTGTCCTCAAGCCGAGGACAGGACATTTTTGAGGAATTGTAGGCTTTGAGGCCCAGGACTTGAGCTTCGAGGCCAAGGACTTCAAAAAGAGTCCTCGAGGACTGCACCTTTGGTTCTAACGTTAGGGATACCAATTCATTTCACCGCAAAATTTTATTTAGTTTTTGTAAAAATTTTAAGCATATCACTTTAACTACGTAAAATGTGCCCATAAGTTGCTCGTTTCTATTTTTCCATCTAGAAATCACAATTTTTCTGTGAAAAGTCAACTCAATAAAACTTAAATATAGTGATATGTTTAAAATTTTTACAAAAACTGAATAAAATTTATATCATAAAACTTCGATAAAACTTGATAAAGAGTTTCATGGGGGTTGCTGTATCTCACCTGATTTCATCGGAAGTAGAACATGGAGGTATTGAAAACATCATAATTTACTGACGCTGATTAAATTGTTATTTACCCAGGTAACAACCAGCAAAGATCTCGTGACAATAAGACTGTAATGCCCCCAGTGGCTGAGGTTTGCTTCAACAATCTGAACGGTTAGTTGTTGGTTTGCTCGGTCAAGTTTTATTTAGTTTATTGCTAATGGTTATTTATTCAAGCAAAAATAAATGCAGGATTTTAATTTTCATGTTATTCAAGTGCTGAATCATGCATATTTGGGAATAAAATTATTAAAAAAGCGTTAGCCGAATTTTTAGGAAATCCACCTTTGTCAAAACTATTATCTCGCAAAAACTCCATTTATCTTGGAAGTTTCCGAAATTCTACCGGAATTGTTAAAATCAGTTAAACTAAGGATAAATGGAAGAACCTGCAACACGATTGTCTTCTCATTATCATTATTGTAAGAATACAATAGCTCCAAACATGTAATTGTTTAAAGGTGTTTGGTTACTTGATGATTTGCATTGCGATTTTTTTATTAACTCAAATATTCTTTAGGTCTCAATTCTTTTCAACGGAACTCAATGAGAGGAACCCCCAGTAACGCATTTCTCATATGGCTGCAGAGAAGAGAGAAACGATTCCGGTAAGGTTTTATTCGAGTCACCAATTTCCCCTGCATAATGAAGAGGAAAAGCTTGGCATCCAGGGTTTTAAGGAAGAATCCCATTTGCCACCCAATAAGAGCTGCTAGTTTGAATCGTTTTAAAAGGCTAAATTTCTCGTCTAAGGAGTTGAGTTTTATTTGTGGGTTTGTTGGACGACGTGTCAGTTCTAAATAGCGGGCACATGACTGCGACAACCTGCTTTAGAAAATTTACGGCTGGGTTTGTGATGGAAAAAAACTTCAATCAAATCAATCTAAATCTTGATTATCTTGTTGTGTAACGTCGAAGCGTGTAACGAGTTCGTAGAGCCCAACTACGCATCTTTGTGCTTGCTGAACTATACCGCTACTTTGAAATGCCTCAGCGGTTGCCAGTCGTTTGCAACACCGTGCGCTATAACTTCTTAATTGACAGACAGTTAAAAACACCAAAAACTTTGGAATACTCTGCAATACGTATACTTAAATAATCATCCTGAGGTGGTGATGAAGTGATAAGATCGTGACCTTAGTGAAGTACTTTAATTACTACAGCATAAACTGTCGTCACATGGTGAAGTCAACCCTTTTCTACTGGCTGGTGCTCTTCCTCGTCCTCCTCAACACCATCTTCTTGTTCAGTCTGCATTACGGCCAGCCTATATGGTGGGAGAAATTTTTGTGTAAGTCTTTTTTTAGAATGTTTATGATGTAGCCCTTTTTCTCCCTTTTTCTTGATCTCAACTTAGGCTTCCATACTTGAGTTTCAAACAAAAATTGGATGTTGCTATTAGCAGAGAATGTCTGACTACTCAATCAACCGTACCCGCCAGTAGATTTGATTTTAAGCTTTGCAGCGCATCAAGTTTTGAATGCTTTTCCCGACGACAAATACCAATACTGCTTTGAGCAAGAATCTAACCCGGGCTCATGTTTTGATTTAAAAAGATAACTGTTATTCTGCGCAATAATTGCAGACCACGCAGAGTTCGTATTTCTCGGGTTATTCAGCGGCGAAATTTTGATCAAGATTTACGGCCTGGGACCGGCAGCCTACTTCCGTTCCACCTTTAATATCTTCGATTTTGTCGTAAGTGTTACGGGATAATCAGTTAATCACTACCGGTATGTTAGTTGTTTTGTCGAAACGTCACAATAGCCAAGTCGGGTCTTTCCACTTTTCACCCGGATGGTGACAATCAATCTTCTTGCTTAAACATATTTCAAAGATGGCGGACATGATAAGGTGCAAAATTGTCTTTGGCAAAGTCGAGATTTCTCTGAAATTGTCACTGGCGTTAAATCTTTAATATGCTGTAGGATACGTTTTTTTTTACACTGTAATTACTTAAAGCGCCAATTTTTGTAGTGCTAATAATCAACAGTATTTCAGATATAAAAACGTTACTGTGAATACAGAAATGAGTTCGAATCTCTAAAACGGTACTAAATTGAGATCAGAAAACGTGTGAATTTGAATGACAGGGAACTGAAAGGGCTTTCTTTGTCCTCCTCTAGGCTCCTCATTTGACTGTAATTTTTGCTCCAGTTTTTCACTTAACCTCAAAATAATATAAATATATCCAGGTGATTGTGGGATCGGTTTTCGAGATAATCTGGTCCTGGGTCACCCCTGACGTATCATTTGGCATTAGCGTACTCCGAGCTCTGCGCCTCCTGCGAGTCTTTAAGTTTACAAGGTATGCTAGGGCTAGACGTTGATACGTTTTGCACTTACTTAAAATGCTCCGTTATTTGCTTTCACCTACCATCAAAAAAGCTACAACCTCGGTCCCACTTACTTCGAGTCACTTTGTAGCTCCACTTAATTGCACTCGCTCCATGTGACCATTATCTGTGTTTTACGCAACTTTTGCTCTTGTAACTGTAACTACATTCAAAAGTGACATTTCAACGTTTATTGATGCTGAAAAGAGATATTTGTTTTCGATCATCCATTCGAAATTCTAACCAGGATTTGGCGCAAAAACTTCTACCAACAATGGTCTAAGTGTTTGTGTTACGTTAGGAACCCATAGCATATTTTGCCACCTTTTACCAGATGGGTTTTCAGCTTGGAACCAGCCACTATATAACTTGATAATCACTTTGTTCAGCGCTTGGTCGGGCCTCCGCAACCTGGTAGTTTCACTGATGAGCTCTCTCCGTTCCATTGTCTCCCTCATCTTTCTCCTGTTCCTTTTTCTCGTTGTATTCGCGTTGCTCGGGATGCAGATATTTGGAGGAAAGTAAGAAAATTGCGAAGTCATCCATAGAATGTGCCGCTATTTTTGCAGCAAGTTGACTCAATGACTTTATGGATGGAAGATTTTGTTGTTTGCTTTATTATCTCTTTTTTTTAAGTTCACTTTTATTGTTAGTATACTGTAATTCTTGGTTTGTTCTTAAAAACGCAAAGAAGAAACAAAAAAATCAGTAAAATAATTTGAGAATCCTGAGCAAAAGCAGGGACAAATAACTGGACATACTATAAAATAATGTAAGGGAGATCTTGCCTCAGCTAAACTTTCATTTGTGCAAAAGCTTTCGCTCTCCATCGCTGGTGGTTTCCCTGCAGCGGCTGCTTTTACGATCCTGACTTTGAAGGCGGCTTCACTATGCTGCCTTGGAAAAGGCACGGAAGTTTTTCCGCGTTCCGTTTTACAGTATTCTATTTCATTTCGAAAAGATTCTTCCCGAATTGCTATTTTGATGACGAAATTCTTGTAGTTTATCCGAGCTTTTAAATTCATATTTATGATGCAAAATTATTTATTATTTTAACAAGATTTCGATCACCTTTAAATTTTAATAAAAGTTGCTATTTAAATCAACGCATTAGCATCTTCATTATATCTTAAATGCCAAAAAGTTTGCATTAAACTTCAAACTCAAAACCTTTTAGAAAACTCGAAAACACTGGCTCTTGCGTATTTTCAAACGATTTGATTCTGCAGGGTGTTTCAAACAACTTGACATCATTTTAGACGAGAATATCTCAAAAAGTATATACCCCAAGTCAATCAAACTTGACGGGTATTAGGGTGAGCAATATCAATTTTGTTTAAAATTGTCATTTGCGCTCTATCGTCAACACAACAATTGTTAATAGGTTTAGAAATTTTTTTTGTAATTGTCTTGCTGAATGTCTAGCTGAAATGCTGAAATTTTTCACGATAATTCCATCCCACAAAAAGAATTTTACCTCACACTCAACTTGACGACTTTGATTCAAGTTTATTCACAAATAACCCCTAAAAATTTGAAGTGGCTAAAGTGAGGAAAACTTTCCCAATTTTGAGGTTTATGGAAGGCACTTTTCCAAATCTGAGTAATTTTTGGCCCATATTAAACTTAAATGACGTCAAAATATGTTGTTTTTGCGACGTAACCACTTTGACTTGGGCATTTTTTGATTCAATTTTAAAAAAAATGTTTAAGTGCAAAATTTGAGCCGCGTATGATGTCATTGAAAAACGATTCTAAAACATGACGTCAATTTTTCAAAACATGGCTGTGACGTCACTATTATGACGTCATCAAATCAATTCCAGTTTTTAAAAAAAATTTAGTGAACACCAATTAACTCGTATGCTAAATTTGGTGCTCCTATGATCTTTGGTTTTAGAGTAAAATAGGGGGACATTTTGCCCGGCGGTGTAAAATAGAGCGCACTTTAAAAATTAGTATAAAATTTCTAAAACCAGTTACATATTTGTGGTGCTAACGATAGAGTACAAATGACAATTATGAACAAGGTTATATATGGTTCATCCTAATACCTGTCAAGTTTGATCGACTTGGATCACATAAATTTTGAGATATTCACATCTAAAATGATGTCGAATTGTTTGAAACAGAGTTGTAAATGGGCCGACTAGTTGAGGCCCGAACCCGGCCCGAACCCGGCCCGAACCCGAAAATATAAGCCCGAACCTGGCCCGAACCCGAAAACTTATTTGAAGCCCAAATCATGTCCGAAACAACCCGAAAGTTAAGTTACGTCTGAAGAATTTAGCAATGTTGCCAAGTTATTTTCATTATATTTTTGTGCGCCTAAGACAAAAAGCACGTATCAGGCCCGAATTAAGCCCAAAATTTTTGTTAACTTTAGGCCCGAATCCGACCCGAAAAGCCCGGCCAGACTTACAACTCTGGTGTGTTTTCTTTCATTGATACCATAAGATTTATTTTTGATTGAAAACTTTTTCAATGATGGGGTTTCGGCACTAAATATGTGCCTGAAGGCAGCGGCGGCCTAAAATAAAAAAGAGAGATGAGAAAGCTGGCCTGAAAGCTTTTTTCTCTCATTTTCCTCATTTTTTTTCAATCTGGCTCTTGGTGAAAATTTCCGTGACCTTCACTCTCGATTAGAAAGTTCATCCTCCTTACTTTGGCTGCTGCTTGCTGGTTCGAAGCATCCTTTTATTGGATTAAGATTGAGTCTCCAAAATCAGAGCCAATAAGGAGGAGGAATAATACTGGACTGCATTTGTAACGAAAACTGTATAGTAGTTTACGTTTTATTGGTCTTATTTTCAAAAATGAAACAAATAATGAAAATTGTTAAAACTTTTTTTCATATGTTGACTTGCCTTTGAAGTATATATCATTTAGAAGTCCTGAAGTCTTGAAACGGGCACATCATCATAAATCGATGTACTTTACAAACTTTTCATTTACAATAGGTTTCTGTTGTTGTGAAACCTTTAAATTCAAAAGCTTTCTACTTTTAAGTGAAAAGGTTAGTTTAAAATTTTGATTTCTTTGTCCATTTACCTCATCGCCCCAAGCGATGCATGAATTATTTATCGCATCGTTGTCATTCGGAATTATACGCTTATTGCGAGAGCGAGCGGCATGCGAGCGGGATTTGAGACGATTTCAATTTAAAATGTTTTGGCAAATTTTGTAAAAAAAAAAACGCTACTATCCGTTTGTCTAAACTGGCAAAAAACTGATTTACCTTCTTTTAGTCGAGTTTTTGGTCAAAGTTTTTTGGTTTTGATTTTTGCAAAAAAACAACTCTGGAACCAAAATCGAAAATTTTCAGTATGGCCAATAACTTTCGTGCTTTAATTTTTAATGTAAAAAATTGTCCGTATACTACAAACAAAGATTTAAGCGCATGAAAATGGTGCAAAATCAGAAGTTTTTTACTTGATTAGTGCTTTAATTGTCGATCAAAACGTGTCAAATTTTATTCGGTGAGATGCTGGAAGTTTTGAATGATTCCATTCACTTCATGTTATACAATTGCGCAACATTTTGTTGTTTAGATTTAGTTTTGATGATGGGCGACCGAATTCCAACTTTGATTCATTCCCAAGCGCCATGCTTACTGTCTTTCAGGTATAGTTTTCTCGATAGCTTTTGAATGTAGTTGTTGTCAGTGGCGCAACCAGGGGAGACGAGACTAAAGGGGTTTGAGCCACCCTCTAAGCCAAGTCACCGAGAAAATTTAACCCAAAACACCAGCGGTTTAAACATGTTTTGAACTTCACATGTTAGTAAGGGAGAAGGCTGAAAAGGGCTGGGTAATTTACTTCTTGCAAATAACTTTCGATATTTGCAATATAGTTCTTTTAAATGGCTCTAAAAACGAGAGAATGGCGGTAACATGGCTATTTTTTTCTCAAAATCACAAAAATCGTTGAGTGCAGCTCAATTGCTCGCTTGGAATGTTTGACCTAGTTCTCAAATTTTAGGTTTTCAGCTTTGAATTTTAGATTTTAATTGTCTACTTTTTAAATTGTTCAGATTTACCGCTGAGGGTCCCATTTACCGGTGAAACAGACTCTTAGGTTTCATAGGTTTTTTGATTTTTTGTGTTTTTAATGTTTTAATACTGTGGTATTCTACTGTGCAAGCCAGAGTTGTAAACGGGCCGGCTAGTTCAGGCCCGAACCCGGCCCGAACTCGAAAATATAAGCCCGAACCCGGCCCGAGCCCGAAAACTAATTTAAAGCCCAAATCATACCCGAAAAAACCCGAAAGTTAAATTAGGTCTGAAAAATTTAGCAATGTCGCCAAGTTATTTTGACTATATTTTTGGTTCACTTTAGACAAAAAGTACGCGTCAGGCCCGAATTAAGCCCGAAATTTTTGTCAACTTTAGGCCTGAACCTGGCCCGAACCCGAGCCCGACCCGAAAAGCACGGCCCGACTTACAACTCTGGTACGAGCATACCCACTTTTGTAGTTTACTTTGAATGTCTCCAATAACTGCGTGGCATTTCCAACAGCGCCAAGAACCCAGCTGCGGATTTTTGCTGAGTGGTTCAAAAACGTGGCAAATTAGTGTTGCTTGAAACAAAAACCCTATTTTGGTTAAGGTTGCTTTCTAAATGGGGGATTGTGTATCACACATGTTATTTTTAGGCGTAAGAAACTCCACAAAGTTATGATTTTTTATAGATCCTCACTGGGGAAGATTGGAATGCGGTAATGTACGATGGGGTTCGTGCCAGAGGAGGAATAAACGGAAAAGGGCTTTGGTGGACGCTCTATTTCATCTTTCTTGTGCTTTTCGGAAATTGTATCTTTTTTTTTTGTGCAGTTAGTAATTCAGGTTTGGTTTTGTAAGATTTGCTACCAAGTTATATCCAGTTTTTTTGTTCATCAAATTTAGCTCTTAGAATTGTCAAGAAGTTAACAAAACTGATTGCAGTAAAATTTTAAAAATTTGTTCTTAGTAAATTTTATGGGTTAAAATTGGTATCGAATAAAATACTTCAAAAGTCGTTATCACTGCTTCTCTGCTTGGCGTTTAGGACTAAAAAAAGACAGTCTGAAGCCTCGACCCTGTGTGATAGCCCTCCTTATTTTTGATTTTTGGTCAGCACTTATTCCGTTGTAGTTTGACTGCTGAGTTTTCGGAAAATTTATGCGAAAAGAGTTTGATGCTCCCAACCAACCAGGTATATCCTTAACCCTCCCCCCAATAGACACCCTTCTGAACGTCTTTCTGGCGATTGCCGTTGACAACCTGGCAAACGCTCAGGAGCTTACCAAGGACGAGGAAGAGGAGAAGGACTGCCAAGAGGTGAAGAAAGCGCTCAGGGTCGCCAGGGAGCTTGAGGGAGTTAGTCCTGGATCGGTGGATAACCTCAGGATGAAAATGTAAGTTCTTCTATAACCTGTCCAGTGTCCATTCGCGAAAACAAACGAAATAAAAAACGGGACTGTAGTGTACAACAACGCCAAACTCGCATCACAATGACCGCGGTATTTCAGGTTTTTTTAATTTTATCTTTTTTCGCAACTGCTGTTCAAATTCTGCTATAGTCGAAGTTTTCCTGGACGATTTCGAAGTGTATGTTTCTTGGTTTGGGGCAGACCACGTAGTAAGAAATAACCTCACTGTGCTTGTATCTCCACTTGGTATCTATCTATAACAAATTTCTTGAGTTCTTCCGGAGTAAAGTTAAACATTTGTTGCTCATAGAGCTGAGACTGCTACGAGGAAGCGATCGCCTGGCGTCTGGGAGCGAAGACAGGAGGAGATGAGAAATCAGCGGCAAAAGCTGTTGGGCGAGAGTTCAATTCTCACCGAGGACAGCGACGATGAATTTTATGTCCCTGGCGCGCCACGCAGTGGAAAATATTTCGACATTTCATCTGCTCCGACTGCAGTCGAAAATAATGTAATAAATGTGATTGTACACTAATCGTTGTTTTAAATATTTTATGAACTTGAAACGCATATCATATATCAAAAAGTTGGAGAAAAACTGAAAGCGAAAATGTCACTTTGCAAGATTTGGCTTCGTCAACTCCATATATTTTTGATTGGTTATTTCCTATTGGCGTTTTAAAATGTTTTTAAGCTTAGCGATCGAAGGTCAAGGTCTATTCGCTGGCTTCACCATTTAGATTCCACAATTTTTTAAAGTGGTAATCGAAAAAGTTTTACAGACCGTTTTATTGCAGAAGCAATAACCGAACATTCTTCTAATCTTTAATGTGCCGCAAAAACAAAAGAGCAGCGGCTATGGGCCAAAATACTTTATCGGCATAACTGGCATAGCGGACGATGGACATCAGACAAGAATTCCCGGCCGAGTTTTGGCCTTCCAACTCTTCCTTAATTTTGACGTTCATGTACTTGAAATTAACTCACCCAATGGATCTTTAAAGCATAGGTTTCCAAACCAACGAGTAGCTGCAACATCGGGTAGCAACGCTGTTGTTATGTTGCTGAACGTTCTTTTGTCTTCATGTTTATCAATACAATGTGATCAGGTTTTAGAAGCCGGTCGTCTTTCCCCATTGAAACAAAGCGACTTCAGAGAAACGAAGCTGTGAGTCGATTTTTTTTCTCAGTTAAATTACGATGTTTCAAGCAAATTATGAGTCGGTGACAATCAACAAACTACTGTAGTTTTATGCTGTAGTGGCAACTCTCTTATCGTCAGTAACACTAATTTAGCGGCTCTAAACTCGATTCTTTTGACGAGAAACATACGTGTACTTGTTTTCACGTGTTGGTCTAGAATGAGAATCATAAAACCAAAAACACAATTCCAACAATCTTATCATTGACGTTACTAACGGTAAAAGAGTTGCTAAACTTTTTTAAATATTCCCGTCTACGGAGTAGACAGGATTCATCTCACCCATTCCCTTGAAAATTAATTCGAACACTTTTCCACCACGTGGCTGGGTGGAAATCCTCTTCCTCTATCGACGCAATTTTCTTTATCTTTGTAGCTTTTCAGTGGGTTTTTGAGTCTTCCCTTTATTTAGTCATAGGTTAATGCTGACATGATTTCCTGGATTATTTCCTGAAATCAAAGCAACCAATAATATTTTACCTCAATGCATTTGAAGAACTGTTACAGTGGTTTCATTTATGCTTGGTTTTAAAGAAGAATTTGAATCAACAAAAAGTTACTACAATTATCTTCACAATGCAGATTCTCTTTATTGTAGGTTGCAATTTTCCTTAATGCAATTCTCAAATCAGAATAATCTTTATTATACGAGCTGAATTACGCCGAAACGTGTTGCGAGTTTGCTGGGACTATCGCCCATCATTGCTTCTGGTAAACACAGCATCATCAAGGGAGTAATGTCGGAGCTGATCTGGAAAGCCGTTGGCAAAACTGTGCCCGATTTGACCGGCTCGACATCTGAACCCAGGACTTCCCGCTCCAGAGACAAACGCGACAGTTCAACAAATGACCGGCGAGTGCAATTCTCTAATTATATTTTGTTTTATTTTCAAAGTCACTCTCGAAAGAAGTCAAAAAACGAAAGTTGGAAGACGAACAGCTTGTTGAGGAATTTTAAAAGTTTCACAGAACTGATTTTGACGAAATATGTTTTAGATCATCTAAAGACAGCAGTTTATATCAAATTGCTGGTTCGTTGTCTGATTGGGATTCCCCTAAAAAACAAGCGGATGACGTGGAGAGAAACGGGAACGATTTAAAGGTGGATGACGTGGGTGAATTGCGCGTCGGCATCGGTGAGTTGAAGGCCATTGTTTTGCAATTCTTGTTCACTCGTTTAACTTCTATGCTCGTAGTTTTAGCAGATGTTTATTTATTTATTTTACTTTACTCTCTTTTTCAATGCTCTGGAATAGTCTTACTTCTTTCACGATTTAGGCGAAGACGGACCTCTCCAACTGCCCTCTAGTGGTAGTCTCTCCAGCAATGGCAGTTCGGAAAATGGGCCGAAGTCGATGCTTCCCTACAGCTCCATGTTCGTGTTTAGCCCCACCAACCCGTAAGTAAATTGTGGCACACTATTTTGATCAGCTTTGATTATTCGGTAAATTAATTTTCGAAACGTTCGTAGCTGCTAGCTGAAAAAGGATTCAATAAAAAGATAATCACATTACACCGGCACATCTTCGCTTACTCTGCGACAATTAATTATGAAGTAGAGAAAAAACTTAAGCGTGATCAGGTTTTTGTTACGCGGCAAGTCGAAGAGGCATCGTTTCAACATTATATTATTTTATCCTGCAAAGTAGCCCCAATTTAATGTCAGCTGCCTATAACCCAAGCTCCCTTTCCAGCATCCGCTGCGCGTGCCACTTTTTCGTAAACCTGCGCCACTTCGAGTCTACCATCCTGGTCATCATCATCCTGAGCAGCATCACCCTGGCTGCAGAGGACCCGGTGTTGGAGGAATCGAGATGGAACCAGATCCTCAAGTACTTCGACTACATCTTCTCTGCTGTGTTCACTTTTGAAATGATAATGAAGGTCAGTGACACTTTAGTGACTTCATCATGTTATGTAGCTATCATGATGTCATCTGCATCTACCGCGAGCCGTAGTGTATGATTGCGATAACGATTATCATGTAAACACGTCATCGATGACGCAAGTGTTACGTCTTATTGCAGATGATTGACCTTGGTCTCTTCCTCCATCCGGGCTCTTACTTCCACAGCTTCTGGAACATTCTCGATTTCGTGGTGGTTTGCAGCGCGTTGGTCGGTTTCGGGTTCACGTAAGTTTTGTGATATTTTTAAGGTAGATCTGATCCACGAGGGCTGGGGGTGGCTGATCCACGAGGGCTGGGGGTGGGCGGATTGCGCGGAAGGCAGCTTTTCAACCGATTCACTTTGCATCGTTTTTAGTTGCACGGCAAGAAACTTTTCCCAGTCAAAAATATGTCCTGAGAAACAATTGGATTTGCTGCATGAAGTGTCTGTAAAGTGAATGTGCTTTCCTGTTCTATTGTAATGAAGAAGTTCAAAAAGGTTCATTATCATTTTTTATTGATGCACAAAAATAACAGCTCAACACACACATGCACCTACAAAAATAAAAAAGAACAAAATTTTGGTAGGTAGTATAAAAACATTATGTTAGTTTAGCTCATAACATTCTGTCATATAAATTTTTGAAGTTAAAGAATTTCACAAAGCTATGTGCAGCGCTATTTACCAGCAATATCATTTCAGGGCAACAAAGAACAGCCAGTTGGATATCGGAGTGATCAAGTCGCTTCGTGTTTTGCGGGTTTTGCGGCCGCTGAAAACTATCAAAAGACTGCCCAAGCTTAAGGTAAGTTTTTTGAGATTTCAAGGCCTAATTTTTGCTTTTCCTATATGGTGGAGGTTGAATGTGTCTCGTCTTCTTGTGATTGGGTGGTTGAAAACAACAGGCTCGTTTCTCTTTGTGGGGTCATTGTTCAAGGGAATGAAGCATCAAACGCTCCAGCGATGTGCTGGAGGACGATGGAGGACCCGGAAGAGAGGCGACCTCGCGGACGGGCATCCATTGCGCATTCTAACGACTTGCTCGGTTGGCGTTTCACTTTCGATTTTTAAAAAACCACAAGTTGCATTAATTAGGTTGCCTTGTCCACTGTCAACTGGGCTTCATTATAAGTTGACATTCTACACAGTTGTACTGCAGCTAGAGGCAGTTTAATATTTCGCTTTACAAGCGATATCTCTTCTGCTGCTAGGTAAGAACGTTATACATAAGAACGATATGTAAGAGCATAACCGAGTACGAAGAGGTATGTCTTTGACTTTTTTGATGCGCGTAGGTTAGGCAAGACCTTGTACTTTTTATGCTATTAGCTTTTTTTGTCCCCAGGCTGTGTTCATGTGCGTGGTGAATGCATTCCGCAACGTGGCCACCATCCTGGTCATATTCATGCTCTTCATGCTCATCTTCTCCGTCATTGCGGTCGAGCTGTTCAAAGGGAAATTTTACTTCTGCACCGACCCTATGAAGCACACCATAGCCGATTGCAAGTTCGTCTTTGAATTTTTTTGTTTAGCAAACGTAATTTTTCGCTTTTTTCACTCTCAGCTTGTCAACGGAAAAAGAGCAGACTCTAAACCACATCATGTTATCC
This sequence comes from Trididemnum nubilum, assembly GCA_963965965.1. Lineage (NCBI taxonomy): Eukaryota > Metazoa > Chordata > Ascidiacea > Aplousobranchia > Didemnidae > Trididemnum > Trididemnum nubilum. Next base: position 1,693,469 of record OZ014483.1, read on the forward strand.
AGCCCCATTTACAAGCTTTTCACTGGGGATTTCCAATCTCATTCAATGACTTACGTTCAGTGGCATACAGGTACATCGCATCTGATGATGAAAGAACCGCTCATCTCATTGCTTTTTTGGTGATAAGAGAAAACTTAACCAAGAATTTAAATTTTCTTCAGGGGAAACTACATAAAAGATCTGCCGGATGGTACCAAGCAAATAAAAGAGCGAGTATGGGAGCACCGTAAATTCCACTTCGACAACATCCACAACTCCTTCCTCACCCTTTTCGTTATTTCTACTGGAGAAGGGTGGCCAGAGTAAGTGACTAAAGTACTCTCACAGAAGAGAAAGGCGTATTTTGCATGTTTAAAAACTGGCGGGTGGCGTTGTGGTGAGGATCCGGATTTTGAAAGATAAAGAAAGCGAAGGCCGAGGGTTCGATTCTCTCTGCCATTGTCGATTCTGCAAATTTGCCAGTAAAAATTTACATGGCGCGGCTGAGGCCTCCTAACCCTCTATGTAGCTGCGATGCCTTGTTTCATTCAACGTAAAGCTGTTTGGCTTCACCCGAAGTCTCTAAGTTTATTGGTTTTTTGCTGTGGCAAACCACGTGTTATTCTATATCTCAGTGTGCTCTGGAATTCGGTTGGTTCAACTCACGAGAACGAGGGGCCGCAGCCGGGCTACCGGATCGAGGTCAGCCTCTTCTACATCGTCTTCTTCATCGTCTTTCCCTTCTTCTTCATCAACATTTTCGTGGCGTTCATCATCATCACCTTTCAGGAAGAGGGAGACAAGGCGATGTCGAACTGCTCCTTGGATAAAAATGAGGTCGGTGACATCCAACCCTCGTTGCTTTTCTGTTCTTCAAAATGCAACGTCGCAAGATGGTGGGGCGAGGCCATCTGTTTGATGTTCAGAATAAGAGGCTGGTGCAAATTTAGTGGAAAATTACAGAACATGCATAGTCAAGGAAAACTTTTCAAAGTTTCTACGGCATTGCCAGTTGGCTGCTTTTTGTTTTCTAATTTCTTGTCATTGGCTCGGAGTCCTCGCAAAAAACAATGAAATCAACTACACTTTGTGACCAACGATAACATAACTATAGTTCGTAAATTCATCAATCTTTGCCCCATGAATCCATAACGTGAACTGCTGAGTAAACTCTTCCAAAAATTAAAGCTATGCTACCAAAAAAATTGTATAGTTCTGTTTCTACATAATAGTATTCTACACTGAGAATGTGTAACGGGTTTATGTTTACAGCGAGCGTGCATCGAGTTCGTGATATCTTCGAAGCCGCTGACCCGTTTCATGCCGGCTGACAGACAGAGCTTCCAGTACAAAATGTGGAAGGTCGTGACGTCATCGCAGTTCGAGTGGGCGGTTATGGGGTTGATTGTTCTCAACACCATTGTGCTCATGCTGAAGGTGATGGGGTTTCCAGCTTCTTTCTGTCAAAGCCTCATTTGCAGTTAATGTCTTTTGCTTGGTGTTTCCGTAAATTTTTAGTCAACTGAAGTGACCATGTTTTCCTCTACAAGGCAGTTACAACAAACATTTCGATGTATATTATTTAGACTTATACTGTAATTTTTTTTTGTTTTCAAAAGAAAGAATTTCCAAAAGTACCGCTTCAAGATTTTAATTTACAGTAATTCGTTCTTGTTTTGTTCAGTACAACCAAATGAGCGTGGAGTACGACACGGGCCTCCACATACTCAACATCATCTTCACCACCCTGTTTACCCTGGAGTGCCTGGTGAAAACCTTTGCTTATGGTTTGCTGGTGAGTTGAGCGACATCACATTCACTTTGCAGCTAGAAGAAGGCTAAATAAACTGAGGCTGCAGAATGTGGCTTGATTGATCAAAAAAGTTGAGGAATTTCAGTAAAGCAACGGAATATTTTGCCAACATTTATTCAAAATTTGAAAATTCACTCATTAATCAAGTTTGCATTTTGAAGTTACGGCACAGTGATAATGAGTTGAACTTTGACTTCGAACGTTTAGAGTTTGATTCCCGTTGATATCGATTGTGCAAGTTATTGCACATAAATTATGCAGCTTACATGTTAAAAATGTATGTCGCGTGTTAGCTCTGAAAGTTGTGTTTTCCGCACTAAATTGTCAAACAGCTCTCTTTTGTACCTGACAGAATTACTTCAAAGACTCGTGGAACGTGTTCGACTTCGTTACAGTAGTTGGCAGCATCGTCGATATCTTCATGCAAAGGCTGGAGGTGAGTGACAACCAGGTTTTCCTTTTGTGGAGAACCGCTTCTGCCAAGCATTGCCCCAGCAACCAGATATTTCAGTGGAATTGAAAAAAATAGCCCCCTCCTGAACCCCAAGTTCTATTGTGACGTGGGCTGCATAGCAGAAGACTGGAACAGAATGAATTAGTTAAAAAAGCCAACGGACTGCGAAACTTGAAAATTTATGTATGAATTTTTCCAGCTTTTATGGCCACAAGAGGCGGCCCGTTGTTGGACCTTCGCAAAATTTCTCCAGGGACCCTCTTCCCACCTTTCCGAAATAGCCAGGCTACACTAAACCTTTATTAATATAAGTTGCAAATCATCACAGGACGGCTTCAGCATCAATTTGAGTATCCTGCGTCTGTTCCGAGCCGCCCGACTCATCAAGTTGCTCCGGCAGGGGGAAACAATCCGGATCCTGCTGTGGACCTTCGTGCAGTCAATTAAGGTTCGTTATTGTCAAGCTTTTTTTCTTGTCTGAATGTGTGTACTAGACTAATGCTTACCTACCACTTTTACGTTTTACCCCGGTCCCCGACTACAACTAATAAGCTGGTAAATCGGGCTTTATCAGGAATACCCAGATCGTACGACATAATGGAAGCTCTAAGAATCCACATGGAAAGAGCCGGCGGATTATGTTCTAGAATCTATATTGTAAGTAACCCTAGTTTCTCAGCAAATGCGTGCTTTGAACGTAATGCTTAAACAATCTCCGAGACGTCAAGAAATATTGTAAAAAAGTCGGCATCTGTTTGCTGAGTTCAACAATACGTCCAAAGCCATCAAGGGTTCTGAGTTACAATCGAAATTTTATTTTGGCGCGCTAGTGTTGCGATACTGAAAACAATCGTATTTCAAACTTTTTTCTAATATGGTATATGATTCAAGAAATATCTTTTCATTCCAGGCTCTTCCTTACGTTTGCCTTCTAATTGCGATGTTGTTTTTCATCTACGCAATCATAGGAATGCAATTGTTTGGCAACATTAAGCTCGACCCGGAAAACGAGATAAACGATCACAATAACTTTAGGAACATCGCAAAGGCGATAATGCTTCTATTTCGGTAAGCACTTGGAAGATTTTTATCCGGTTTTTGTTCGGTTGATGGAAGTGTGTCGAATCCTGAATGTTTTTTTGTTTTTGTAGTGGACGCTGCCGCGTTATGTGCTTATGGAAGGTAACAAATAGAGATAATCTACTGTAACGTTTTTGTCAAAAGGACGCGTCCCAATGCGGTCGACTGGCTCGGTTGAACAACCTACCGAGCAATTCTCCGGGTTGAGTTAATAATCCATATATCCAATTAATCTTTGACTTGTGGCTACGTTGGAGCTGACGCTACACTACCAAAAACAAACGCAACTAAGAGAACTCTCATTTAAACTTTGAATTTGGAAACTGACAATTTAGTTATAACTGCTCTTGTGGTTGAAAAATTTGCTTTTACATCAATTCTTGCCTTGTGCTGTTCAGTAGCGTACGCAGAATTTTGAAAAGGGGGGGGAGGGGGCCAGGAACTTCAGAAAATTTGAGAAGAACAAAGATCAGAATTAGAAATTGTTCCACCCAAAAGCAGTCCGATTTTTTTACCCAAAAATAGGTGAAGAACAAAAAAAAAGCAGGTCTTCACTCAAATTTAGTCCAATTTTTTGCCCAAAATTAGGTGAAGAGCAAAAAGAAAAAGTCTTCACTCAAACTTAGTTCCATTATTTGCCCAAAGTTGGGTGCAGGCCTAAAACAAATGTATAAAACATACCCTTTGTGTGATCAAAGCTTCTGCCCAACTTACAAAGGGGGGGGGGGGGGCATGCCGCAATTTAGCATATACTATTCTATGCTAATTTTCTATCCTGGCGACCCAAAGGGGGGAGGGCCATGGCCCAATGCCCCCCCCCCCTCTAAATACGCACCTCGTGCTGTTTCATACTCAAAATTTGCTGTACAGTTGTATGATTTACTGTTGTTTGGGTATCTCGATTTGGAGTGGACATTTCTGCCAACTGATCGAATAGTAACACATTCACCTATGAAACGTTATGTCTGATGTTCAGCCCCTGAGCCGTTCATATCGAGAACAGTGTTGTCAACGGCTCCCAACCGCTGCTGCATGGCTTCGAAAGGAGATGAGTAGCCTGGAGCAAGAGGCGGAGATAGACCCTGTCAACTCGTTACACGCTTTGGCGTATAGCACAGCAAGTGATTTCTATGTACTGTATTTGCAATACGGTTGCTAATGTGCGCCAACTATAGCATATGGCGAACAACCCTATCATTTTTCTCAGCTCTGCAACGGGGGAGTCGTGGCAGAGCATCATGCTGGATTGTGTGGATGCGGAGTGCGACAGCTCTTCGTCGAACTCGCGATGTGGATCGCCGCTGTCCTACATCTACTTCACCAGTTTCATCTTCTTCTGCTCATTCTTGGTGAGCTGCAAAAACGTTTGATAGCTTAGGTAACCTCATTTGTTAACCAAGCTGTTTTGCCAGGAGGCAACAAAGTGACTTTTCTGTTTACAAATTGAGCTATTTCATCCACATATCAAACCACAAGTCGTAGGAACTTGGTATTACTCTTTTTATTGGTTAATATCAAGCAAGGAAGCTGTGAAAAACAAGTTTTAATAAAATTTGGTTTGGTCTGGCTTAGAATCGAATTCATCCTTTCAATTCAACTAATTGCTACCCCCTATACAGAAGTCTGTACTATGTCAATCAGTGTTTGAATAATATTGTAGCTATTAATATTTTTTGTTGGGTGTCGTTTTTCATTTTTTTTTGTGTTGGAGTTTCAGCTCATTCCATTAAGCAAAGGATAGAATCTTCAATTTTTTAATTAGTGATAACATGATCTTTGGTGTAAGTTTGACTTACCTATGGTCAAATTTTTGTTTGTTTACAGTATTCACGTTGTGAATGTTTTATATGATTTTCAGATGCTGAACCTATTCGTAGCGGTCATAATGGACAACTTTGACTACCTCACCCGAGACATCTCCATTCTTGGGCCCCACCACCTGGACGAATTTGTGAGGAAATGGGCCGACCACGATCCCCAGGTAATTCCCGACCACGTGTGACAACTTGTGTACAAAATGTTGATTTTTAACGACCTTTTTTTCCTAGGTCTTTGCTAGAATTAAATCGACGATTAACAAAATTAAAACAAGCAGAAAAAAGTCAATCAAAAAACCATGCATAACCATGCTTTAATAAATTACTTCTCTTATGAGTGTCTTTTTGGCTACAGTCTTCTTTAGTCAGTCGTATTTGTTGCTGTACGGCAGTAAAATACAGTAACTAATGGCACCGCAGCCAACCTAATCACCAATGTAACATTGTAACACAGTGACTGAATTGCAGGGCACCGGTTACCTCAAATTCAACGAAATGTTTCAACTATTGAAGGAAATGGAGCCTCCACTTGGCTTCGGTCAAAACTGCCCAAACAGAGTCGCATACAGAGTAAGGAATTGTTTTAAATTTGTTGGCCTTGGTTCGATTCCTGGTAATCACTTTGTCAGCAAACAGTACGAAGCAGTTATCCGACATAATTCGCAAAGTTACTGATCTCTTACCGTCTCAGCGGCCGATTGAGAGGTCTTTTGCAGTTTTTTTCTCTGTCTCTGCTTACGAAAGAAAAAATCAGCGATTTTTCGCAAAACTGAATGTGTACTTTGTTGCTTTGTCCTCTGTTTTTGTATTTTGTGAGACAAATAAATTTAGACTTGAATTTTGGTTGTTACTGAAATATTTTGATGATTGCCACGTTTTTAATTACTTGATTATTTATTTATTTACATTTTCTTGTTTAGTAATAGCGCGCACTCCGCATACAAAAGACTTAAAAGCGCGATTTCGTTTCAATGAAAATGCAGTGACGCTGAAAATAAGCGAACTTGATATTTCAGCGACTGCTTCAAATGAATATGCCGATTAACAAGGACAAAAATGTTCACTTCACTACTACCCTGTTCGCCCTCATCAGGACCTCACTGAAAATCAAACCTCTTCCGAAGTATCAAATAAAGCCGGATAAGACCTTCAAGTACGTCACGCTTTTTGTGTTGTATTGTAATAAATATTATAGTAATGATCGACTCAGAACTTGAAAATTTTATAAGTCCGGTGAGATATAGTTTATATTGTGGAAAATAATTGTGTTGTTCAATTTTACAAAAAAGTCAATGCAGAAAGTGCACACTTACTTTAGAAATATCCTTTTATTTGACGTAACAGTAAAAGTAGGCACATAGTCAAATTTTGCTAATACCTTCATTATGTACTTGCGTTAGAAATGAGAAACTTGTGAACCAAGAACTTCGCGATGAGATTGTTTTAGCGTGGCCGCGATTATCGAAGAAGAAGCTCATGTTGCTGATACCGCTGGAGGATGGTGAGATGTCTGCATAGTTATATCATGATAATATGGGTAAAAAAATAGGACTTCCAAACTTCAAGTTTTTGGCGATTTGTGCGAAATTGAGAGCTACCATGTGAAGAGAGGCGGCTTCTCGGCGAGAAACAGGTCTTCGCTTCAAAATATTTCAAAAACGGTCACCTTTTTCCTAAAGACTAACGTGGTTTATTTCAACAAGTCACTAAACTTGCCTCGTACTGTTACGTTGAGGGTTTGCTGCAAATTCGAGGTGGGCCAGCAAAACCTTGTTAGAGACTGAACATTCAGCCCCGACCTCAACGAGAAATCATGGAGATCTCGGGTTGCCAGCCTCAAAAACTCCGCCGACGAGTAAAACTTTGGAACGAGTTTGAGGTTGCGGTCTAAGCTGCAAGAACACATTTTTACGCCTCCAGTGGCGCAACCAGGAGGGGAACTAAGGAGGCTGAACCTCCCTTCTAATATGCAAAATCCTAGTTGTGTGCCTAATCGCCACATCTATTTTATGCTGTTGCTAAGTTGGCGAATGGTCAAACCTCTTGCTTGTTTAGAGAATCCAATGACCGTGGGCAAAGTGTACAGCACTTGCATGATGATTAACTTGTGGAAGGCGCAGAAGAGCCGCAGGGCGGCCTCGTCACTGGCCGCTACCGACCAAGGCCAGTTCACAAGCAACGTCCTCAGCTCTCATAACTTCGACGTTGAGTCCGAAGCTGTTCTCCCTGACACTGCGACTGAGATATCCTTGTACACCAGCCCCTCTGTGACCAACGTGAATGTAAGTTTTCTGTTAAACTGGACAAAATAGAGTTTGATGCAAAATAAAACAACAAAAAGTTGGTTAATTTGGTGTTAAATTTAAATTCAACTCAGAACTTCAAATGAATGAAGATGATAAAGTTAAATGAAATGCGGTGATAAAAAAACAAAGTAGTAGCAAATATATCTGGAATAACGTCAGTTTTGAGCCAAAAAATAACTTCGTCTATGGGGTAGTTTTAGAGGTAATATTCAGTGGTCCTTTTTTTGCTTTTTTTTCGCGTTAGCTTAGTTGGTCTTTTTTTTGCAGCAACCCGATAGCACTCGGATGGAGATTGATGGCTCCGAGAATCAACTACACGCCTATCTCGATCAAAGCGATTCGCACCAGTTACACGGGGTATTTTCTGAAATGCGATGACTTACGTTTAATGCTCCATTAATGTCAAAGAGTATAGTGCTGAAGAGCCTCCACAAAATATAGTCAGGATATCATTATAGCCTGCCTACATCAGTGATTACTACTGTACAAAGTGTTGTGGTTGAAAATAGTTATTTGCAAAATCAAGGACTGGTGTTGCAGGTGTGGGTTTGATTCCTATTCCGTTTGCTCCTTGATGGCCTGTGGCGCAAGATTGTCTTATTTCGAACTGACCAGTTGTTTGAGCGGTATCGCGTTCGTCTATTTGGAGCGGGAGGTCGAAGGTTCAAATCTGGGCCGGACAAATTGGAGGCAGCGTTGCCAACGGTTCGCCACCGCTGCGACATTTTTTCAAACGGAGCTGTGTTGCCTGGGCGCAATGAACCGGAGATGAGACCCGCAAACTCGTTACAAGCTTCGGCGTAATGTATCGAGTATAACAAAAGATATGATTTTATTCGAACACAAGAAAATTACTGATGTGTTTGTTTCTAGCACAATGCGTCGAATCGATCCAACGGAGTACAGTTTGTTAACGAGAAGCCACACCGCACCGTGCGCCTCCAAATGGGAGGTGGCGGCGGCATTGAAATGGCGGACATGAAGCCTCGCAGGGCGTCCTCTTTAAAGCATCAATACATGCAGTCTCCTTTCATTTCAATAACAGCGAGCACCCCTGGTAGTGATGATGATCTCCCCTCACCAAGAGAAATATTTCCGCCCACTTACTCCTCCCACAGCGGGAACGGCAGCCACCCACGCTTTCCTCAAATCCTCCCTGCTGCAATCTTGCGACGTCATTCAAGCACTGAAACGCCAGACCGCTCGAAGGAGCTAAAGAAGCGCACCAACTCATTACCTCGTTTGCATCACACATCAATGGACGAGGTGCGTCACTGTGCAGGACGCATTGACGTTCAATTGGTCAAGCAATGGCCGATAATTGTTGCGAATTGCTCTGATAATTAAATGGGGCTCTAAACAAAGTACATCGACCTCGGAATACATGAGCGATTTCGTATAGTTCATTATGAGCGGATATGACCCTAAATTCTAATAAAGCATGGAAATGGCAATTAAAAACCAACCCTTCGCAATCCAAAATTCACGTTTTGCTGGATAGCTACTGTTATTGTCCGCTCAGGGAGCTATATATAAAATATTTTTGTGTCCATTACCCTAGCTTTGTTTTGCATCTTCCTGTCTTTATTACTACTTTTAGGGTCGTATCATATCAACGTGGATTTACTCTGATTCTCGGATTATCGGTTTTCTGTGAATCTACGTTATTGAACAGTCAATATTAGAGTAAAATAAACTAACTTTGCAAGTTTAGAAGAGCTAATTTTAAATTACTTAATAATTACAGCAATATGTTTAAACTTTTCTTCTAAAGTTTTGTCAACCCTCGGATCAAAGTTAATTCTCATTGGTGCATTTACGACCTTTAATTATAGGTGGGCACAAGTCCGTCAATCGTTAATCCGTAAATAACGAAGCTAACTTTTTCATTAACTCGTTAATCCGTTAAAAAGTTTTTTCATGTTAACGGACTAGATTAACTTCCGTTAAGTTCTGTTTACTTCCATTAAGTTCTATTAACTTCCGTTAAGGTTTTTATCGTTAATATTTTGCACCATTCATTCATCGTACCCACTGGTAACGCTTTTTGCGTATTAGCATGAGTTTTATACAAGCAAACGAAGAAAGAAGCTCTTTTTTGCGGCAATAATAAGCTGCAGCCTCAGAGGTCTATTAATAGAAATAAAAATTCACTATCATTAATATCGCTGTTCGCAATTTTCAAAGATTTTCCGATCGCAGCTTCGTTAGTGCATTTGAACCTATTTTTATCTTGAAATGAAATTAGATTAGACTGTAAAATGTAATTTCCAAAACACAAAAAGACCACCATAGCAATAAACATTTCTTTACAATCAGCTCAACAATATCATTACGTGCTCTAGAAGCAAGTGAATAAAAAGAAATGTAAATTTCACGCAAAATATTAACGAATTAACGGACTTTATTAACTTCCGTTAATAAAAGCTGAAAATAACGGATTAACGTCAACGGAGGTGTGAAGTTTGTTAACGGACAAGTGGTTAACGAAGCTAACGTTTTGCATCAACTTGCCCACCTATGCCTTAATGTTTAGTCCGAATACGACAACGACTCGGTGAATCTGTCAAAGCGAACTCAGCTCGCCCATGGGGAATCCCCCAACCGACACGGCAACAATCGAGGTGAGTTTCTAAAGTTGAATGAGGCTTGGTAAACCAAGGAACGGCTTCTTGCAAGTTACAACTGTTGCTAGCCCGGGATTTTTGTCGTGACCCAGATCTAGAGCCGGGCCCAAATGATTGCTGGTAATGCAGTGGTAATTCGACGAATTGGTAGAGAGTAACATTTCGAATTATATGCCGGTACTTTGTCCAACTGGTTAGGAGGAATCGACGTCGATTTGGTGGCATAATTATACATTTCAGCTCTTTATTTTCGGTTTTTCATTAATTATCATTTTAACGTACTTTTATTTTGTAGATTGATACTGGCACTGGTATGAAAAAGAACAGAACTTTATAATTTTGTAACAAGCCCATTATTATTATTTTACAGGAGTCTATCTCGAAGATCAGAACATCGGAAACCCCGCAAATATTTCGCGTTTGCCCTATGAAGAACATAAACGAACCTCCAGGGAGGTTTTCCCTTCGTTTGTGTATTGCGATGAACAGCAGTTATACGAACAAATGTCTCCAGATAATCCCAGCCAGTGGCTACTGGTGGGCCCACCAAAGACCTCAACCTGCGTTGAGTCAGCGGACGCAATACAGCCTTGTCACCGCAACGCTAGAGACAATTTTGGCCCGATTTTTGAATCCACTCCTCATCAGTATCGGAAGCCTTCAACGTATTACTACTCCCCGCAGTTGCATCGACGTAGCTCCAATCGAGCAGCGCGGCGTCGATATTTGCCGCAAACTCCCACCATGCGACGCAATTGCGCGTCGCAAGTCAATTTGCCATCTTATGTTCAACGTGCAAATGGGTCAAGTGAATTCTTCACAACGGTACCGCCCAATAATCGCGTCGCATACTACGCAAATACACCACAGAGATTGTATACTGGCACTGGTATGAAAAAGAACAGAACTTTGCCGAAAAATCTTCACAATTACTATGACCACAGAAGCAACCCGTCTACGTTCACCGAACTACACTTCGCTAATAATCCTGAGCATTATTGTCAGAGTTGTACAAATCTCGAGTTCAAGCGCAACGCATACCAATGCATAGCCAATGATCAAGGCATTCCTCAGCAAGAAGCTCGTTTTTCTCCGATATCCCAACGATCTTCAAATCGATCGTACTGCACTAATCCTAGCTCTGAGCCACCACTAGTGGTTAACAGGAGACGAATCGAGAACTTTTCTCCACAGCAGTCCGAAGATTCCCATACTACAGACTTTTCGACGGATTCCTCGGAAAAGAAAGCGCCAGACAAAATTCATTCCACTTTTGTTAGAATGCGCAACGAACGTCCATCACTTTTGGAGCCTGAAGAAAGAAAACAACCCAAGGGTAGTAAAATTATCGGAAAACTTCCTACCGAGCACCGACGCTCTCTTTCTATCGAAGAGCTGCGAGCCGGTAACAAGCACTTGAACATCGCCAATGCAAAACGAAGCCCTTCTTCATCAATGATAACTGAATTGCACATGTGATTCAAATTATGCTGTTTAATTCCTTCTTTATCGTCAGCCAAACTCTAATAAATAATAAAATCCTCAAAACAGACAAATGAATACCAATAGTTAGTTTTAATTGCAATGCTTGGTTGTAGATGCTTTGAGTAACGGCACTCTTTTTAATATTATTTATTTCTTTATAATTTTGTTACAATTGGCAATTCGTCATAGTAAACAGTACCTGCACGTACGATATGTTATTTTTAACCTAATATTAATTTGCGAAACCTTTTATTGGTGCTGTTATACACAGCAAAGTTAACATGAGATAGGCTTTTTATTCATGAAAACGTTGACCATTAAATGATTAACAAACGTTTGCTAGGCATGCGCGCGCATATACGTTGTGTTTTTCAACCAACTGTTTTATTTTGTACAGAGCTGGACAGCGAGCTGCTTGCGGCTGCAGGGTTGGTGGTTGATCTAGCCACCTAACTGCCAGTGGAAGTTGTTCTGACTTCCCAGGAGTTGACCAAGCAGGACATTAAGCTTGTACTGTTTTATTTTGTGTTATATACGTTGTGTTTTATTTTCCAACAATATGCTTTGATTTTTTGTCAAGAATAATTTTTGTAATTGTAAGTACAGTATATTTGCCAAGATGCGTTGGCCAGGAGACAGTGAAGGGACCTTGGGACTTCAAGTCAAGGTGCCCCCTGTCTATCATACACAGTGGAGGCTTCACACTGTTCCTTATTATTTCTGAATGTACAGCGGGGAAGCTGTGAATACCAATTTGATGGTCTTTGGTTTGACCCGACCGGGAATCGAAGCCGAGTCTACCGTTTCAGTTGCAGACGCTTTATCCACTCGACTATAATCGGTTATTATTGCTAAACGCTAATTATTATTGCTGAATAATTACTGACCTTTGCTACTTTCCTGTGAAATTTAATAATCGATGCAACTTGATTATGTACTATACGAGTAAAAAATAATTAAAAATCTTCTTTTCTTAACTGCCTATTTTCTTTGTTTATGATACGTAGGCTACCTGTCAAGCTATGTACAAGCCTAACAGAAAGCTGACCTTAGGCGTAGCCAGGGGGGGCCCAGGGGGCCTGGGCCCCACCAATTGAAATGCTACCAATGATAAAAATGTCACAAAAAAGACTATTGTTTTTTCAGTTTCAGTTTCTTTTAGCATCTTCGCGTACAACAGTACATACATACAGCAGTAATTAACAATAATATTGATCCAGGGGCCCTGCCCCTCAATTTAATTTTTACCAACCAATTTAAATGGGCCCCCAACAATAATATTTAAATGGCCCCCACTTTAAATGGGCCCCCAACAATAATATTGATCCAGAGGACCCGGGTCACCTCAATTTAATTTTTGCCAACCAATTTAAAAATGCCCCTACAATAATATTTAAATGGCCCCCAATTTAAATGGCCCCCCAACAATAATATTGATCCAAGGTCCCGGGCCCCCACAATTTAATTTTCGCCAACTAATTTGAATGGGCCCCCTACAATAATATTTAAATGGCCCCCAATTTAAATGTGCCCCAACAGTAATGTTGACCTAGGGGCTCCAATCCCCTCGATTTAATTTTTGTCAACCAATTTAAATGGGCCCTCTACAATAATATTTAAATGGCCTCCAATTTAAATGGGCCCCCAATAATAATATTCTTCCAGGGGGCACGGGCCCCTTCAGTTTAATGTTTGCCAACCAATTTAAACGTATAACCCAAGTAAAACTAAGGGTTTTTTATCCTAAAAGTGGCTAACTGAGGCCCTCATCTAACCTTTTTATGAACGTAATGCAATGACCAGGAACGGATTTACCATATGGCGCAGTACCAGGGGCCCCGCGCTTAGATAATACTGTTCTTGGTCTTCACCTGTATTTGGCTGGAAAATATTGCGAAAATCCCAAAGTGCCAGCGGCCCAACTCAATGCTAATCCGGCCCGGGCAATGAAATTGGTTTGTAGGCGTAACTATCTATTGTACATTTTTCAGTAACAATTCACCTCCACCTCGCCAGTTTTTATGCAATAAAATACTTTTGAAAAAAATTAGCTACAGTAAGGGGAATGCTCGTTGAGCAAATTTTTGAATTGAGAGGGCCTGGGCTCCCTGGTCTTATATGTACTCCTACAACTGGTTGTTTTCATGACAAAGCAATGATCTCTAAGGAAAACATTCTACTGGATTGTTATTTACTGCTAAAATATTGCAGGAGACAATGTAATTTACTTTCCCCTACTTGGACCAAATCACTTACTAAATTTAACCACAAAATGCGAGATTTTAAACGTGTTTTGGACTTAAATTGCAAGCAAAAGAAGGACTGAACATATGCGAACAACTTATTTTTTTCAATTGGCTTTCAAATGTTAAAAATCTAGTAGTTTTAAATGGCTCTGAATACGTGCGAAATGTGATCCAATAGTATTAAAAAAGCTTTTTTTCCAAAAAATTATAAAAAATCGCCCTGCGGTTGGGGGCGAAGCCTCCAGACCCCTATAGCCTCCTGCGGCTAGGGGCGAAGCTCTCAGACTCCCGTCTGTGATATGTATGAATTACAGTACACTTCTTTACTCAAACACGTCTACCAATTTAAACATTTCCGCATTTTAACTATTGGTTTAAGCACTCTCCTTGAACGAGTTCCTAGTTACGTGCCAACACCATGGCACGGCTTCTGATCTTCCATTCTACGATATCTTTGCCCCCTCAAAAATATCCTCTTTCGAAGTTTCTGATGACGTCATTGCATGTGATTTGTGGTTTGGGCCCCCCCACAATTAAAAATCCTGGCTACGCCTTTGAAGCTGACATCTATTTTCTGTTCCGGTTATAATTTACATTCAAATACTCTTAGTTGGCAGGACGGTATGGCCGAGAGGGTAAAGGCATTGTTTTTACATCGCCTCAGATCGCATTGTCTGGGTTCAACCCACAACCCTGATAACGTATGTATAGTCTACGTAGTACTTAGAGTTTCATTCCTGGATAAAACCCTTTACGATGATAATCTCTGTTGAGACGCTTAGAACAAGCAGCAAATATTTCGGGGAGGAAGTCGAACGTTTTTTCTGTACAACAAAACGTCACTCTGTATAACAAAACGTTACTCTGTATAACAAAACGTCAAATATCTCGGTCTGAATTGACGACATACTTAATTTTAAGGAACACATAAAAATAGTTGAACGAAAGTTGCCTTCGCAGTCGGCATTCTTGCAGCATCAAAGCATTATCTTCTTCGAGATATACGATGAATTTACATACTATCTGTTTTTCGTCCGTTTTTGTCCGCTTTTTTTACGTTTTTTGCTTCTCCTTGAAAAATTATGCGCTTTTTCATCCGCATTTTTATAAGTCCACATCCGCGCAAAGTAGACTGTTATATATCGATAAAAATTTTGTTCCAAAATTTTGTGTATGAACGATAAGAGCGATATTTCAAAATAGAGCTGTATCTCCTTACAAAAAATTTTTTCGGAAAACTTTTGTCCAGTATGTGACATTCTGGTTAGTGCGGATATCGACTTATAAAAATGCGGAAGAAAAAGTACATACTTTTTCACGGAGAAGCAAATACGTAAAAAAGACAAAAACGCGCGAAAAAACGGATACTGTGTAAATCCACCTATACTATAGCAACTTTACCATGCTTTAATTGAAGGCCACCTAATTTATGCAATTCTTGGCGTTCCACCTTTCAAACCACATTCCATAAATTAATTACGTACCAAAATAAAGCTGTAAAAACTAAAGCTAAATGAAATAATTCTCCAAGTCCTCGATACAATGAATTAGGTGTACTTAAACTCGCTAAAATATATCAACTCGAAGTTGTAAAACTTATGCGCCGCATTGACACAAAAAACATCCTCCTTCTTAAGATAAATATTTTCAAAAGTCAGGTTTCTCGCATTCTTACTCAACTCGTACGGTTAGCTCTTCTCAATTGCATACCCCTTTATTTAAGACTACCAAATTACAAAAATCTTTCCTCCAGGCCCGGCGTCAGACTAACGTGACTAGGGGGGGCATAAACCAGGGATCCCTGGGCATAAACAATTTGTTGAGGGAGTACAAAAACTTTTTTCCATCGAATTCGAGATTAAAGACCATAAAAAATTAAAGGTCTGCAACGCGAAATATGCGCAAAATTTCATGAATTCTGGAGTGAAGACCAAAACAAAGGTCTTCATCGCGAAATCTGCGAAAAAACGGTTCTTGCTCTCAAATAATGGTTTAATGACCAGTATTTTGTGGGTCTCAAGCCCCGAACTGCACTGCAGTAGCACCGAGTCTGTTACTTTTTTTAAGGCACAGTCCTCGCTTGGGAGGCACAAGCAATGATTTGGGGGGCACCACTCCGAAGTGCCCCCCGTGGCGCAGGGGGTGCTTTCCTCTATCAAGGCGTTAAAATTTGGAATTCTATACCCTCCAACATAAAACTATTATCTTATCCCAAGTTTAAATCATTGTGTAAACAAATGTCATTCGACGATTAATAACGTGTTACTGTCTTCTCTTTTCATCCTTGCTGTTACAGTATATAACCACTTAACTAGCTCTTAAACTTATGCTTTAACTATTCTTACCTTTATGCTCATTTTTTACTATTCTTACCTTTATGTTAATTTGCAGCGTAAATATACTAAACATAACGTAAATATACAAAGCCTATCGTTACGCTCTGAATAGGGTTTTACAATCGGCTAAGCAAAACCATTATCAAACATTAATGTTATTTAATCAAAATTCGCATAGATTATGGAAGCTACTAAATGAATTAGTTGGCTCACATAAATCGGAACGTGTGCTTCCAAACAAACTTATTGTTAATGGAAATGAAATTAATGACTACCAAACTATTGCAAAAACATTCAATGACTATTTTGCGAATATTGGAAAAACAATGGGTTCTTCGATCGCGCCAGTTAGGCACGAGATTGTTAACAAAAAATGGTGTAAAAACTCTTTCTTTTTAGAACCATCAACTTCAGCTGAAGTAGAAGCAATAATTAATGAACTAAGCAATAAAAAATGAAAGCGCCAAAATGATACTAAGACAAAATTTATTAAGTATAGTAAAACTATACTACCGCACCACTGAGGGATTTATTTAATTTATGTGTATCAGAGGGCATTTTTTCACAATACCTCAAAATTGCTGATGTAATTCCTAGGTTCAAAAAAGGCGACAAAAATAAAACCTCCCATTTTCGTCCCATTTCATTACTGTCACATCTCTACAAACTTTTTGAAAGTATAGCTTGCTGAGTGAAACCCAGTTTGGCTTTAGGATGAACTTCTCCGCAATTCATGCTGTTAACCATATTTATGAAAATTTACTTGAAAACGTTGATCATGACTGCTATTCTTGTTGCTTGTTTTTAGACCTGCCAAAAGCTTTTGACACGGTAGATCACGAAATCTTATTGCATAAACTTGAACAATTGTTTGAAATGAAAGGAACTTTATTAAGTTTAATGAAAAGCTACTTAACAAGCCGTTACCAATACACCAAGATATTGAACACTATGTCTAGTTATGAAAGTATTTAGTTGTGGTATCCCCCAAGAATCATGCTTAGGTCCACTCTTGTTTCTAATGTATATTAATGATCTCCCCCAAGCTTCCAAATTTCAAACTACTTTGTTTGCGGATGATAAGTATTTTTGTCTCTCGGACACAAATATAAACAAGTTACAAACTCGCGTTAATGCAAAACTTCAAAATATAGACTTTTGGCCTGGGAAAAATAAACTATCATTGAATTACAATAAAATGAATTTTATGCTAATCAACAGAGGTCGAGTCGAGGACACAAGGCTCGAGGCCAAGGCCAAGGACACAAAAAAAATCCGAGGCCAAGGCCAAGGACAGACAGCCTTTCCGAGGACAGACACTCTCGAGGCCAAGGACAGGATCGAATGCTCGAGGCCAAGGCCAAGGACCAAGGACACAAGCGCAAGTGCTCTCCAAGAAAAAAAAAAAAAAGGTCTTCACAAGAATTTTTCTGGCGATCTTCAAAAAAAAAAAAGTCTTCACAAAAATTTTTCAGGCGATCTCCACAAAAAAACGTTTTCCAAAAAATTTTTCAAGCGCTCCACAAAATTTTCACAATTCAAAAAATAGTGCTGTCCTCGAGCCGAGGACAGGCCAATTTTCGAGAACTTGAGGCCTCGAGGCCAAGGCCAATGACTTGACCTTCGAGGCCAAGCAGAGGTGGAGTCCTCGAGGACGTCCTTGGCCTCGAGGACGTCCTCGAGGACACATTTTGAAGTCCTTGGTCTTGGCCTTGGCCTCGAAGGTCAAGTCCTTGGCCTTGGCCTCGAAGCCTTAGGTCCTCGAAAATTGCCCTGTCCTCGGCTCGAGGACAGCACTATTTTTGAACCGTTGAAATTTTGTTGAAAACGCCAGAAACCTCGCAGAAAATTTGTAAATACCTTTTTTTATTTTGCACAATTGGAGCGTAGGCTTAGCCAAGCGGGCCTCCCCCCCAATTGAAATTTCATCAATGACAAAAATGTGACAAAAAAGCCTATTGTTTCTTCAGTTTCAGTTTCTTTTTAGCGTTTTTCGTTTACACCAGTAGCAAACAACAATACTGAAGACCAAGGGCCCCGAGACCGCCTAAAATCAATTTTTGCCAGCCAATTTAAACGTAAATCTGGAAGAAATGGATAGTTTTCATCCTAAAAGTTGCTATCTCAGGATCACATCTAGCCTTTTTGTGAACGTAATGCATTAACCAAGGCCGGATTTACCACATTATGGCGCAGTACCAGCTAAGGGCTCTGCGCTCAAATCTTAAGACTTTTTATGGTCTTCAACTACATTTGGCAGAAAGATGTTGCGAAAATCTCCAAAGTGCCAGGGGCCCAGCGCGATGGAAATCCGGATCGGCAATAACATGGCCAGTAGCGTAGCCGGAGGCGGGGGGCTATATCCTCCCCATTGGCCTGTTAACCAAAAAGCAGAATAAGAAAAACACCACGTTTTTAGCTCTTCTGAGACTGTCTTTTGCGCTGGAATTGACTAAAAAGTGATTTAAGGCATTTTTTGAAACATACAGTCAGAGGGGGGGCTAATTTGTCAAAAATTAAAGTCACCAATCAATGAAAACTTTAGAAAATACCCAAAAATAAGCAATCAAATTTGATCGCTAGTGTAAAAACGCCAAACATAGGTTTTATCAACAAATATATTATAAAATCTTATATATTATATATATTACAGCAGGAATAAAGATGGGGGGTGGCTACTCAGTGTTATTTATTTGCCAATCACTTCTCTCAAATATCTTTCCATTAGCCCCCCCCCCGAATATTTTTCTTTGTAAAATACAGACGAAACAGATTACTTCGTGTGAGTTTTGTTTAATAATAGGATTTTATGATTTACCTGCATGTAAACAAGAGAACTGCAATGTTATCATTAGCCACTTCCCTCATAGCCCGATAATGCAACCAGTTGAATCATGTTGCGCTGGCAATTTCTATGCTACGTTTTAACAGCATTATTTTTTATTAAAATAGCTCTAAAATTAAGTTATATTTGCAAAAAATGCAAAATTTGCGAGCGCTGGGGGCTCCGCCCCCAAACCCCCGTGCCTCCGGCGGCTGGGGGCTTTGCTCCTAGACCCCAAAACAGCCCCCCCCATTGCGAATTTCTGGCTGCGCGCCTGACACATGGTTAGTAAGCGAAACTACCCATCTATTGCACTATTTTTCAATAACAATTCATAAATTCACTTCCACCTCGCCAGTTTTTACGCACAAAATACTTTTTAAAAAAATTAGCCATGGAAAATGCTGATTGAACAAATCGTTGAACTTCAGTAAAGGGAGCCTGGGCCGCCTGGCCTAACATGCACTTCTATAACTGGCTATTTTCATGACAAAACAAAAATCTCTAAGGAAAATCTTCAAGTGGGTTTTCATTTACTGCTAAAATATTGCACGAGTCAATGCACTTTACTTCCCCCTACCTGGAGCAAATCACGTACAATTAAACTTTAACTCCAAAATGCAAGATGTTAAACGTGTTTTGAACTTAAATTGCAACTAGAAGGAGGATTAAACAATTCAATTTTTTTAATTGGCTTTCAAATGTCAAAAATTTAGTGCTTTAAAATGATTCTAAACATGTGCAAAGTGTGATTCAATGGCATTAAAATAGCTTTTTTTACCAAAAAATTACAAAAAATTGCCCAACAGCTAGGGGCTTCGCCCCCAGACCTCCGTCTGCGATACGTTTGAGTTACACTGGCTTTCTCAAAACGTCTCCAAAGTTACGTATTTGCACTTTTCAACTATATTAGTTGAGGCTCTCTCCCTTTGCAAAATCCTGGTTAAGTGAAAAGCAGGCAAATTTTTGATGACGTCATTGCATGTGATTTGTGGTTTAGGCCTCCCCAATCAAAAGTTCTGGCTACGCCTTTAAATCGGAGATTGTCTGGAAAACTTTTTTGAAGACCTTTTTTTTTGGAGAACACTTGCGACTGTGTCCTTGGTCCTTGGCCTTGGCCTCGAGCATTCCTGTCCTTGGCCTCGAGAGGTTCTGTCCTCGGAAAGGCTGTCCTTGGCCTTGGCCTTGGCCTCGGATTTTTTTTGTGTCCTTGGCCTTGGCCTTGGCCTCGAGCCTTGTGTCCTCGACTCCACCTCTGAGGCCAAGGACTTCAAAATGTGTCCTCGAGGACTCCACCTCTGCTAATCAATAAGCACCCCTACAAAACTGTTGAATGTGACTTCACGTTGTCCATAAATGATGCAGTATTAAGCAGAACCGACAGTGTGAAATATCTTGGTGTATATCTCGATGATAAGCTTAACTGGATTCCTCACATAAAACATCTTTCATTGCAACTTGCACGATGTTCGAGATTGTTTTATCGTATTCGCAACCTTGTACCTAACCACATTTTGCTTATGTTATGCTACAGTCTTGTGCGAAGTCGAATTCAATATGGAATAATTTTGTGGGGATCTACGTCGTTTAAATTAGTACTGAGAGAATTGAAAGTGAGACTAAACAATATTGTTCGAACTATTACAGGTAGTCGAAAATTTGACCATGTTACACCGCTTTTCAAAGAACTGAAACTACTTAAATTACATGATATCCATCAACTGGAATTGGGAAAGTTTATGTACCAACTAAAGTGGAATAAGTTGCCTATTATTATTCGATCGCTCTTTACTTGATTTGAAGATTTGCTCTAATATAATGCGAGACAAGCAAAAACAACCAAATTATGCTTATGGTACCAAGCGTCTAAACAAATGGCGAAAACTCAGCTATCGTTTAAAGGCCAACAATATTGGTCACTAACACCATCTGACCTAAAAAATTTCTCCTGGACTACGTTTAAAAAAAGTACAGAAAAATATTTTGTCAATTGCTGTTGATCTCATATCGTACTAATCCGATTAAATGATACATTTCTATCACTTTGCTTTTACCTGCCGTATATTGCAACGTTTGCTTAATTGTACGCCCGTATTTGCTGCTTGTATTATAACTCGCAATTCATGATTTGAGCCGGGTAGAATCTCGACTCGAAAACGGTAACGTTCCTAAGAGCTCCCTGGCTTTGTCCAATGTTATGTTTCATGAATGTTTGTTTGAACGATGTTGTCTGTGGCTAAGGCCAAATAAAGTCCTTACTTCTTACTTACCTAGATTTAATCTTTAGTCGGTGGCTATTTGACTCCAGACTCCTCGTGGGTCCCTTTTAGTCTCCGGTTAGAAATTTTTATTTAAACTACGATACTTAGCTATACAGTATTATATTTGTTTTTGTTATTCAGTTTTCGACAATAAATAATTGAATTGAGCTGTTTTTGTTTTTCTAGAGCACACTCAAGATTTTTATGTTGCATAGTCCATGGCCCAACTAGGGGGAAAGGGGCTAAGAAGACTTCGGCCCCTCTTAGCCAAGTAACTTCGAAGATTTAGCCTTAAAATACGGGCGTTTAAGTATGTTTTAGTCAGGAATGTTTTGGACTTGACCTGAAGTAGGAGGGGAGGTGAAGGGACTATGCAATTTAATTCTTTCAAATCACTTCTGAATTTTAGCAATTTAGTGGTACTTCATATGGCTTCAAAAACGTGCGAAATGTGATTAAAACGGCGTTAAAACTTAAAATTGCTATTTTGCGCCGCCAAATCACAAAAATTGCCCCCAGGTGTTTGTCTGTGATGCATCAATTTGTTCAGAACGGGGCCTAACTTAGACATTTTTGGGGGGCCAAAAAATAGACTTTTGGTACAAGCCCCCCTCTTAGCAAAATCCTCGTTGCGCGTTTGGTGGCATTCACTGCAGCTTCAAATAGATTTTTCAAGTGATTTTGGGCCGCAGATGAAACGAGCTAAGAAACGCTGAAGGCTTTATATGTCTTTTTTTAGACATAAATACAGAATTTTAAAAATTGCATAATATTTGTAGCCGTACAATTTATGTGCAAAAGTTCGGGTCTATTTTAATGCCCCTCACTTTCGGCTAGTGTCCTCCACTTCGTTTGCTCTGGCCAGGGCACTGGGTGTGCATATCAATTTTCACGCAGTTATTAGCTTTAAGGTGCGTTTACTCTGGAAGTGAAGCAAGGCGAAGCGAAGGTTTGCAATCTTCGTGAGTGATTGGCAATCTACTTTGGTTGCTCAAAAGAGGTCAGTCATTCAACAACACTTTTGTCTAAGTGAAGTTGAACAAAATTTCGTGAGAACTTGCCAAATTCTCAAAAGTTTAGGGGACCTACACAAAGTGGTCGCTCACAAGGCAGTCAACGATAAATTGTCAGGTTTGTCAAAAATCAGCTCCATATTTTAATGCAATCACAAACACGAAAAAATGATTATACTAGTACTACTAGTATAATCATTTGTATAATCTATAAATTTGTACTAGTATAATCATTTTTTCGTGTTTGTGATTGCATTAAAATATGGAGCTGATTTTGACAAACCTGATAATTTATTGAAGTTGAACAACGCTCGCGAAATTTGTGTTCAGTTGCAACCTTAAGCAAGATGTCGATGACGTCATGTTTTAGTTGCTTCGAGTCCAGATTAAAGGCATTTTTACTACTGTTGTTTTCTGCTCCCGGCAAATTTTAATTTAATTTTCAACAAAAAAATAAAATAAAACAGATTTCTTTATTTGAATTTTTTTGGTTGAGTGATCTATGTACAGAGTTTATGTCTGTGGTGACGGGTTAGGTTAAAAAGTAGTGTTCTGGGGTCTCTGCAGTTAAACAGTTTGTACCAATATAATTTAGGGAGAGACTATTTTACTGAAAATTTTAAGTTAATAAAGAATAAGATTGAATACTGGAAAAAAATATCCCTTGAGTTTTTGTTTGCGTTTTAAGAGTTACCAGTAAGACTGTAGTTGGCTAGTGTACTGTATAGCCAGGCTAAGATCTGCAACATGAGATCCAAGTTTATTCATACTATGCTGTATATTATTATCAGATCTGAAATAGGCCTATGTACTGGTAAGAAACTAGATTTGGGAAAAATAGGCCTACTTAAAAATTAGTCAAACGCAAAAGTTGGCTGGTAGGCGGTAGGCCGATATTGTCCTCAAATTTTTTGATGAAATTTTAAAAGTTTTTTGTCATAAAATTTTTGTGGTTCAGTTTCGCTTTCAGTGTTATTGCAAACATGGTTTTAACTAGGGTAGCCTTGGCTTTTGCAGAATCATGTCAACTTTTTTGTCAATTTTTTGATCTTGTTGACCAATTCAGAATTGGCTAGCCTAATCAAATCGCTCAACCAAATCTTTGAAGAACATGAAACAGAGAAGAAAAGTAAATATAATGGAAGAGTTTTGAATGCGGAAAGGGTAAATTTTACACTTCTTGTTTTTTCAACAAGTGGTGAAATGTCTCCAGAAAGCAAACAATTTTAAATACCAGTAGATTTGCTGAACTGCATATTATACTGTGAAGAAGAAGACCCGTTATTAAGATGTGGTGGGGCATTTGTGCACTAAGATCAGGTTTTCTTTGCAGAGATCATCCCTAGTTGCATTTAGTAGAAGCTACGGAGGCAAAACCTGCAAAGATGTTTCTATCTCATATGTAGGTATCTTTTGGTCTCATCCCAGCAACCCCCACAAACAGCAGACTTACTTCAACATACTGGTACTGTACATTTCAAATTTTTGGAGAGATTTATGTTAGCTTACTGTTATATGAAGTCTGAAGTGGAAGTGGATGGTGTTCATAGAGAGAATAACAGAGCAAAGAGTATATAAGTGCTCATTTACAGTACTCTTTATTATTTTTTAAATTATTGTTAGCGTTTGGGTTAGATTTTTTTGAGTTTGGGTAAGGATTAATGTTAGGGTTAGAGCTAGCGTTATAGTTTGGGTTTGGTGTAGGGTTGGAGTTAGGGTTAGAATATCAATTTTTTTATTCTTACGTAACGTAACATCAGCCTCTGCTGTATGAAATAGGCATCAGGGTACCAATTTGTTTCTAATTAGCCATTGATATCTGATATTTTAGAAATTATACACCGAAAATGTGTGTTTTCCTGATGTGCAATATCAGATGTGCTTGTGTAATGCTTTTCTTTTGTTTTTTTTTTGCAATACAGTTATTTGAATTACCGTAGCTTGTCTTGATGAGAATTTCTGTGTATGGCAGTGTTCCCTATAAGCGCAAAAAAGTGCGAAATTTTTTCCAGCATTTTTGCACTGAAATTTTGCAAATTCCGCCATTTTTTCTCCCGCCTAAAAACCGGCGTTTTTGTTTCCTGCCAAAAACCGTAGACAACTGTGGTTCACGGCGCCTCGCTCTGGTATGTCGCAGAAATCGCGGAGAAAAGTTGCAGAACTCAGACAAAGGACCTTTTTCTTTTTTTTGGAGATCAACATAAAATTGGAGAAAAAGATGCCTCCATCGGCGTGATGACCTTTTTTTTTTTTTTTTTTTTGGAGATCACATTGAAATCGGACAAAAATGATGAGAAAATTTTCGGCATTTTCACATTGAGTTTAGAACGTTTGCACTATTTTCGGCATTTTCGCTAGAGGTGAAAAGTTAGAGGGAACACTGGTGTATGGTACATATTTTTAGTCTAAAGTCCCACTGTACAGCATTTTCCCATTTGAATGTTAGTTGATATTAGAAGATAATTTATTTTTCACTTACCTGTGCCAGTTGGATGATTGTCATTTCTTAGCTTGAAATTTAAAGAAAATGGTATTGTTAGTGTGTTCTGTAGATGTGCCATGTGTTTGTTTATTACTCTTCTCTCTTTCGATACATTTTTGCGTAAATTAGCCTGAATTAATGTATGTTTTACTGCCATTAATCCAACTTAATGTGTTTTCTTTAGTTTTTACTATTGTTTAGCAAGCATATCCTAACTTAATTATTATTATTTTTGTTTTTCATGTTTATATTAAATTGTTAAACATTGATACTGTTGGGGTATTCAAATTTACTTGATAATTTGTATAATTCTGAATGTTTTTTAGTTAACATTTCATCCAACATTTTTGAATTTCAATTGGATTGGATCTTTCTCTCATTTCAACCTGTTGACAATTTTAATGGATATTGATTTATTGGGAATAGTATTTTTAATGTTTCATTTATTTACTGCTTATTATTTTTATAATTTTTACTTACCTATGTTATTTATGTCTAAATTTTCATTTTTCATCGGTATCCTATCGACTTGTCGTTTGTTGACCATATGGCCTATACTGAATGCTTTCACTTCACGATTTATATTCTTTTTTACACTTGTATTTTAGTTCAGAATTGGCTTGATTTCAAATATATTTTTGGATTTCAGTTGAATTTCCTCCTTCATTTTAGGATTTCAATTGGATATTGCACATCGATTTTATTCTGTTGACAATGTTAATGTATTTCAATCTATTGAGAATGTTATTAATATTGATTAATTATTTTTTGGTTTATTAGATATTTTCACATATCTACACAGTAGCCTAGGCTTACAGTAAATGGTTACTTACCAGTTATTTTTGATTTTTTTCTCTAAATTTATATTTGGGTGTTCACCAAAAACTTATGGTATTTTTTTAAGCAGGATAAGCATGAAGTCAATAGCAGGACAAGTTTTTACAATATGTGCTTGCAGATTTTGCAGTGGCAGAAAATCGAACCCTTAACCTCCGACTCTGTAAGTCACAGTTTAATGCTTCTTCATTATTTCATCCGTAAACCATTTAACAAAAATTTAGGTCAATGAGTGAAAGGACATTCAAACAATGAAAAAGTATACTGCATTCGTTTAGTGGGGACCCAGCGACCAATAAGTCTAATTTACTCTTAGACTTTAATTTAGAAATGTAGATTAATGCAATGATGTTGCTTACCAGTATGTTCCAGACTTACCAATATGTCTGATGTTTCAAGACTTTGAAAATAATATAATAAATTTCTTTAATGACCTAATTAACTACGATACTCACTGTTGTTCCAATGAAGCTCTTAGTTTTATAACATGTACTATGTCTGCAAAACGCTTATCTGGAAAAAGAAAATTAAGTGCAGTTGAGGCTGAAAATGTAGACCACCCACCAACAATGGCTACTCGTCGAACCAGATCGAGCAGTGTTGCGGAAAACTGCAATACTCAGCGATCTACAAGAAGTGCAAATAAAAATTCGTTTGTTCAACTCCCACACAACTATCGGTATAGCTCGAGAAAGGTTGTTCAAGGTATGTCTGTAATTGTTTTGAGATTTGTAAATATCACTGATTGTCTTTATTGCCAAACCTGAAAACTATGCGGTATTACTCAACATTATTTTCACCATCATTCAGTAATTTATAGCAATGTGAATGCTAATGGCGTAATGATTACTATAGTATGTATTCAGTTCAGAGTTTGGAAAAGGATTGGTTCACTTTCCGTGCATGCAGACACTTCCTGATAAAACCTAACCCTAATCTATATATAACTGTAATGATCAAAATAAAAATTTCTGAGAACAAGTGATGTCACCGGAATCTTTATTTGTTTAACTGCGCACTTTCCGTGCATCAAGTCACTTTGATTCAGTTTCAGCCAGCTTGGTCTTTGATGATTTTGTGGCAGTGGTGCCGAGTCAGAGTTAAACTGCTCTATTTATGTTTCTTTACGTGTTTAGTAATACCTTAAAACGTTGTACTACCACTACTTGCTTAGGTAGAGTGTCTTCATGTTAGTAAACTAGAATTATATGCCTGGTTTTAACTAAACTTGTTAAAACTTTTCTAATCAGTAATTTGAACTTGAATTAGTAAAACTTAATTAGCTTAGCTGGGCATCCTCTCTGCCTTAAAATAAGTTTTTTTGAATTGTCAAACCAAATTAGCTTTGATCGTTTTTCACCAAATGAAATATATAATCTTAGTCTTTTTTTAGAATCAAATGAAGCTAGTCCATTAAAAAGAAGCAAAAGATCTTCAACCAGTTCTTCTTCAAATCATGTGACAGAAAATGGAGTTTTGCCATCTCCACCAAAGAAGAAAAAATTGCAGAACAATACAGTCTCGTCACTGATAACAGCCTCACTCGGGAAAGAAAACCTTTTAACTTGTAAGATTAACTTTTAATGTGCTCTGTATTGCAAAAAGCTCGAGTTCCATTTCATATTTTAAAATATCTTTGTTTAATTTGTTTTCAGATATAAAGCTAATTCGTTTGTTGTTTATAATATTGTAATAGCACTACCAAGATTGGCTTAGATCCAGCCTTCAGTTTATCAACAGAGTTACTCACTTTTTTTGTCACTTTAATTCATATTCCATATAGTACCAAATATGGGATTGAAAAGTAAATGTGGGTTGTTGTTTGATTTATGAAAAAGGAGCCAAAACAGTGTCATGTATTTATGCCATTTTTTTACTCTTTTTGAAGCTGTTTCTATGGTCCCATTTTTATGTTCCAAAGTTTTGTGTTTGCTTTTATTTCTAGTTTTTAAAAGTGCGTTTTTTATGTAGGCAATGGAAAAACTGACAAAGCAGAGAATTTAAAAGAGAGCATAGAGAAAAGAAGTAAAAATGAATATATGAATTGTGGCAAAAACTCAAAAAAGGAACAAAAGTTGTCTACAGTTCCAGAAATTAATCAAACACTGGACTGTAGTTGTGATAATGATGAGAAGGCAGCAAAAGTTTCTGCAGCGGACTGTGATTTAAAAGTTTGTTCGAAATTAAAAACTGAAACCTCTCTTCAAACATATATGAGAAAAAACTTGCCTATACCTTTGTGCCAATTAGAAGACTTTAAACGAAAAAGACATTTTTCCGAAGTAAGATTTATTGATTGTTTTTGCAAAGCAATTTTTTCAACTGATCTATAGCTAGTTGCATAATGTATATAGCTGTGGCTAGTTATGTGCTCAATTATCTTTATGTTTAATTTTTTGTGATTTATTTACCATGCTAACTCTGCCACTTTGCATAACACCTTGCTAACTTACTTGGGGCAATGCTTTTAGATTAAAATCATTGATTTTTCTATCTCAAAAATGCTTGTGAGGAAACAATTTGATGTCATCTGATTTTCTGACTTGGTACTTTCATAGTTAATATAGGGTATCGGAACTGTAATGCTGCATCAAATAAGTGACATGATTGTTTTTTGACTCTTGTTTGTCTTTGTTAAAATGATGTGGCTGAATACATAAGCACTGTATCATATTCAATTAAACCTAAAGAAAATATGTTTAGTCATAAGTGGTGAGTACAGATGTCAAATTGTGTGGTCCAGCGCTCTACTTTTTTGCATCACTTTTCCTGTGTTTTATTTTTTTGATGTGTAGCCTTGAATCACTGAGTGAAAGAAGAATTTAGGAAAATTTATCTACTTTACTCCATTTTAATCAATGTTTTCTTAACTTTCATTGTAATTTTATATGAGGTAATTTTTGCCCTGGTTTTCAATATATTATCTGAACCTTATTTTCTAGAATGAAATTTCTTCATCAGGAAGGATACGACGCTTATCTGAAAGAGGAGAAATGGCTTCAGTTATGGAATTTTTTTTCAAAAATAAAAAGCCTTTGTCTACTTCGTAAGTTATTTATTTTTGTTTGGTTACTATTTTTTGTTTTCTGTGTCTGTCAGTGATAAATTTGATTTTAATAGCGTACTTTTGATGTCAATATATTTCCAGTCTCAAAACTCTAAAAAAAAATTTAACGCATATCAGGATGTTCTACTTGGTTATCACTGAGTCTTCTCATATACTGGTGGGATGGAGCACTATTTAAGTGTCGACTGGCTGAGCCATAAGACACGAGAAAACTGCAAGCAAGAGCAAATCTAGGCATATTAAGTCACTCAAGATGATAAATTTCTCTAACTCCTAGATTGATTGCTGATATCAGAAAAATGTTTCAAATCACTTGTTAAATAAACGTGTTACAATTAAATCCAGCCTAAATAGCACTAACTTCAAGTTTGTTTTACGTTCAGTTTAAGTCCTTGCTGTTTAGTTGCATCAGCTGGCTGCTTGATTGCTTCATGTAATTATATATTCCCAGGTTTGTATCCAGTAAAAAGACGAAGCAACTTACGAAAAGAAGTTTAAGAAATTCAGATCAGAAACGAACAAAGTTAAAAGACCAACTCGATTGTAATGTTGTGGCGCGAATAAAAAAGACTCGACGTATGAGTGGATCTCATTCCAACTCTGTATTATCAAACTGTGACAGTGACAAAAGTAATCTACCTCCTAAAAAAGAAGTACGGATTTCGGAAGAAATTGAAACCAAACACAAAGCGATACCAAATTATATCAAAGCAGGAAAAAATGGTCTGCCGGATGAAAAGATATTTAACGAGTTGTTAGAGGAAGTTGGCATCACCCAGGTATTCAATTATATGCTTTTGGTGTTAATTCTTGTTAAGGTTTTTGAATGGACTTGATAGGAGCTATGTATGATGTGACAGTTTCGTATCCCTAATCTTCTCCCGAAGAGAATTAGAGCTGCCAAAAACACCTGCATTTGTAACACATACAACCTACTTTAGTTCGTGGCCACTGGCCAAACCATTCGAGTTTATCCCGTACTGAGGTTGCTTGTTTTAAGCTTCTTCCCTTCTTGAAACCAATCTCCACTCATCGCCTAATTTCATATAAAAGACCTGTCCTGGGAGTTTTTCGTGTGTCAATTGTAGCAGATCATGACTGCTGGTTCATTCTGGCTAATATGAAACCTAAGGTTGTTTAAGCATTGCAATTTATGTCGCGATAAGCTGTTTGAAGTAGCCTGCAGCCTGTATGAAATCCCCACCTACTACCTAATGTTTTTGTGGAGTTATTCTGGCCAAGAACGATTTTGTTCAAGTTGTCAATAAGTGTGCTGGAATTGTTTTTTTACGAGCAAGGTCCTTTCCCTAAAGGGTGTTCATTTGATAAATTCTGTATGCAACTTATTTTGCTGCGACTTCTTTCAGAGCCAAGACCATCCGTTGAAACGCTCCTTGCGCAGCTCCGGCGTCAGATGCCAGCCGGATTACTACGAGCTAGGCCTCAATTTGATGATTCGAAGAAGATCTAGAATCAGTACAGGTAAGTGTCAACCTTATCTTCCAGTCAACGTTCCCACTAAGAGCTTGCTAAGTGTGCGCGGAATGAAAGGCCGTGTTGATCTCAAAAAAAAGGTCTTCGCCGCAATTTGGTTGTATTTTGGCCCAGAATTGCGGAATTTTGCCCCCAAATTCAGGTGAAGACCAAAAAAAGGTCTTCTCAACAAATTGGGACTGACTTCGGCCGGAATTTCGGATCACCTTGATTATGTAAACTAATTTTCTCAAATCTCAATTTTGCTTCCGATCGAAAGCATGTATTTACCCTGTCTTATGCAGTGCAGCGCGCGGCAGAACGAAGTACTGTGCGGGGGTTCGAGGCTGTCTGCACGGCCGCGCAGCATAGAGGGAACATAGCTTGCAGTGTCGAATATAACTCGTTTGAGCTACCTGTATTTCGGTATTGAGACAAGTTTTGATTTATGTTCTCCTTTTTGAGGTCGTTTGTTAATCTGAACTCCACCGCGGAGTTGCACGAATTGGATGTTGCAAGTGGCACTGTATGTCGGACCGCGCATAGCCAGTGCACGCTATTGGAGCATTGAAGTGCACTGTTAATTCTGTCGCTCATTTTGACGATGTCAGTGTTAGTTGATTCCAAAGATTCGCTCGGTATTGCTCCAGTAAATAAGATTCGATGCTCAATTAACCGAAATGAAATGTTTGTGTATTCGGTTTTGTTTTCGTTTAATGTTTGCGTTTGTGTTCTCCAACTTATTGATACTGTTGTTGAAAAAAAAGTCAAAGATTGAACGTCACAACACTCTAGTAACCAAGCAGCTGTGCTCTAGTGCCTAAAAATGCCTGAAGTGTCCGTTGTTTTCGAACATTCGAAAGTGCAGACACCGAAAATGCTTATTTGTTGTTTTAGATAACTTTGATAAATCAGACCTCCAAGTGATGTCTGATTCCGAGATCGATATGAATAAAAAGAGTCCTATCGAATCCTGTATAGCGCATGAGGAATTGGAGCAGAAACATAAATCAATCGAAGATTCTCAATCTATGCAAGATAAAGAACAACTCGAGCACAAAACCGAAGCAACTCAGACGCCATCCAATACTTCCAGCAAAACGAAAACAAAAAAGTTGGACAATGATCTTCCACCTAATTCAATTGCAAAACGAGATCTCCCGACTCCCACAGAGCCATCTGAACCTCCCCCTCTCTTTGATGAAGAGCCTCCTTCTGGTCCTGAAGTCTATTTCTTCGAATCTGACCACGCTGCACTGAAACACAACGCAGAGTGAGTTGCATTGCTGTCAGACGTGAAACAGTCGTTAGATAGGATTTGATCGCCTCTCTGACGTGTCGTATTTTTAAAGTCGTGACGTATGGCCTGCTACGAAATTTCTCGTTAATTGTAATGCATTCATCCTGGATGGTTTTGAGCACCGATACTTTGCGGTTATTTTCTTAGCGTTACATGATAATGCACTTAGTTGCACTTGGTAGAGTTGGTTCGGAGAGACACTATCTTTAGCGGTGTCGTTGTCGCCTTTCGATTTTTCATGTGCAGACGTTGAGATGTTTTTTCCGTCTGCTGGGCTTCCGTGAAGTTTTTCTGCGCCTGCATTTATCGGTAGGGATCGGGTAACACCGAACTGTAGAGTAGACTCTGGCTCATCATTTCTTTTATTCCAGCTACTATTCCCTTCTCCGGTCCGCTTCTGTCCTTGAATCGCAACGGAAACAAGCGTTGGCCGATCTCGATCAGCTTCAGGAAAGTTTGAAGAAAGCGCTGAAAGATCCCATTGCCTTCGTCGACCAACTGCAAAAGAAGGTGAGGGTGGTGCCAATGTGCCATGCTTTCAATAATTCTTCCACAAAATCATCAATTTCTTCTGCTCAAACCATTTTCTCAGCGGAGGAAAGTTATGAAAGCAAAGTCGTGTATAATTTCTATTAGTGCCGATATTTTGTTTCATCAGCAATAATTCAAAAACTTCTTCTTACACGATGATGACTTGAGTCGCTCTTTATTAACCTGCTTATTCTCTCAGGAGAGTGTGGATCTACCGAGAGACCTCTCTATCTCAGCCCTCCCCACCATTGACTGGTCGAAGTACACCTCTCCATTTGGAACGTTCGAGAATGTTTTTGGTCCCGAGCCTTCAAAGCCGACAACGCGAGGGAAGAAGTCGACCTTCACAACTTTGCAGGTAGCCATGTGGTAACTATTTGCTTGCCTGATTGTTTGATAGTTCAAGATACAGCAGCCTACTTACCAGTTTTCGAGTCAAACTACCACTTGGCCACTACTTGCGATGTTGTTACCGGTATATCATTGAGTATTTTACCTTTTTTAAAAACAGTCTGTTGTTCAGCGGAGAAGCTGTGAATACCAATTTTAAATTTAGCAGTTTGGATTAGCAGGGAACCGAACCCGCGTTTATAGTGTCAACAGCAGACGTTTAATGCACTAGCTACGATCGTAGATCATAGTTCGAACAGGTGGTATGCTATGATGAGTGGCTGTTAGTCGAAAGCTTCCTGAAAGCTCATATTTAGCTGGGATGGATATTTTTGATTCTTTCCAGAAATCGTCCGACCAACCCTCCGCGCCCAGCACCAAAAATCGTTCGCAGACTTTCAAGAAATCTTGGACGGTCGAAGAGCAGCGGAAATTAGAAGAACTTTTAGTCAAATACCCTCAAGAAGCTGTGGAATTCCGCAGGTTATTTTTTTATTATTTTTGACATAAACTGCAAAATATTCATATAGGACTCAGTGAAATCCAGTGGCCCTTTTTTCGAACCAACAAAGGCAGGTAAAAATTACCAAAAGACCAACATAACATCTGCTATAAACCGTCCTTTGCACCGGTACAAAGCGACTGATAATCAACTAATACTCGGGCTTTGAATGGCTGCTGTTACAACTATTCGTTACTGTTCGCCATCAAGCAGTGTGCATTTAGCTGTCCTTGCTTTTGTGTTGCGGTTGTAATGGAGCTCAAAATTCCACGTTACCAAAGTGGGGAAACTGCGTTTTATTGTAACCGGTTTTTCCAACCCTGCGGCTATTTTCATTGTAACAGACCATAGACGGTCGACACGTTGCAAGGCAATTGCTAGCCTGCCATTATTAACAAGTTGTTGACAGATATCGCAAGATAGCGTCGGAGCTTGACGGCCGAACAGCGCTACAAGTTCAGTCCAGAGTGCAAAAATACTTTTTGAAGTTGGCGAAAGCTGGTTTGCCGATCCCCGGCAGAATGCCAAGGCTAGACAGGTGGATCAGTTGCAAGGGGAAAATGACACAGAGGACAAAGGTGAAGGAAAATAATTTACATATTTGATTTTTACTGGTAGTGAATCCCGCGGTATAAACGCTACTTGCGTCTACCGTGTTTAGAGCGGCTGCTGCAAGTCGCTTGCAATGTGCTTTGGAAAGTTTCCCTGCGGCAGCTGTCAACAATCTCTCTTTACTTTGCATTTGCGGTCGCGATTTTTGAGTAGAGCCGTTTATTTTCCAAGTTTTTTTTGCTGCATCATACTGGCCCTGACATACCTGTCCCCCCTTAAGTTGCGTCTAGTTTGCACTGTTCGGATTTCACTTTTTGCCAGTTATAGAATTGAGACTTTCAGCGTGGTTTTGTTTGTAGTAATCCTTTTAAAGAGCAACAACCACGCATTTCAGATTCTTGTTTGCGCTTTAAAAGCATGTTAGAAAATATTATGTTTAAAACAGCTGATCATGGTGACTGAGAAATATTAAAAATAGCGTTTTCTGGCAGCACCGGACCCACCACCAGGCGGCGCTGACTCGCATCTCGACCTTTTTCTCCGACTTTCACCTTCCCGTGAAGATGAGCGACAGCGACGCGGACCTGCCGGCCGCCAACGAAGACGACGGTGGCTGGGACGCCTTGAAATCGGAGCAAGTATCGGTAAGTTCCGGTTATTTTCTCCTTTAGGCCAGAATTGCAATCGGCATTTTAGTTTTAACTGAGGAATGCTTGGGAATGACCGACTCTTTCGTGAGCGTGGTGCAACAAAAATACCCCACCATAAACCCCCAGTGATGTGGTGGAGAACTCGGGGATAAGAGGTCATTTCTTGACCTTCCAAGGAGTGGGTGCTGTGGCTTTCCACTACCTAACCAACCGGCAAGGTAGGTGATTTCCCGAGGAAACACGGGAAAGATGTCGCTTATATGTTAGCCAGACATGTTTGACGTGTTTTAGAGGTGGCATGAAAGCCAAGTAAAGACTCATGGCGAAACATTTCATTTGGATTTCATGTCGCGTTTGACTTGAAAGACGTAATACAGGTTAACCTTGTATGGCCTTATATTTTGTTATGGTTGCAGTGTACGCATTTTCCAATCTTTCTGGCTTTTTTCGACCCTTGTTTTTTGAGCTAGAAAAAAGAAATCGAGAACCAGCACTGAAATAGGAAAAAGAAACGTTAAAAAGGAATACTTGCGTTTAAGTTCGAGAACCTCAGCCAAGTACACGACTATCAAGTATTCTGAGCAGTCAGTGTGCTGTGGATGTCTTCGGTCTTGATTGAAATGTGACGCCAGGCCTTGCGCTTGTTCAGCTTAGGTCAGCAAATCGTGTCAGCAGCTGCCGCATGGAAACGTGGTTTTACGTCACGATTTTCACCAGAGGTTCAGCGCACGTAATAAACACCGAACGCGAGTTGTTATAAACGAAGGTTCCGGTCTGCTGCACGATTCCTTTGTGACCGCATTAAAGGAGGACTCAGGCGTGTGACAGAACTTCGCGATCCAACACCTGGTTTAAGTTGTCGCTATGGATGAAAAGACTCGCAGCAGGAGCTTATTAGCGAGCGCGATTTTATGAATGTCTGCGTAAAATTTGGATTAAATACAGTATAACACAAAGGCTTCTTGCTTAGAAAGTCTTGAAAAATCTGATGGACTTACTACATCGGTCGGTGATCGCTTGTACGAATCCGGTATCCACTACTCCGCTTCACTCACTCGACCGTTGTATGCAGTGGAGTTGAGGTTTGCCTGGCTGAGCAACTCGCCAGGTTTTTTGAGGCTACTGATCATAAAATTGAAAACATTTCATTAAAAGCGACCAAAAAATTTGCGTGTGTCTTGCACAAAACATGTGGTGAAATATTTTAGAGGAGGGTTGATTTCCTTGACCAAGCAGCTCGTTTTGCTTCATGTTTGAACCTCCTTTCGTTAGTAAATACTAGACGCTTTTGCTTCTCGTGCTTATTATGCTCATGACGTCACGCCGGTTCGTGTTTGAGAGACTTTTATGACGTAGGACGAGGAAGACATTCCTGATGATCTCCGTTTCTCTGACGAGTACTTGGAAATTCTGAAGTTGAAGCGGCAACGCAGGCAACGGCTGCGTGTGTTTGATAGGAGCGGTAGACAGGCCATTGCCAAGCATGTCGGCTACCAGGTGAGCGCGGCCAGCTTTGCTCTTATAAAAAGTTGAGGGTCAGTCTTTTTTTTTATCAGTTTTGGTAGGTGCTACTGAAATGTACGGGAGCACGAATGTCAGAGATCGATAGATCCCCCAGGGAGAGTTCGGATTAGGTGTTTGCCTCGAGTTTGTGGTCCTTGTGCTCTTGTATGTTATAGTTAGTCCCGACTTTGTCTGAAGTTGGGTGAAGAAAAGAAATGTAAATGTTCTCTTCAAACCTGTTTGGTCTTTCAAAGCTCAAATGATTATAATTTGGAAACCTTGTAAATTTGTCCAACCTGTACCAACTGTATTGGTTTATTTGGTTGAAACACTTGCATGATGTCATTGGCCCTATTTGCTTTTCACAGTGCGACATGTGCGAGACGGAACCGATAGAAGGGGTCCGGTACCACTGCATCGACTGTCCGGACGCCGACGGGGTCGATCTTTGCCAGTCCTGCATTCGAATGAAAACGTAAGTGGTGCTACGTGGTTTCAAGTTTATTTGGCCGCTAATTTTCGACTAAATGTTAGAATCGTTTTGTTTTTCCAGGTAAAATAAGTTGAAGCTGCTCACCTTACCGGTAATAAAAGGCGGTCAATTGGGTGCATGCAGTTTGAGCGTGGAAATGGCCACTTGCCCTGCGCTTCTCTGTGGTTTCGTGATGTGGCATTTCGTTTCACCATGCTCTCATGCACAAGGATTTCTTATGCTGCTGCTAAATTTTACTCTTACTCTGGCGCATTGTCGACAGAAGCATCAATTTCGACCGTAGTTAGTAAAGTGCATTCACTGTAATTCTAGCTTTGTTACATGCTGTAAGATTCCAAAGGCACGACGGCTGGATTCGTGTTAGGTACTGCGGTTAGTTTTGTTATCAATTCAAGTGTAAAGTTAGACAAGACATGTAAAAGTTTCTTCAAATACCACAAGTGTTATATCGTTTTGAACTTTAAAAGCCTGCGATTTTGAAGTAGAGAAGAAGCCAGTAGAACGTCTCCGGGTCTGTCGGTGGATGGGATTCAACTCGTATTTAAGGACATTCTGTTGTTTAGAAAATTCGAGACTTCCGTACATAAAAGCAACCACCGGATGGAGCCCGTTTACGCCAACATCGAATTCGACGGATCAAATATTCAATCCATTCCTTCGACGTCACGGCCGTACACGGATTCGGATTATACAAAAGTCGTTCGTTCGAGTGGGGAGTACAATTACCTGGACCCCAACTTTCTTCCCCCCACCGGTTGAAATCCCGCCCCGGGCACAGACCTCGTATATATTCCAGAATATCAATGAGGCCGGTTGATTGGCAGGTCTGTAGCTTGGGACGGCTAAAGCTCCCTCAGCCGGTCTTGCCGCCGCGTTTGATTCGCGCATCGTGTGAAGTTAATGCCGCTACGAAATGTTGATACTGTATTAGGGACTTTGAAAATGTTTGAGAGCCGCTATATGTCTACTCACGTAAAGTTAATATTGGTTAAATACTTAAATTCCTATTCTCAATCGCATTTTGCAAATTCAGAGCACTGCGAAATGGCTAACTCGTTGCATGTTGAACTGGTTAGATACTTTTAATATCCACGGACTCCATTGCTTCTAAAACGATGGCTCTAGTTCGACTGATTTACTTTAATCTGTTTTAGCTTATTGATTTGGTTTTGTTATTTTGGAACGTTTTCACTTTGTTTTTAATGTTTGATTTGATTACGAGTGATCAAAGTCGCTCAAAGTTTCCGCCTGTGCCAGCGGAGTATTTGGTTTTAAGTCAAGCAATGGATATGATAAA
This sequence comes from Trididemnum nubilum, assembly GCA_963965965.1. Classification (NCBI taxonomy): domain Eukaryota; kingdom Metazoa; phylum Chordata; class Ascidiacea; order Aplousobranchia; family Didemnidae; genus Trididemnum; species Trididemnum nubilum. The sequence goes on from OZ014483.1 coordinate 1,730,787, forward strand.
TTTCTCCCTGTGGATTAGTTCTTAGTTCAGCTTCCATATGAACAGCTCCATTATTGCAGTCTTTTTGCTCGATTTGTTTTGACGTTATTTTTGTGTTTTGTTTTTTGTCTCGAGGATCCTGATCACTTCCAATTGTTTGTGTTTTGATTCCCACTGATCTCACCTTGCTTTGCTGTCACCTGGCAATTTGAACTTGTATTTTTCTGTTCTTCTGATGTAGTATATCAAATTGCAGAGGAAAAATAGCTCGTTTAAAAGCCTTTTAAACGCAACGTTTTGCTACACAAAAAAGCATGAAACGTTCGTCAGGAGTTGTTGCAGGTTTAATTTTGACTCAGTACTTCCTGAAGAGGTTTTGCACTGTTTAGCGGACGAATCTTCGAGCTTTGGGAGCTTTCATATTCTTGGCATTAAAAGCTGTTCATTATCTTGTATTGCTGGGTTGCATTTGAAGAGTAAAAACTTTATTCCTGCAAAATTTTCCACCGCTACAGCTGTTAAAATATTGCTTCACAACATTTCCGCGATGAGAAACGAACCCAAAGCTGCAAGTTTGCAACTACTAACTGTGTAGATTGCTTGAATCCTTTGGGTCTGATGATTTTAATTAAATATTGTGGCCTGGGAAATTAGAGTTAACCGACTTTTAGGCCCATGCTATGCTGTTGTCCTCAATCCTGGCGAACACGGTTGTAGCGTTTGTGAGAGTCGAACTCGATACGTTGTATCTGGTTCATCTCGCGCTCCGTTTGCAATACGATATTTAACAACAACCTGCTTTCGGTCCATCACGAAATTGCCTCTCGCTTTCACGCTTTGCTCACTGCAAGGGCTGCACTGAACACGTCTTATGTTGACTCTGGCTTCGAGCAAGTCGTAGCCATCTTGGTCAATTCTGCTTCTACATGTACTTCGTCATAAAAAATGTTGTTGTCAAAATGGTAGCCATCCATCAAATTTCCGTGTGTTTAAGAGGAAAGTTTATTCGAACAAAACTATTTCGCCTTTTATCTTCGAACCGCGCTTTAGTGATAAATGGATTTATAATGTTTTGTCTATAACTCGTCCTACAAATTGTATTTTATGTCGCACAAATGTCGTGTTTTTGTGTCGAGCGTCTTCAATGTACAACAAGACACAGAATCTTGAAGTGTGGTTAGATGCTTTTGCTCCTTGCTGTAAATGCCCCCCCCCCCAAGTTTTTCATATCAGGACTAGTAAGCTTGTTTCGGTGTTGCAGTTTTGTGTAGCTAAGTCTAGTTCTCGTTACCTAGAAATTCTGAGTGATTGCTGTATGATCTTCATACACAGCAAAGAAGCAAATTCGAGAGCCAGCTTAAATACAATGGTAGGAATCGTGGTATCCAGTAGTTAAATTGTAGGGGGAACGAGAGTTAGCGACTAGCGTCCCCCCATCGAGATTGAGCATCCGTCCCCCCATCGAGATTTGAGTGCTGAATGAATAAAGACTTACAAAATCCGGTCGAATATAGCACCAAATTCCGCGGGAAAAGTGATTCGTCGGTGAAGACCTTTTTTTTGGTCTTCGCCTAATTTTGGCGAAAAAACACTTAGACTCTCGGCGAAGACCTTTTTCTTTTTTGTCGACGACGGAATTACGTAATCTTCACTAAGGTTTGGTCAAAGATGGAAAAGCGTCCCCCCATGCAAAATTTTACAATTTAAGTACTGGTGGTATCCACAGTTCAACCTGACTGAGACTACGAAAATTTGTTTTGTGAAATCAGCATTTTTAATAGAAAAAGAATTCAATATAATACAGCATTTTTAAAAATATTCTAAAATTGGAAGCGAGCAGTAATCAAAAAGGATAAAGAAACTCCTTGTCCCATAAATTCGAATCATTTGGTACTTCTAGCGTTGAAAGCGAACTGCTTGGCGAAAAAACACCACTTTTGTGTGAAAGACTGGTAAAAAATCCCGGGTTCACAGGAAAAGTTTGGCTCAATGCAGAACAGTCGGAATTTGTTTCTGAAAAAGGTTGGGAGAAATAAATTGAATTAGTTGAATGTAAGTTTGCAACAGCTGGTTCTGTCAGTGACGGAAAGCAATCTTCATGAGGCTGGAATTGATTCAAATGGGAAGTTTCTTGCTGAGGCATTGATGAATTGCTGGATTCTGATCGAACAAAACGTGATGCTGGTCCGAATAAGGAAATATCGGGCAAAGAAATAGGAGATTTCGCCGATATCCTGTTGCTTTGACAGGACAGTGTGCTTTTTATTGGCAGATCCATACTCGGTGAGAGACTGAAACGTTTTTGGAGGAAGTTTCCCGATTTGCAATACGAGTTTTTTTCGCTTTCTTTTGATCCTGCAACCACGGCCGGAGATAAAAGCATATTCTTTTCGGGAAAGGAAAACTCAGAGTTGACACCGCAAAATTCTCCCCAAAACGGCCGTTCTTTCTTCATTCGCTTTTCTTTAGCTCGCTTGTTTTGAAACCAAACCTAAAACATTAATTAGAAATTGATTACAATTTGTTGCAGAAAAAATTCTGAAGTTGGACACGAAGTACCATCAATAAAATGAAACTACATTTTTAAAACCATAGGCGTTTGCGAAGGCAACTTGCGTTTTGACATGAAAGAGCTTAAACAAGACATTTTTCTGTTAATTGCATGCACTCTTAGCTTGCACGCATTTACTTTTTAACATTTGAACTAATAGGCAAACTTTGATCAAAACAATGCAACCAACACTTTTCCTAAGCAAAATTTTTATGAAAAGCTTCCGTTATTTATTTCGTTTAACCATCGTATTCAAATACGCCGAATGTTAGCTTTAAACTTTTGTTTAAAAAATGCGTAATTTTCTGATAGCAAAAGCTTTTTTGACGAATATAAACAAGACCAAATGAAACAAAAGAACTTGCCTGCACAACTCTCACGTCCAATCCTGTTTCCCTGCTCAGTTGCTCTCTCACGTGGCGGGCGGGTTTGGGGCTTAGAGTGTACGCAGCTTTTAGGGTTTCCAATTGCTTCGCATTGATAGTAGTCCTGGGACGTTTGTTATTGTTCTCTGCATCACGTTCTAAATAAACAGCCATCTGATGATTAAATCAAAGCTTTCATTATACTCGCTGTATTACGCTGAAGCGTGTAACGAGTTTTCGGGGCCCATCTCCGCGTCATTGAGCCAGCAGGCAACACAGCTGTTTTTGAAGAAATGTCGCAGCGGTAGCGAGCCGTTGGCAACATTGTTTCCAATTTGACCGGCCCGTGATTTGAACCTGCAACCTCCCGCTCCAGAGACAGACACGTTAGGTAGGAATTGAAATTATTAAATTGAAACTCGATTATTGTTTTCGAAAATTCAAATTTAACGACCCCAAGATCCAAATTTATCAAAAATTTTGAGGGGAGTCAAATTCGAAAAGCCCATCCGTGTCATGAAGCACTATGATGAGATTAAAGCAACAGCACCATTTTATACAAAACACCATTCCAAAACTACAACAAATAAAGCGACAAAAATCACAGATTTACTCCTAAGCGAAATGTAGAGAAAAACGTTTGCGATCAATCAAGCAACCTGTGATGAAAATGAGTAATGACTTATCTGCTTAAATTACATTCATTCAACCGTGACGATGTGTGACGTAGCTCTGCCTAATTGTTTCAAGAAATGATTTGTGACATTTTCTGGATATGTTTAAGTTTGTTTTTCGTTTTTTTTTTGTTTTTTTTATTCACCGTAACTTTTTAACAGATGAGCAAACTGCTGAGTTTAAACGGAAAAAGACATAAACGATGGAAGGATCAGAACATCGAAACGTTTAATAACTACTGTATAGATATTACAGCAAATTGAACAGCAGCCTATGATTTTCGCCCCTATCCCTCCCCCCTACTCCGTAAGAAAAAGCAGAGAAATAGAGGTGAAGCAGAAGAAATAATACCCAAACAGAGAAATCGAACCACCCTTTTTTGACATGTGAAAAAGGCGTTACTTGTATAACTAAATGACTAATAGACTAATACCAATGCATGATGGCGTAATTCAAACTCGTTCGTCAACTGTTTATTTTACTTTATAGGATATTGACAATATAACAAGAAATAGTGTTAAGTTTCCAGGATAATTTGCTAACGTTTTGTTAATTTGACCGAAAACTTCGCCTGCGGGCAAATCTCGGTTTTCTCAATTATCATTTATTTGAAGAAATACAATCAAGCACGGCTTCTACAACCAAAACAATAATTTGTTTTATTAAGCCGCAAAGCTCAATGCAACAAAGCCTAAGTCCACCAAGCTTGTTGTCTTGATACAATAAAAATTATTCCGCTAAAAAAGTGACGAGATTTCAAAGTATGGCAAATACTCTCAATATTTTTGGAATTCTATACGTTGATGTCCAAGTCTAAAACTTGGTCAATTACCTAAATTAAAAAAAAAATTTTGAAACCATCTTTTACAGAAAATTTAACAATAAGCTTGCAAGTTTTCCGCAGAAAACGAAGTCGAATTGCTGCAAACAAAGACGTGAAACCAACAGAGCAATTTTAATTACTGTATAGTAATTTTTTGTATAGTTTTCAAAATTGTACCACATGTTCCTAATCGAAACAATTTTTATTGAAAGATAATTGTACTACTGCAGGGAATTTTTGGTATTGGTGCACTAGATTTAAGCCTCTAAAGTTAATTTTATACCATTTTTTAATTTTATGTATTGATTTAATTTTGTACAAATATTGCTACATTTACCTTCATCAAAAAGGAAAAAATTGCAAAGTTTAGTTAAAAAATTTTAACGCTGTTTTGTTTTTAAATAATATTTACCTTCAGGTTTTTGCTCCTCATAATCCTTTTTGCACACCAGCCTGCAGTCTTCAAGCAAGTAGAATTGGTCCCCGGTATCCAACTTCGCCTTGCACACCACGCAGCGAAAGCAGCCCAGGTGGTAAACATTCTCGTTTGCCCGCCTCACCACTTCAGTGGTTGCGATGGGCTCCTCGCATGCTGAGCAACGAGAAGCGAAGTTCCTAGAAAAGATGTCGGGTTATCAAATTCCTCTTTTTGCATAAAAAACTGGTCAATTTTGAAATGATTTTGTTTTGTTAATTGCAAATATTTTTTCTTCAAAATGGTAACAGAATTCAGAGCAAAGCTACTAGGGCCGCGTTGCAAACGCATATATTAACCCCCCCCCCCAATCCATCTTCTTTCCTCATTCAATCAGCCAAGCTCTTTTTCTTTCTCGATTATCCATTTTTCCGTAAAGCCGCCACACTTCACTTTTTTTATCTCGCTTAACTGAAATCCTTATTGGTTCCATCCAAAGTTCCTCGATCTACGATATCTAAACCAATATTAATCGATCAGTGGTCGAGTGGATAGAGGGTCTGCTATTGAAACGGTAGACTCGGGTTCGATTCCCGATCGGGTCAAACCAAAGACTTTGAAAATTGGGATTCATAGCTTCCCTGCTTGACGTTCAACGTGTAAAAAGGACAATAAGCCTCTGTCGTGTGTGGTAGACAGGTGGGCTGGTGACAGCTTGATTCAAAGACCGAAAGGTCCCCTCGAGGCCTCCTGGCAAAGACGACTTGGTGAATAAATATGTGATTACAATTACAGCCAGGATCTTCCTTGTGGATATACAACAGATCTTTTCCGTAGAATCCGTACTATTGGCCTTTTATAGCTGAAACAGCACCTATGGACAAAAAAGTGTAACTGTTTAGCTATGAGCGTGTACTGGCAAAATCATTATTGATTAAACCCGAAAATGAAATATCTTAACTCGTTATTAAATTTTTGATTAGGTTTGTTCAAACTGTAAAACGGTAACTTACTTCAAGTAATCGTTGTGGCAGTAGACAAAGTTATCCCGGGCGTAACATCGGGAGGTCAGGGGCGTTCCACAAATCCTACATTTGAGGCATTCGGAGTGCCAGGGCTTGTCTTGGATTTTTAAAACAAATCGGTCAAAGATTTGTCCCCCGCACCCCACGCATAAAGGGATTTCTGAATAACCAGTAGACATCATCATTAAAAAAACTATTGTAATGGCTTAGTCTATAGTCCTAGGTTTTTTAATAGCTTTTTTCTTCGTAAAATAAATGAAATAATAATTGTTCTAGTTCGAACTAAAACTTTATGGAAATGCGCGGATGAATATTTTTTTTAACATTAAAGACTTTTGGTCTAAGTAGTGATTGTCTCTATGTATCTAATGACATCTGGCTGCTTTTATGAATCGAATTTTTATGTCAATTACAACAACTTGCTGTTTGCTTTTGCATAATTTTCAATTGCCTCTTCGTCATGCTTGTTGGCCATTATTTATCCGAATTCTTTTTTTGTAGAATTTGTTTTTTACTATGGACCTTGCTTCATGCTGTTTATGCTTGCCGCTTGTGTCTGAAATAAACAAGTAATAAAATAACAATAATAACAAATGTAAAATATTACAAGCACGCTTGAACTCACGATAAATATCATCGTTAGAATTTAAAACCGTCAAAAAATTATTGCCAGAGTCGTCAAGAGAATTGTGTTTGGAAAACTCCATTGAAGTACTTGAGTCAGTGGAGAAAACGGCACTCCGGACTCCGTCTTGATACGGAGCAGGATCGGATTGATCACTTTGTAACGTTTCGAAAGAAAATTTGAGCGAGCTTTCTTCGTTTGTTTCGTCACAACTTGCACCTCGATGCTTTATCAAAAAACGATCAATATCAGACACCGAATTGCAGGGTAATGCTTTCGTATCTTTTTGGTCACTTCCTCTCTTGTCTGTACCGAGAAATTCAACGTAATTCTCATCCTCGTTCAAACTAATCTTGTCCAACTCTTTTGAAGTTTGGCAATTCGGATGAGAATCGAACTCTGCCTCGTTCAAATCAGAGAAATCATCGAGGTTGCTGGTGCTGTTGTTGTTATTGTTGTTACGTGAATTTTCTTGCTTGATCCACCCCAGTCGAGCGAAAAGGTTTGATTCAGCATCGGCATCACGTAAGTGGTCGCGCGGAACATGAATAGTAGCATCACTTTGCATTTTCGTGCAGTTTAAAAGGTTGCTATTAATTCTGAAAAAGTAAGAAATTATAAAATTTCTGGGTTATAAATAGATTTGAGATAGCCTGACTCACTTACTTCAACCTAACCTAAATTCTGTTAATTCGCTCTACGAAAATAATAATCAAACTATTCTTTTGGGGGAGAGGGACAAAATTTACAAAGTTACTTCAATTCACCATTTAAACAGCTCAATAAAACACAAATAATTGAATACTTTTTACCGGTACTCTTCATGTTTTTGATTAATTTGCTTTTCGGCTTCTTACGAGTAAGTATTAATCAGTTACATCTTAATCTGAACTTATCTATACGTCACACAAGAACCAAAACGCTTTCCCAGAGCCACTGCATGGACAGCACTGCTGCTACAATTTTGTAACGTGAACTTCTCGTTTTAGCTCCATCAAAAACTAGCGTCATTTAAATTTTATCAATGTCTGCTGTGGTTTGGTGTCGACTTAAACAAATCACTTCTAACCAAATCCTTTCTCCAAAACTTGATTGTTTGAAAGTGGAAAACTTTTACTAATTGGGTCAAATGTCTCGGTCATTTAACCTGTCAATCAGCAGCCCGCCCCAACAACTGACCCCTTGCTGGATGTCATCAGACATGCGATCCGATATTCAAATATTACGAGGTCGCGCGACTAAACGCGATCACTCTGCGTCTTTTATTGCGTCAGAGAGATCTTAGTCAAGGACTGATCCCGCTTAGAGCGCAACTTTATCCCCGCCAAATGCTAGAGCCTGGATTCAATTACATTCGTTTCGACTCAGCTCAGACCGACCGACTCTTTTGCTTTTTAGATAGAAATCGTCTTGAGTCGACTGAACTTTTGTGGTTTTTTGAATTGAGATGTTTTGAACAAATTGCCAATTTAAACATTTTCAATCTTTTTTCTGAATTTTTCGCCGATCAAACCAATTTATAATTAAAACGCTTCGATTCTTTGCAAAAGGCCAGCTGTTTTCTGTTGAGGGGTAAACGCTGGTGCTAACAAGAATATTTGACTGAGTTTGCAAATTAGCAAAAACTTGAAAAAGAATTTGTATCAAAAATGTCAATTTAAGTTTTTGTTTTGAAATGCATATGGCAAACGTAATATTTTAGAATTAACGCAAAATATTTTTTCAACTTGAAGCATATCCGCGAACCCTGCAGCATTGGTAACTACTGAGGAATTCGAACCCTCATCATTGGGACTCAGTGAAAAATCAGGAATGCTCTGCCTCAACTTTCTGCACTTCGGTTTAGGAAACAGCGATTTCAATTTTCAAATGAACAACAGCTTCTGTTCTAGACTTTGCTCCAGCAAACTGTAACAAACTGCTGCTAAAACCAAAAACATACATAAAAATGCCTTAAATGATTGTGAATTTGTTTGCAAACATTTTAACAAAGTTCAGTTTTCGTTGTTGCGAATTAAGTGGCAATAGATTTCTCTAATTTCGTAATATACATTATTCATTGACATTCAATCCCTTTCCAACACTCGCTTGACCACGGTGCATTTTCGCATTTGACCCCTTTGTATGCATTATTTATCTTGCAAGCTGATAATTATCGCAGACTATTTTTCAACGACAGATTTTGTCATTTTTTGCGCGATCAGTGGCTTCATTACGCTGCTTAGTTTCTACCTCAACCTTTTCTCTGCCATTAATAACCGAGCTTTTATCAGCAATTTATCAACTCCTTTAACGTTTAGAACCTATAAATTGTTATGAATATTTAAACACTTTTGCCAGTTTCTCTGTAATCTAAACCTGTCGATATACGAAAGATAAGCCGGAATTTTTGATCAGTTTTAGCCGGGACATTTCCATCTACTCCGCTCTCCAGATCTCTACCCACATTGAACTACGCTTGAGTTGTTCATCCAAGTCACCAAACTGTCGAATTCCATATTTAAAAGGGCATTTAAGTCAAGTTTTTTTATCGTTGACCAATATGTTGGAAAAAGCTTAAAATGCATCCTCACCAAATTTGAATTTTCTACGTCTGACCGTTTTCAAGATATTGCGGTTTAAAGTCAACAATTTTCCTTTTACATCAGTGTAGCTATTTTGCCAGATTGTGACAGAAGATTAGCTTTCGGAAAGTTGGCTTGAATTCACTTGAAAAGCAGCTGATTTACATTTTTGACTCTTCACTTTGTTTTGACAACAACATTGCCGAAAACACTTACTGAGAGGTATACACATGTAGTAACTTTGTGAAATTTTGTTTGTCGTTGGCAACCCTAGCAAAATTTCTAAAGGGGAAAATGTCTTTCTAAGGGGAAATCTAAATTGTCATATCTTGGTGGCGGAAGGTCATAGAAAGCTCATACTTGGTGAATTAGTCTTCAGATTTGTCGGATTTTTTTGAGAGAAAACCAAGCAAAAAAATTTTTGACTTGAATGCCTTTTTAAAATTAAAATGTTTTTTGCCCCTTCCGTCTTCCAGGCGTTTTTCTCGAAAACTTGCTGTTTCTTGCATCTAGAAAACAAATTTGCATATGCATTGCAAAACCCTGCTATTCTATCATTATGCAAACTTTGTTTTTTTATTGTTGCTTTTCAATGGCATTAATGAGAAACAGTGTAAAAGCATAATGCAACACCAATATTTTTACAGAAAATGTCTCAAGCTATTTCAAACCGATTTTACAAAAATTGCCACTTTTTAAAACCAAATCTCATATGGTAAAAAAAGTTTACGAAATTGGTAGTGCGGAGTTTGGGAGGAAGTGTTTCCAGGTGTTTCTTAAATTCAAGCTGTTGGGTGGCTAAAACAGCACGTAATTATTTGAGAGATCGACACTAATGTTTGCTCTTAGATAAACAGTTTGAACACGAATTGCTGCGGATGTCAACGCTAATCACTATCTTCGGCCATCTTAATCGATGATTATACCGGTCGGAGTAAACATTAGGGCGTAATTTCACCTCCAACTTGGGATTCGCGTCTTCCTTTCTGGATACTAGAACAAAATTGGCTGCAGACTTAAAAACTTATGACGTAATTTGATGTCTAAACAAAAAAGCGAAACTGCAGGTGTTGAAAAAATGAAATAGTTGGGGTTAAAAGTTGATTGACATCACGTTTTGCATTCAAATGCCGACAAATTCAAAATTGTAAGTACTGAAAAAAAATTGCATTACAAACATATTTAACGTTTCTGTAATATGTAACATGAGCAATTTTTTCAAAAATTTGACAAAAAATTCAAATTCGTGTAATGTCAATTTTTTTCAGTTTTGGAAATTACAGCAAACTTAACCAAGGTCAAATTTCCAAAATTGACATTACACGAATTCGAGTTTTTTGTCAAAATTTGTAACTTGGCCCATCGTTAACCTTGAAAAATTTTTTTAAATGGACAAATAGTGATGGACACTACACGAATTTGGAGGAGGTGGAGTCGAGAACACAAGGCTCGAGGCCAAGGATAGCCCTTCCGAGGACAGACCCTCTCGAGGCCAAGGATAGGAATTCTCGAGGCCAAGGACCAAGTACACAGGCGCAAGTGTTCTCAAAAAAAAAACGGTCTGCAAGCAAATTTTTCAGGCAATCTTCTAACGAGGAAAACAAAAAAGGTTTTCGCAAGTTTTCCGCGAGGTTTCTAGAGTTTTCCAACAAAATTTTAACGGTTCAAAAAATAGTGCTATTCTCGAGCCGAGGATAGGGCAATTTTTGAGGACTTGAAGCTTCGAGGCCAAGGCCAAGAACATGACCTTCGAGGCCAAGGCCAAGGACTTTAAAATGTGTCCACCTCTGGAATTTGGATTTGTTGTTAAAATTGGAAATTTGCCCAAGGTTAAATTTTGTCAAAGTTCCAAACTTGACAAAAAACTAACATTACACGAATTTGAATTTTTTGTCAAAATTCAAATTTGTGTAAAGATTTTTTATCAATTTTGGAAATTTTGGCAAGGTGTCAGGGAAATTCACAACTTTTGATAGAAAATTTAAATTTGTTTGAACTATATTTTTTGTCAATCTTGGAATTTTTGTCAAGGATAAGAATGGGCCAAATGACAAATTTTGACAAAACATTCAAATTCGTGTAATGACAATTTTTTGTTAAATTTGAAAATTTTGCAAAATCTAAACAATGGCAAATTTACAAATTTTGACAAAAAATTCAAATTCGTGTAATGTCAATTTTTTGTCAATTTTGGAAATTTGTCGAGGTTAACAATGGGCAAATTTTCAAATTTTGACAAAAAATTTAAACTTGTGTAAAATCGATTTTTCGTCAATTTTTGAAATTTTGGCAAGATTGAAATTGTTCAAATAAACAAATTTTGACAAAAATTGAAGCTCGTGTAATGTCAATTTTTGTTAATTTTGGAAATTCGTCAAGTTTAACCACGAGCATGTTCACAATTTTGATCAAAAATTCAAATTCGTGTAAATTCGATTTTTTATCAGTTTGGCAAGTTTAGCTAGGTTAACCATGGGCAAATTTTAATTTTTGACAGAAAGTTTTAACTTTTGACAAAACAGTTGATTTTTATCAATTTTGTTAAATTTTAGCAAGGTGTTAGGCAGATTCTCAAATTTTGATAAAAAATTTAACCTTGGGTAAATCGTATTTCTTGTCAATTTTGGAAATTTTTGCAACTTTACAAATTTAGACAAAAAAATTAAAATTCGTGTAAAGTCAATTTTTTGTTAATTTTGGCAAAATTGAAATTGTCCAAATTTCCAAATTTTGACAAAAATTCAAAGTTGTTTGAAGTCAAATCTTTTGTCAATTTTAAAAATTTTATCGTGGTCAACCATGGCCAGGGCTACAAAATTTGACAAAACATTCAACTTCGCGTAGATTTTTTGTCAATTTTGGCAAGGTTGACAATGAGCACATTTACAAATTTTAACAAAAATTCAAAGTCGTGTAAAGTATACTTTTTGTCAATTTTGAAATTTTGTCCGAGTGTTGGGCAAATACAAAAATTTTGATAAAAAATTTAAATTTGTGTGAACTTTGCTTTTTGTTAGTCTTGGAATTTTTGACAAGTTAAACCATGGGTGAGTTTCCAAAATTTGACAAAAATTCAAAGTCGTGTAGAGTCAATTTTTTTTCAATTTTGGAAGTTTGTTAACCATGAGCAAATTTTCAAAATTTAACAAACAATTCAAATTCGTGCAATGTAAATTTTTGTCAAAATTTTTGTAGTTTTGGCATGGACAAATTTACAAATTTTGACAAAAAATTCAAATTCGTTTAATATCCAAAATTTTTGTCTTTCTTGAAAATTTTGCCAAGGTTAATAATAACCATGGCCAAATTCACAAATTTTGACAAAAATTTCAAATTTGTGTAAAGTCGATTTTTTGTCAGTTTTGGATATTTTGGCAAGGCTATAACCATAGACAAATTCCAAAATTTGACAAAAATTCAAATTTGTGTAAAATTGATTTTTTGTCAATTTTTGATGTTTTGGCAAAGTTAAGCATTAGCAGATTCGCAAATTTTCATGAAAAATTTAAACCAATGTGAAGTCGATTTGTTGTAAATTTTGGAATTTCTAGTAAACCATGGGCAAATTTGCTTAATTTGACAAAAAATCAATTTTATGTTAAGTCGAATTTAGTCACTTTTTGAAATTTTGGCAAGGTTAAAGATGGGCAAATTTACAAATTTTTACAAAAAATTAAAAATCGTGTAACGTCGATTTTTTGTCAATTTTTGAAATTTTGGCAAAATTAACCGTGGGCAAATTTTCAAAATTTGACTAAAAATTTAATTTCGTGTAATGTAGATCTTTTGTCAACTTTGGCAATGTCAACCACGGGCAAATGGACAACTTTTGCCAACTACGGGCAAATGGACAACTTTTGTCAACCACGGGCAAATGGACAACTTTTGCCAACCACGGGCAAATGGACAACTTTTGCCAACCACGGGCAAATTGATAATTTTGATAAAAAATTGCAAATCGTGTAAAGTTGATTTTTTTCAATTTTGAATTTTTGACAAAGTTAATTATCAAATCAAATCTTTCATTATACTCGCTGTAATACGCCGGAGCGTGTAACGAGTTGGCGGGGCCCATCTCCGCGTCATTGCGCCTGGGCAACACAGCTCCTTTCAAAGAAATGTCGCAACGGTGGCGAGCCGTTGGCAACACTGTGTCCGATTTGACCGGCCCGAGATTTGAACCACAGACCTCCCGCTCCAGAGACGAACGCGTTACCGCTCGACCAACTGGCAGGTTAATTATGTGTTAGCAAATTTTTAAATGTTGGCAAAAATTCAAAATTGAGTCAAATTTTTTTGTCAATTCAAAATCGAGTCAAGTCGATTTATTGCCGATAATTTTTGAAATTTTGTCCAGGTCAACCATAACTAATTTTTAATTTTTGAAAAAAATTGTAGATTCGCGCATAGTCGATTTTTTATCAATTTCAGAGTTTTTAGCAAAATCAACAACCTTGGCAAATTTCTGAAATTTCAACGAAAAAAATTGAAATCGAATCAAGTTGTTTTTTGGCTGTTTTGGCAAGTTTGAGGGAAGTGAATCATCCATCCACTTTCAACGGTATATACCGTGATAGCTAAATTGAAATATTATTTTCGAAATGTTCGGTTTTCATTCTAGTGCTGCGGTTGCAAAGATATATATTCAATACAACGATAATTATGTATCCCGTAAAAAGTTTTGGAAATCCTGAATCTGTTTTCTCAGCCTGAACTTTCTAGCAAAAGAGGCACTAACTAATTTTTACTCTTCCAGTAGCATCACATGACCTAATCAAATTTGGTAAAACCCTTCTTTTTTCTGGAAATTTAGGTTGGGAGAACAAACTCAAGGTTTTCAAAAAACTTTATAGGGGTATATGCTTTGTATTTGTTGAATATTTTTGTAACCGCAGAACCTACAATTAAGAACAAAAAATTTCAAAAATTGCATTTCAGTTTTACCTATTGCAAACAACCGAATTGGCTCAATGCTTCGCCCCTTTTAACCACGGGCAGTTTCAAAGTTTGGCAAAAAAATCATAATCGAGTCAAGTGTATGTTTTGAAAATCAAATGAGGTTTTACATTTTGTCTTACCACATTGTTTTAATTGTAGGTTTGATTTGATTGTGTTGCCATTGATTGTCAATGGTAAAAAAGAGTTGCTGGCAAATTTAATGGGCTCTTTCGGGCTAATCGTTTTGATTAGATTGGGGTAAACGCGATTTTTCTTATTACAGCCTTTCCAGAAGTATTTGATTTCAAACGCAACGTACGTGTCCTCGATCTTGTCAGTTAAATCGATCTGACACGAAAAAAGAGCATACGGTCAGGGGCGTATTTAGGGGTCGCCAGGATTGCAAAATTGCATAGAAAAGTGAGCAAAATTGAGGCATGACCCCTCCTTTGCAAGTTGGGCATTAGGCTTTGGGCTCGAAATCACCTGATATTGGGCGAAAAATGGGACGAAATTTGAGTGAAGACCTTTTTTTTTGCTCTTCACCTGATTTTGGGCGAAAAATGGGACGAAATTTGAGTGTGACAATTTCAAATTCTGATCTATGTTCCTCTCAAATTTTCTGAAGTTTCTGGCCCCCACCTTTTCAAAATTCTGCGTACGCTACTGCATACGGTTCAAGCAATCTCAGTAAAAATCAAGCTGTCAGATAGCCTAGCAGGATAGTTGGGCAAGTTAATGCAAAACGTTAGCTTCGTTAACAACTAGTCCGTTAACAAACTTCACACCTCCGTTAAAGCTAATTCGTTATTTTCAGCTTAAATTAACGGAAGTCAACAGGGGCGCCGAGAGCCAAACGTGGGCCCGGTGTCAGCTCAAATATTAGGCATTTCCGGTTTTTTGAACCCAAAACAGACGAGGAAAATGCCGCAGTTTTGTCTGGATTTTGATGTGATCTCCGAAAAAAAAAGGTCTTCAAGGAAAATGCCACAGTTCTCTCAGGATTTTGATGTGATCTCCAAAAAAAGGTCTTCGGTTTTCCACGTACTGATTTCTCAGTGTCATTTCGATAGGCCCTCTGGCCCCTGAAGCCCATGAGCCCCCTAAAGTCCATTGGGCCTGAAGTCATTGTCCCCCCTCCTGCCCCCTCCACTCGGAGGCCCTGGAAGTTAATAAAGTCCGTTAATTCGTTAATATTTCGAGTGTAATTTACATGCCTTTTTATTTACTCACATCCTGAACACGATTTGACACTCTTGGGCTTGGTGAACTTGTAAGGAAAGATTTATTGCTATGGTGGTCTTTTTGTGTTTTGGAAGTTACAGTACATCTTGCAGTCTAATATAATTTCAAGATAAAAATAAGTTCAAATGTACTAACAAAGCTGCGATCGGAAAATCTTTGAAATTGCAAACCGCAACAATTAAAAGACCTATGAGGTTGCAGCTTATTATTTACCACAAAAAAGAGCTCCTTCTATAAAACTCGTGCTACTACACAACAAGCGTTACCAGTGCAAACTGGTTTCTACCGGTACGATAAATGAATGGTGCGAGATATTAACGATAAAAACCAAAACGGAAGTTAATTTAGTCCGTTAACATAAAAAACTTTAAAAAGATTTAATGAAAAAGTTAGCTTCGTTATTAACGGATTTGTGCCCACCTATGCCTAGCAGTAAGGCTATATATTACTGGGCTACTAACTTATATCTGATAAGACAAGTACTCGAGTAGGATTACGGTTTTCGCCTATTTTGTGACTTCCAATATAAAACTTTCCAAGTTGCAAACAATGGCGTACTAGCCTTTACTTTTGCTTGATTTTGGACGTTAGTTACTCAATTTGACGGTTTGATTTACAATGAAATCGCTAGGCTACTTTGCAGTATGTTTTTTTTTTAATCGATATATTCTGCTGACAAGATCAACAAGGTTAGTGCATAGCGAAATGCAGTGGCCTAATTACAGAGATTTCTTTCGAAGTTGCCCACTCGTGGGCCTGAGCGAAACCAACCCAGATCACTCCTCGCAAATATATGGCTTTGGAGTCTTCCAATTCCATAAACATGCAGCAGAAATACGAGCAAGATACCAAAATAGCAAATTCATTGGTTAGTTTGAAAGGCAATTTAAATTTTTTTGGAAGAAACCACTGGGTTTCGTACTTGGTCGGGTTTAATTTTTTTTTTATAGTAATTCAAAATGGCCATTTAGGGTATCGCTTCATATCTTGACATGGACATGTGGCCGCCTTTGACAATCCAAAGTTCATATATTTCATTCAGAGGTACTTTATTGTAAAAATAAGCGCTAAGTACAAAAATATAGAACTACAATAATGATTACAAACACGTGCAAATTGAAAAGATGGAGTCAATAGGCAACTCTCTCGAGCTATGTGGGAGATTGAACAGCCGGGCGGAACGGCGAGGAACTTCAATGAAACAACAAAGTCAATTGTCACAATTTCACAGAACACAGATCTTCATGATAGCGTGCATCGAGTTGGTCTTAGCGTCATTTGCTACGAAACGTAAGAGGTAACGAGTCGCGAGCAGCACTCCCGGCCCGGGAATTGAACCACAGACCTCCGGTTCTCGAGACGAGGGCGCTTACCACTCGACCAACTGACCGACATTGCAGTGCCGCGGCTCCTTTAGTTAAAGTAACGAATGAACTTCCAGACTGAATTTAGATACAGATCTTCTACTCACCAAATGTTTACAAATTTTTTATAATTTCACCATACTGATTTACAGTACATACAAATTTGTTTTGCAAGAATCTGTTCGCAAAAAAATTGGGGTCGCTTTGCAAGAAAATTTGTGAAGTTTTTGATCTCTTTGTTCAAACATGCAAATGTTCAATCGCTGACGTGGTAAGCAGCAAAAATGTTGAAAAGTTTCAACTCGCAGACCAGCAACAAAGATCACAGTAGAGGATTCGTCACAGCTAGCGATTTCACCAAAAACTCTTATTCACATAGCTAACAATGCAGAGGCGCCGACAAATTCAATGGAGGTTGCAACCGGTGGAAAACGGACCACCGATTCCATCAGCGAGGCGTCTCCTTGAGGTTTCTCAGTTTCGAAACCACCTCTCTCCTCCTTTGCTCACTTGCACGCAGCTTTTCCTGGAGGTCGGCCATGCTGAAACAAAGAAACGGTGAAATAAAATAAAAGATCAAACTCACCAAATACTACAGGGCATACTACATATCTCCCATATCTCCGCGTCAATGCGAGAGCAACACATTTTTTTGTAAAATTTTGCGGAGTAATTGGTCTATTGGTATCGGATAAGACCTCTTCACTGAAGCAAGTGTGAACCATTTGCCACTGGCTGATATCAACACGATTTCTTACAAAAACAAAACCCGGCCGGGGAACTGTGAGCTATATTTGGCAGCATTATATACAAGGTTCCATTCAGGTTCGTCCAATAAGCGATGCAGCCTCTGGCGTGTGGAATCTGAATCGTCATCGCTGGGCAATCTTTGCGATTTAAGAAAATCGTTAAAGCGAAATAATCAAAAGTGAACGCTATTCGAGTTTAAAATTCGCAGCTATTTGGTGATGGTGACGTATAATAACACTTTTTGTTTTGAAAAATGTGGATTGTGCTGCTTTGACAACGATTGTTCATCACGCTACCTCACCATATTTACATACTAATATCTTTAAAGCGCTTTGTAACGAAAATTTGAGCTATCATTCTGCATATCCAATGCCTCATAAAAATCTTCGGAAACCTCTAGTTTAGGCTTCATTTTATACAAAACAAAAAAGTTCTCCAAAGCTATGAAATAGCTTCGCACGTAGCGCACGAATAATCAGTTTCCCGACTCACCAGCGCTCAGGGCGAAGCCGATCAGCCGGGCCTTTTCTTCGCTTCCCCACCACAACCTGGGTCAAGCTGTCGCTGGACGAGTAGTCGTAGTTTGAGTGGTGGGTGGTGTCGCCGAACACCCTGGAATGAGAAGGATAATGAAGCAGGCCGACACGTAGCTGCCTTATTTAGTCCAATAGAAAACTCGCACATAGCACTACCGTGCGATCGCTAACGTTAATGAACCAGACTTATTCCCAACAAGAAGCTCACTATTAACCATCAGTATTCTTTTTCGGACCATTGGACTCTCCAGGAGTTCAGCTACTGACCGCAGCCGCAACTAATTACAATTACTGTAGAGTGTTGGTATTCTTTAGTTGACCTTAAGTTTATCGTTTAGCTTTCCCACAATTGAGTATCAAATTTGGCAGAACGTTGAATACTTCCTAAAGAGTTAAAACATAAAAATTATGCTGACGTTTTCGCGACGGGCGAACACATATTTTTTTCCGGTAAACCATCCGACTTTCCACAAAATCTATCGACACTTCTCTATGATGAATTGGAAGCAGTTTACTTTAACGTTTAAAAATTTACACGCATCGTGTCACAGCTCCATAAACAAAGCTCTCTTGCAACAATGGCGTGGTGCAGGAAATTAGTAACAGTTTGACCCTACCTTTTGCACAGAGAATCCTCATCAGTTGAGCCACTATGTATAGGGTGCTCCTGATATGGGGAAGATGTACGGAAGAATGAAGAGTCCTCCTTCGTGGGAGCAGGAGGACGCTTCGTACTGGCAGCGATTGGAACAAAACTGAAAAATTGACGTTCATGACAGGTTAATAAATGAACTGTTGCAGATACATAGCATTCGTACAGTAGAGCTAAAAAGACAAAATGGGCTGGCTACTACCCTTATTAATACACTACACACCTAACAGGCATACCGAGTATCATGGAATGCTACTCGAATCATTTGATCTTGGAAGGAAAGAAAATTGCTATCAATCGTAACGCACACTGCAAGTCATCATGCCATAACAGCAAACGGTAATACATTAAATACAAAATACAGCATTCACTACATCTTGCTCGAATATCCCAGTCGCGCTTAACCGAGCAGTTTCACAGACTATCTCATCGCCACCATTTTGCTCCAGGAGAGGAAGATTTTTCTTTCTTGGTGCCCACCAAATCACCCCTCCAGCCATTGTGAGCAGCTGTTGCAGCTTTGACGAACATCAAAAAGACTACCTTGGGGCCAAAGAAGCCATTTCCGAGTCGGCTCCGGTGAACAACGACGTCGGCGTGACGTCATCCACGGACCAGGGCGGTTTATCGATGATGTCATAGTTTTCTTCAGGGACCGAGACGGGGTTGTTCTCTTTGTCCACCAACATTTTCACAGGAGCTGAAAAATGGATTGACTTTGGCATAAAATTAATCGGTAAGAATTCTAACAAACTGCATCCTTCGTTACCCGCAGTATTAACGACTCAGTATTAACGGTTGGCAACCATCGCGAGTGGCCCCTGACGTCACTTGCTCAAAATAGGTGAAGCACTCATCATCAATTTCGTCTAAGTAAAGTTGAGCAACCGTTCGCGTAGACTGCGAATTAAGTTGCTTCGCGTCCTGTGAAATGCACCTTAAATACGGAACAAGCGCTGCACCGTGATGAGCTGTAGTGTACACTGCACTAGTAGCTCATGGCTATCCTCTGGACAGGTGCTGGGAGTTGGGGCGCGACATCCTCACAGCAAACAAAGTCTAAAAATTTAGCTGGCTATTTCAAAGGTGGCACCAAAAACACACATCAACAGCACACCGTTCAACTCACTATTAGGGAGGGAGGCCATGATGTTGACGCGCTCCATCCCAGACAACTTTGCTTGTAGTCGCGCGATTTCAGCGTCCTGTAATAGCAGCAAATGTTTCCAAACGATTCATCGAAAACTCATGAACCAATTGAAGCATGGTGTGTACATACGTATTTCTTAATGGAGCGAAGAGGTAAAAAGCACACAGGCAGAGGTTACAAAAATCGCTACTCAAAAGCTTCAAATTATTTTTTAACAAAATCCATTGAAAAAGGTTCAGTATTCTTAGGCAGGCTTAAATTTGTCGGGAAGGCCTATTTAGCTCTCATGCTGCTGGCCTAACTCGAACCCAAACAAATCTTTCCTCAAAAGCTTAACCCTTCATATTGCAAACGAAAAAGTCTTTATTTTCTTTTTAGTCTATTTAATTAAAATGTTTTTGTGAAATAGTAGTTCCCTACCATTTTTTGCTTTCAAAAGCTAATTCTTATAATTTTGGCGTTCTACAAAAAAGTCACATCAAGACAAATCCGTTCAGAGCAAAACCTTCCAAATCAACTGCTAAGCAACACTAAAAGCCAACCACCTTCACGATGATCGTGTCGTTTCCCGCGTCGATTACTTGCTTCCTCGCCAGCAATTCCCGCTCCAAGTCCAACATCGCGTCCTTCGTTTGCATCAGCTCTTCCCGAGCCTCGCGCTCCCGCTCGATAGCGCTAGAGAGCTCTTCACTTTGGTTGCCAGTGGCAACTTTGAGTCGCGCCTGCAACTGAGCGTTTGTGGAAGCGAGATGATCGTTCTACAAAAATAAATACTGAGACAAAAACTAACTAATCGATACTGATAGCCCTAAGAATATTAAAACTTATCGACTTGATGGGTGGCATTGCATTAAGATGTACCAGCGGTAGTTGTGATCTAAAGACGACACACATGATAGCTTACCCACCAGCAACCATTTAACTATCCAGTTAGACAGTGAGGATTGGAGGAGTCTCATCGTAACAGCCTGATTCGACATCTGCAAGATTTTTCGCTGTCTCCTGGTCAAAGCAGCTTAATTAAATAACGCACTCTAACCTACCTCGTCTTCGAATCGCTGCTTGAGCCTCGCCACATCGAGATGGGTTTTATCAAACTCATCCTGGTACTTCGACTCCATGTTGATCTTCTCTGACGTCATAGCTGAAAGCTGATTGGCTAGCCGGTCCAAGCGCTCGTCCTATCACAAACGTGATGCTTAAACATCCACACTAGCTATTCGTAACAGTTTTTATTTCTAGGTTCTTATTAAATTTTATCATTTTCTTAATAAGCAAAAAACCACATAAACCTGTGAGATCAAACGAAAAGACAAGACTAAACAGGGGCAGAACAATGTTTAAATTTGGTTAAAAAGTAAACAATTTAAAACTATGGAATTTTCCAAGCGTTTTACAAACAAAATTATTACTCTCCGTTACGTTGCTACTACGTGACATCATTTGAAACCTCACTGATCCATTCCACAAAAAATAATTAACGACAGTAACTACTGGGTCACAGGTGTTTGGCACGACACGCCAAAACTCGGTATTTGCATGCCAATTTCTGGTTTAGCTAGCGCCATTGCAGGATTGGCCTAAATTTAGTGGTTTAGTAATTAAACTATCTGACTGAAAGCAAAAAACAACGGAAAGGTACAATAGAAAATGCTGTTTTGTATAGCCAATTGGTCTGGTATAGGCTTATAGGCGCACCGGTAACATGGTAAGGAGACCACTAGGGATCTAATGGCATTGCTTGAGTTGCGATTTGCTTCAAAGCAATATTAGCCTGACATTTTAACCTGATGCCTCCACAGTTTTACCGGTTTTACGTAGCCTACTGCTATCCAATATTGACCTAACTCCCAAAATACTACTCAGTCACGATTTTCTGTTGTTGCGTCATAGATCATGTTTACACTGTATCACCTGCTTCGTCGAGCTTTTTGCAGAAAACTAACGGAGTAATTTTACCTTTTTCGACGTTTGCCCCAAACACTAAATCGAAAATTTTTAAGCAAAAACTTAAACCATTCAACTTAACTCAAACCATTGTGAAAAAATGAACAAATGTATGAATGTGCGTTGCTTAGAGATTGCAATAACGGCACAAAACTTTTTATTTTTTACTTGCGTTCAGGGCCACTTTAAAATATTGACTCTAAATTTCTTTTCCACAGGTTTTCGCCGCAATTGGGTTGAGCTATGCATTATACGAGCTCCCTTGTCTTCAGCATTGGCAATTATTTTCAGCAATGCAAAATTATTAAAAATAATATTCGAAAAAATATAACTTTTATAAACTCAGCTGACAAATATGCTCGTGTCCTGATGAGAGCACATCGAAGCGGTGGCAAAACGTTGACAACCAGCTTGACACGATGACGTCTACTGACGTGACCCATGACGCTGCAGACGTGCAACTCGGCTCTCCTGGACGTATTCATGTTACTGATGAGCGCCGCATAAGTAACATGGAAGTTCCAGGAGAGGCGCGAGCGCAGATTCCAGGTCTTACTGCCCTATTCTCTGGTGGCTTCGAAACAATAGTGCGTGGGATGAGCAAACTACGGCGGAGCCTCCACAGAAACTTGAGAAAATCCCGACGGGAAGTGTTTTCTGGGCATCGAGCTCTCTCTCTCTCTAGTTTGCGTATGTTAAAGCCAGCAGCAAATCTTTTGCTTGGTATTCATCCAAATTCGGAGGTAAAAAGGCTCGAATACATTTCCAATCTGGTTGTTGATACTAATCTGCCTCTAGGTGCAACAACTGATCCAACTTTTAACCGGGCTATAATTCTAAATGAACTAAAACTTTTCTAATGCCAGCTCCATCCTTTGATCGCAACAACAATGCGCTTTGTTCGAAAAAAAAAAATCCCAGTCAACGTTCGCTTAGTCTTTAGAGGTTCGAGTCGACGAAACAAGAACTAAACCTAATGTTCTCAAGTCCCAACCCAAATCGCGCGACACCATTTATGCAGAAACAATTAAAGCTTGTAGCTACCTTTTCTCGAATGGTGTTTCCCATATCCTGTATATCAACGAGTAGCTGCTGTTGCTCGCGTCTGTAGCGGTTCAGTTCGCGCTGACAATCCTGCGGAAAAACAAGTCACTTGGAGAGTGGTTCGTAGCATGAACAATACTTGAAATGCGAAATTCAACAACCTATTGACCTTCAGTAAGTTCCGTAATTGAGGTATATGATATTACCGGCGTTGAAGAAGCAAAATTCAACATTTCCCAACCTGATATTCCCTGGATATCTTCTGCTCCTGTTCCCTCGCCAACCTCACTTCTTGTGACGTCTCAATGCACGCTTTGTGACGTTCCTCACGTGACTTACGTTCTACCTCCACCGTCTGAAATAAAGCCACGGGCAAAAACTCGATTTAGCTGCGCTGCTGCAATTCAGTTTCCCAAACTTACATTGGAACAAGCGCATCCGGAATTTGCTCAAAAGGCAATACCAATTTTCGCATTTCAAAGCTATGTCATAATAAAAAATAAATTTTTTGCGTGGTCTTCACTCATGTTCCGCTGCTGTGGCAGCGACGTGGTATAGTGGCTACGTAATCCGACTAGGAATCTTGCTAAATGCGAAACAGGGTTCGAACACTGTCGAAAGCAGCTGTGGAATTCAAAAGGATTGAAAAACGAAATTCAATGCACTACAATGATCGAAAGCAGCAGCAATGTCTAGCTGAGTGGTCGGACAAACCGTGCTGCATCCAAACCACTGTCCGAAAACCTCACCACGGGGACCGCGGTTGGAGTTAACGCAGAGGAAAGTGGATGCCAAGCAACACAATTGAATGCTTACGTTGGTCAGCTCTTCGATCCTCCCTTCCTTCTGCATAAGATCGCGCTCCAAGCGTTTGATATGCAGTTCTTCCTCCGCCAGTAGGCGGCGCACTTCAGTCACATCTGAGCGCATTGTTGACATTTGATCGTCTAAGTGCGACACCTGGCGATAAAACATTGAATGTGTAAACTTTTTATTTTGAAAACATTGAGTAAAAACAAAATGAGTTAAATGAGGACTGAAGGCAAAATCAATCGGGGTGTCTAAAGTTAGGCAAATCGTATTAGATGAGATTGGCGTTGACTCCCATCCTTCTTAACCCAATGACCCAGTCGTTCCAAAGATATTTTACTTCAAATACGACGTAAGAGCCCTCCAATCATAATTTTTATTGGCAACCTGACGCTGATAACATCAGCGACGCCATCATACTTTTATCCTACGGCAACGCTCTAGTTCGACAAAGTCACAGGGGTCTTTTAACGTGTGTATTAGGGTTGTTCAAAAAAAACTTTTTTTTCAAATTTAACCCATCAGCCCCGCAAATTGTTAGGTTGGTGATAGAAACCCCACATACCAAATTTCAGCTCATTCGGTTCACAGGGAGAGGAGGGCATGCACTTTGAAATTTCGATTTTTTGTCAAAAAATATGGATTTTTCGTCCATTTTGGCATTAATTTTCTCAGTCAAAATGCCTGGTATGTTGGCTCTTTTAGATTCAATATTGCTCATATCACACAATAAAACCATTCTACACCAGTTTGTAAAGTTTGTTCTTTGAATTTTAGAACAAAAAAAATCCTATTTTCTTACTATTTTTGGCTAAAATACGTGAAATTGCTTGTGGCATTTCGACTGCATTCTAATTCAATACCGTTCTACTAAACAATTCGTGAACTAAGAAAGCGCTTGATTTTCATGAAGAAAAGTCATCTACGACCTTGTTCAAGTTTAGGCAAAGACACATTGACACAGAGCAAGTCATTGAAACCAGGACTGCAGGTTTTAGCACGTGAAGTCTTTGAAACAGTTTACCATCGCTAATGAAAACAACTTGGTGGTGGTGGTGGTACTACCCGACCCCTTCCGAGGGATGGGGGCGCGGAGGAACTCCGCGGAGACCCAACAGTCGGGCCACACCCCAAGGTCTGGACCATAGATCGAGAATAGAAAGAGAGGAGTCAAAGATAGATTTGCGAAGGGGTTCAGAAGCAGGACAATCGAGGAGGAGATGATTGAGGTCCTGTAGAGGGTGTCCACAGGCACTACAATCAGAATTCTCCTTCCGACTGATCCTGTGAAGATAAGAAGATAAAAGAAGACTGTGACCATGGCAGCGAAGACGAGAGAGCTCACAGCGTATGGAGCGAGAAAGAAGAAGTTCCTCCGAAGAGACTTCGGGGACTTGGAAGTTCAGGTGGGAGTGAGAGATGTGACGTCTCCAATTGCGGTATTGGGAATAACGGACTTTGGCAATAACTGGGAGGAGAGGGCTAGGGATCGTATCAGTGGGCAGAGAGGCACCAGTTTTGGCAAGTAGATCAGCTTTTTCATTTCCGGGGAGACCTGCGTGTCCGGGGACCCATTGGAAGCTCAAAGTGGTATTGTTGGAGAGGGAAGAGGCAAGGGACCAAACATTCCATAGGGACTCGGGCAGGAGATAACTGGGGGCTGAAGAAAGGATAGAGAGGGCTGATTGAGAGTCGGTTAGGAAAAGAACTGACTGGAATTTACAGTTCATCAAATGGCTAATGAAAACAACTTCGCTTTATTCTTCGATATATTTTGAAGTGTGATGTCATAATAGTGGTTAATGATCAAAGGCCATTTGACTCCCATGTTATCACTTCTTCACATGGAGTCTTTATTTTCAATGTTACTCAGACATAAAATCACTTACAGCATATGAGCTGTCTGCAAAGGTTTATAGATGCAGAACTTAGCTTTTAGACAGAGCAAAAGACGTTTGCAGCAGAAATATAGCTTAAGAACAAAAGTGTTAGAAGTTCATGTAACAAGACTAAATGTTTTCCGACCAGTAGCACAACCAGTACATTTATTAGTGCTTTACACCAGCTATTCAGCTAACCCAACTACTGTATTATGTTTGTGTAATGGACACCGCATCATGATGATGTCCTGCCGCCCAAAGGATGTTGATTTACCCGTTATTGGTAAAGCTAGAGCCGAAGCGTTTTTGCAGTCGAGACTACCTACAAGTCGTGAGGTTTTGCAGCGATTTATTTACTACTTAAAGGTCACTAAGACAACTCAAAATGAAGCAATAAATATAACGTGTGATGAGGTGATATGCTTGTGGAAAAAAATAGCCGATGGTTCCACAACAAATTATAAATGCTATAAAAGTACGAATTCAACTAAAACTGCACTTCAAAATTTATGGAATCAGTACAAAAAAATTAAGACAAGTTTACGTCCAGATCGGCAACGCAGCAAAAAAGCGATAACAGAAGAACGAGAATTCAATGAAAAATTGAATAAGTTGTTTGATATCTCAAAGCCTGATGTTAAAGAGCACTTGAGTAAAGAAGATCTTGTTTTTCTTCAAGATCAGCAAGGACCACGAAAGTTTACCTTTGGTGGAAAAGATCGGGTTTTAGAAAAACGCATTTCTCGCAAAAGAAGTGCAGAAGAGTCATTCTTGCTTAGAAAATCAAACTCCGACAAATAAAAAGCTTTTGCTGTAGAAGTAACTGAAGCTGCAGACCTTGGCAGTAGTGATGTTACTACCAACTCTTCTGAGTCTTCTATGTCTGGTGATGATGTAGTTAAATGCGACACCTTTTCTGCCAAAAAGTCATTTGTCACACTAAATGTGCCAAAGAAAATCACTTCTTTGCCCCAAGTTGTCGCTGCTGCGGATAGACATAAACTTTCTAGCAACGCTTTAAACGATGTTTTAAGTGCTCTGATTAAAGATAGTGGAGGTGATGTAAATGATTTTATTCTGAGCACAAGCACAACTCTTAGATCTCGCAAGGTCGCTCGCTGTAAAGAGTTTCAACTAATTCAGAGTAAGTTTGCAACTTCTTTACGTGATCAATTTTTTTCTACACATTGGGACGAGAAGTTGTTAAAACAAGGTAATGACTACCAACCAAAAGAACACATTGCAATACTTTCTAGCCATGGAGATGACATTAAACTCTTGGGAACAACTCGCTTAGAAAGTGGGAGCGGTTTTAATCAAGCGAATGCAATTAAAAGCTTCCTAGACGAATGGAACATTCAAGAACTATGCTTGGCCATGTGCTTCGACACTACTTCTTCCAATACCGGAAAGTTCAATGGCGCGTGTATCCTGTTGGAAGCTCTTCTGGGGCATCCACTGCTATGGACCGCTTGCAGACATCATGTATTGGAAGTAGTCCTATCCAACGTTGCGAAGTGGATATTTGGAGTTTCTACTGGGCCCAAAATTGAATGTTTTGACATATTGAGTCACAAATGGACGAAACTTGATCTACACAAGAAAACATCTCACATGGTTTTTAATGACAACGTCTTGAAAGAACATGCTTTGGAAGCTAAATCAAAATTGGTTAATATATTGTCCGACCAGAAATCTTACATTCCCAGAGATGATTACAGGGAGCTGCTTCAGTTGTCTATTTACTACATTGACAGTACTACCTTTTCCAACTTCGAGTTTCGCCGCCCAGGCCCACATCACAGAGCAAGATGGATGTCTTCGGCAATATATTCATTAAAAATGCTGTTGTTACGTGACCAACTAGAACTCGACGAAGAAGTTATCAAAAAGCTGCAACTGTTTGATGATTTTGTTGCTTGCTTCTATGCCCCTAATTGGTTTTCTGCTCCTTTGGCTTCTGAGGCTGCTGTACAAGACCTAACCTTGTACCAAGTTATGCTGTGCTATAGTAAAAACAGCAATTCACCACTGCAAGACATCGCAACTACTGTTACCATTTCCCTCAAGCGCCACCTTTGGTATTTAACTGAGGAGCTGCTGCCACTTTGCCTTTTTTCACATCAAATTGAACCAGAAGAGAAGGAGAGATGTGCCGTCAAGCTGTTTCAAACCTATCGACAAAACATGAACATAGAAATCGGACCACAAAAGCCAGTGTTTCCGGAAATTTTTTCGAAAACCAAGTTATTCACTTTACTTGGTGAAAGGTCAATATTATTGTTCAGAAGGATGAAGTTCACTATTGATGACGTACAGTTTTTGCGGTATGCATGCACGCAGTGGCCTCAGTATTCTAGCTATCAGCTACTTGAAAAAACTGTAAAGTCGTTGAAAGTGGTCAACGATGCTGCTGAGAGGCGTTCGGTTACTGGAAGATTACAAAGATATTCTTACTAAAGATAGCAACGAAAGAAATCTGATAATGCAATGTGTAGAATACAGTCGCAAAACTATGCCGGATTTCAAAAAATCAACTCTGGCTACTTCATCAAGTGTTATGTTGTAAAAATAATACGGGATAACTTTGTGTTAAGTACGGTGCTTCACGTTACTATGGCCGAGAAGTAAAGTTGAAAATGTTCATTTTTAATTCAGCAAAACCCAAAACAAAAGCATAGCTTTCACATGCTTGAACGACTATAATTAATGACCAACAGTGAAACTGCAAAATACTTTTGAGTGTACTGACTACGTCCTCTCGCTGAACCAAATGAGCTGTAATTTGTTATGTGGGGTGCTGGGGTTTCTATCTCCAACTTAACAATTTTTTGGGGTAATGGGGTAAATCTAAAAGTTTTTTTTTGGTTTGGAGCAACCCTTTAACCGCTTTACGTGCTAAAACCTGCAGTCCTGGTTTCAATGACTTGCTCTGTGTCAATGTGTCTTTGCCTAAACTTGAACAAGGTCGTAGATGACTTTTCTTCATGAAAATCAAGCGCTTTCTTAGTTCACGAATTGTTTAGTAGAACGGTATTGAATTAGAATGCAGTCGAAATGCCACAAGCAATTTCACGTATTTTAGCCAAAAATAGTAAGAAAATAGGATTTTTTTTGTTCTAAAATTCAAAGAACAAACTTTACAAACTGGTTTAGAATGGTTTTATTGTGTGATATGAGCAATATTGAATCTAAAAAAGCCAACATACCAGGCATTTTGACTGAGAAAATTAATGCCAAAATGGACGAAAAATCCATATTTTTTGACAAAAAATCGAAATTTCAAAGTGCATGCCCTCCTCTCCCTGTGAACCGAATGAGCTGAAATTTGGTATGTGGGGTTTCTATCACCAACCTAACAATTTGCGGGGCTGATGGGTTAAATTTGAAAAAAAAGTTTTTTTTGAACAACCCTAGTGTGTATAGATTAATTCAGATCTTGGGCTGCTGCACTAAAACGTCGGGATTGCCAAAAAATTATGGTAAGAGAGGCCCCTACGTCGTGTTTGAAGTATAATATCTGTGGCAGAGGTGGAGTCGAGGACACAAGGATCGAGGCCAAGGACAGCCCTTCCGAGGACACCCTCTCGAGGCCAAGGACCAAAGGCCACAGGCGCAAGTGCTTTCCAAAAAAAATGGTCCTCAAAAAATTTTTTAGGCGGTCTCCGAAAGAACAAAACAAAAAAGGTCTATGCAAATTTTCCGCGAGGTTTCTGGCGTTTTCCAACAAAATTTTAACGGTTCAAAAAAATAGTGCTGTCCTCGGGCCGAGGACAGGGCAATTTTCGAGGACTTGAGGCTTCGAGGCCAAAGCCAAGGACTTCAAAATGTGTCCTCGAGGTCAAGGACGTCCTCGAGGACTCCACCTCTGATCTGTGGGTCAAGAAGGATGGAGTCAACGCCAATATAATCTAATACGATTGCCGTAACTCTAGAAATACCATTGCTTTTGCCTTCAGCCCTCCTTTAAGTTTAAAATGCTAAGAATTTTTTGGAGATGTTTTAACCAAGGTTTTTAACTTTCAATTAATAAAAATGAAGAGATTTGCCGAACAGTCAGGATCAACTATTTTTACATTTGTAGTGCATTTTATAGGTTGCTACGAGTTTTCATACACATGAAATCGTGCTAGTTAATAATAAACGCTAAAAATTTCTTTATCCAATTACTTTTGCATCGTACGAGCAACCTTTGTTCACATGGTTTTGGAATAATCTTTCTTTTTGCAAGTTACAATAAACATGCAAACAATCAATACTCCAGACCAAGGTTTCATAATTCTTCGGACATTTTATCACATCAACTTATCAATAAAAAATTAATCGAATGTTTAGGAATCGAAAGGATGAGTCCCGCACCTGGATGTTCCGCTCCTGCAGCTGCTTCTGTGTTCGCTCCAGCTCATTCTCGAGCTCCACGTTCCGCTTCTCCACGCTGCCACGGAAATCTCGGACTTGTTGGTCCAACTGCGTCAACTGCAAATGTGGAAACATTTTCCGTATTTGATATATTTATTCTACAAAGTTGTGAAAATCTTTCCGCATTTAATAAGATTTGGAGATCTCGCTTTTTCGAAAATAACTTTTCCATACCAGCACTACAACACAATGTGACTAAATACCCGATTGATCAAAAATGTTTTACATTGTCTATAAGGCCCATAACCCCGAAAATCTTACCCAATCCCTAACGCTAAGCATGGACTTAACCTTAACTCGAACTCGAGCACTTCGTTTATTCTGTATGTTTTGATTAACCTCTGGAAATAGACAACTGTAAACGAACCAACCTGAGCAGCTCTTTGTTGAAGCTGCCACTGGCGTTCCTCCAAAGATTTCTCCAGTTCTTTCGAGGTTTGCTTTGCCTGGTCGCATTCCGACTGCGCAGCTCTGCAGCACAACGGTTAGGAAATCAAAACCACTTGCTAAACTACTTTGCATTCAAAACCCTCAAATCCGAAAAAAAATCAAAACAGTTTGCATGGTTTTACTTTGACAAACAAACAACTTTAACCCCAAATAATTTCTTAAAAAATAAAGTACAAATGTAAAGTAAATAACATTATCGTGACAAAAATCGCAGCAAAGTAACGGAAAATAGCGTAAGTTGTTTTTTGTCCAACTTTGAAACAAAAATTGTCCAACTAGCTGTAACATGAAGTAAGATTCATTGATGTACTATACGACAGTACATTGTACAAGCGCAAGGGACTGTCTATACACTACACTGTAGAATCACTACAATCACCACCACCTCTAGAACTAAAATGACATCTTTACTGCTTCTACCCTTCTTAATTTGCAAATGGAACACAAAAGTATGCTAATTTTGCACGATAATGGAAAGTTTGAACTTCGCTGAGTCTCTTGTTTGGATAGGCTCGCTGCTCATAAAACTAATTTTCTTTAAATGGGTGGACGTTAATAAAAGCAACAGCGAAAACTTTACGGGCTTCCATCAACAAACGCGGGCGCACGAATGCGCAAAACCTTTTCAATCGTTCAACAACTTTTCATCTGAGCGCGGTTTCGAAATGTCGCGATTTTATTGAGGTATCGGGTGGGATTTGAATCAATCAACCAATAAGAAGACAGGAAACCGAAGAAACTTGTCAACATGATAAGCAACATTTTAATCGATCGAATTCTTATTTACTCGCAATTAATTTCAAAATGTTTACAGGTTTCCAAACATACCCCACCGATAAGCAACTAATTCGCTCGACTAATGCACAGACGATGGGTGCAACACTTCCCGATCAGCCCAACTCAGCAACCGATGGGATGGACACCATTGCATGCATTCGCGGGCTAAGAAATTAACTAATCATAGATTGATCGCCCGCAGATTAAAAGACAGAATCTGAATGTCTGAGCCTGTGGCACTTCGAGGTTATTAATTCTTTTTGAATTTCTTGGTCTTAAAATCGACTTTCCATTTTTTGTCCAAATTTTTTGACGCAAGATTTAAACAAACTTGAAAGTGAATTAAAAACACAGTAAATTCATAAGCATCTGGGGAGACAAGTTAAAGGGGAGAGGATTGAAACATCTTACTTCCCTTAGCTATGTTATTTAATCAGCACTAGTGTTCACAAAACTAAGCTATGTTATGTTCACAAAACTAAACGGTGATCGCCTGCAATGGATTTGGTTTCGTGACGACAAAAACGGAAATCATGTTTCAAGAACTAGTCGAAAAGAGACAAAAACCGTATTGCCGAGCCTCTCAAAGCATCAGATATGCGCCAGGATATTTAATAAAGTTCTCGTTAATCTTTTAACGCAAATCTAGTTCGATTTAACTGGTGTAAAGAGATTTTTATGAATTAAATTGCACTTAAAAAGGCATCCAGGTCGAAAAAAATTTTTCTCGGTTTTCTCTCAAAAAATTTTGACAGATCTGAAAACTAACTTCACCATGTTTGGGCTTTCTACGGCCTTCCGTTCCTAGATATGACAATTTACTGTAGGTTCCCCTTAGAAATTTTGCCAGGGTTTCCAGCGACAACCAAATTTCCAAAACTTAGAGAATATTTCGAACCATCTTTAAGTGTTTTTGGCAGCGTTGTCAAAACACAGTAAAAGGTCAGAGTTGTAAATTAGCGGCTTTCCAATTAAATTCAAGCCAACTTTTCAAAAGTTAATCTTCAGTCAAAACACTGATAAAATGGCAACACCGACGTAGGAGAAAAATTGTTAACTTAGAACTGCATTATCTTGAAAACGGTAAGACGTAGAAAGTTCAAATTTGGTGAGAATGCATTTTAGGCTTTTCTCAACATTTTGGTCAACAGTAAAAATTTGACTTTAATGCCCCTATGAGAGTGTTCGAACTTCACTCAAAATTAGAGAGATCCACCATCGTAAGTCTCTACAATGCAAAAGCCAGGCATCATTGCAAAATCAAATCAAAAAAAAATTCAAAAATTTACCCTAACACATTTTATTATTTAAAGAACACATTTGCCACTAAGTTGAAGAGCAGAGTATTTCACCACACATAATAAATTTAAAGAGAGAAATGACTTTCCGATAATTCTCGGTAACATTTTCAGATTCAAGAGTTGAAAAAGGGGGGTTAGAACTAAAACACGGAGCAAATTTTCCGGTAAAATATAAAGTGACCTCAAAACTACAACCAAACAACTTACTTCAACGCAGTCTGCAGCTGCTTTATAGTCATTTCCTTGTTGCGGACGTCAGCGTTTCGCTGCCGGCTGTAGGCTTGCAGCTCGTTATTGTGGTGGCGGGCATCCTGGAAATAAAACGCGTCGCAACAAATCTTTCCAGGGCTCCTCAGCAGGATGAGTTTTGAGGGACCCAACACGCAGCTATACTCAAGGCAAATCCACTTTCAGCGCAAAAAAAATGCGAGACTTTCGGAAATCATTGAGCCAGCTACTCGAAACAGATTGGGCTATGATGAGAACACTAAAGCCTGTTTTTGAGTCAATAACCACATATTTGACCGAAAGTGAAATACGAGTTAGTGCTTTCTCTTAGAATGTCCAACTTTGGGCGGATGGGAAATTTTGCAATGCAATTTCGAACGCGTCACTTTTCAATATTGCCGAGAAATTATTGATTTTTCGCACAACTCCGAGCAAGTCAAATTAGGTTCCGATTACCGAAGTTTTTTTTTTTGTCGATTTCTGGTCGGGCCAAATCGAACACCACAAAAATTGTGTTCACGACTTCCCTGATTGACGATGAGCGTGAAAAGAAGAGTGTGAAGCTTCCACCGTATGTGGCAGATAGACTGCTGCTTGACTCGAAGAAAAGTTTCCTTTGCTATCTCCAAGTCAAGTAGCCAGGCGCATTACGATGCAATTGCGAATACCAGTACCTCGTTTTGGGCGCGCAGCTGTGTCGCTTCAGTTTCAAGGTCGAGCAACTTTTCGTTCAGCTTCTTCTCCTCTCTGCTCCATCGCTGATGTTCCGATTGCAGTTCAGCAACTGTTAACAAAATAGTCAGCAAAAAATCATAAAAATCTCGATCAGCGGTCAAAGTCGATGTGAGCATCATTCTGCTCATGAAAGCAATTTAAAGGTAGCCATTTGACTCGAAGACTTCACGCCCCTTCACGGCTTCCTCACATTGCAAGTATGACTCTTTGTTGGCTTGCATCATTCTGTATTATTTGTATTATAGTTTTTGCTTGTACTGTTGTAATATCGAAATAAATATCTGTCGATTTCAAGACTCTTATCATGAGATCGAACTTAAAACTAAAACAGACTTGAGCAGGGTTTGATTGGCTACAAAAATTTAAATCATGTTTTTCTCACTTTCGAGAAATAAAGCAAGCAACCCGACATAAGGGCGCACACAAAAGGTCGCAGGACATAAGGGCTCTGGGATATAAGGGCGCAAGGACGTAAGGGTGCAGGGACATAAGGGCAAAGAGACGCAAATCTGCAATCTGCACTGACGGTTTTGTGCTTCGCAAAATAATTACGTAATCAATGAAACGAACTTGACCAGTGAGTATTTTATTTAATTTTTGAAAGCCAAATTTTGAAACAAGGTTTTTGAATTCGCTTCCTGTCTTATAGGCTCCGCAACTCCTCACACGAATTCGGCGAAATAAAGCGAGAAAATGAGCGATTTGATTTGGCTTCGCATGGGGACAAAAGACTAATTACAATTGTTTGCTTAACGGATTAAGTACAAGGGTTAAATGACTGCGTTTGAAAACAATCGCTGGCGTGGTTACGTAAAGCAGATAAACTCATTAAAAATAAACATTTCTTGTTCAAGATTAGTGTACGGCGACTTAAAAACAGTTTAAGGGTAGTGTTTTTGTGCGATAATTGAGAACTGGAAAAAAGAAGCGATTTCAAAAAACTTCTTTCAAAATTTGGTTTTCAAAAATTAAATAAAACACTCATTACAGTCCACCCTCGATTTAACGGACCTCGATTTAACGGACTTCGGATTTAACGGACTTCGGATTTTACCGTTCCGTAAGCATAGACTGCTGTACATGTAATTGTTACAAGCGAAAATCAATAGCCGACGAAACGAGAAATCGTGCTACGTTGTCGCAGAGACATAATGATTCCCCGTTTACTTGCATTGTGATAAGCTATGTTAGCAGTTGAGGTGCACACAATTGTAACAGAGTGAGGAACACTGCGTTTTCGTTTAACGGACTTTTTCCAACAACGGACTGTCGTTGGTCCGCATTTGTCCGTTAAACCGAGGTTTGACTGTAATCATGTTCGTTTCTTTGATAATATTTTCCGAAGCACGAAAATGTTAGCGCAGATTGCAGATTTACGTCTCTGCGCCCTTAGGTCGTGCGACCTTTTGTCTGCGCCCTTATGTCGTAAATCGGATAAAGCAGGCTTAGGGAACTCCAATTCGACCAAAAAAAATCCTATTTCCATTATACTCGCTGAATCACGCCGAAAACCTTTCGCTTGGTCTCAAGCTCGCTCTTGAAAGGATCTAAAATATTTTCTTGTGGTTCGTGGAAGGATGCAGTTCTAAAGTTCTGCATCAAAGCTGTTAGTGAACCGGACAGCGAAAAATTGCGAACAATTTATCAGACTTTGTAAAAAAAAGTGAAAAGCATTTGCGAGAACTTAAAAATATTCTCTCTAACAAATTGTCAGATCATCTTGTGAGAGAAGCCAAATGCATATTAATTTAAAATATGAAAACGAGTTATGATAGCTATTATCTACTAAACTTTTAGCTCAATCTAATCCCATATCGTTTTCGAGATAACGTTTCATGTAATTCTAATGTTAGCTGTTTTTATGACATGGCAGTGAGATTAGTCAGCAAATAGATGTGCTTGTTACCAAATAAACGAGATTGATTAAAATACATGAAACTTTGTAAGTTACTCGCACAATTCTGTAGCTCAAATCTAAAACAAACTTTGAAATCTACAAAAAGATTGTTTTACACAAAAACACTATCTGCAAACAAGCGTCCAGGAAGGAAAGCACGTGGACAACTCAAACATTCTACTACTACCACGGTGCAAGACATCCAGCATGCTCGCAAAATGCTTCTAGTAAACTTTCTAGGGTACATAACATGCATTCGTAGTGTCACATAGATTAAAGTTACCTTTAACTTTGGCAAAGCTAAGGCGTGCAAACGATACAAATCGAAATACAGCATTGCTGGGTATTGTAGCAACTAGCAACGATCTAGACCAAAGAACATGCTATAATCTGATTGCATACTCGTGTAGCCGACTCTGCACAAAGCTAAAACCATCAAGGCATGTTAAGAAACTTTGAGATAATCTCGACAATTTAAGATTATTAGGAACTCGTCGGGTCACAAGCAAAAAGCAAGAAAATACATTTATGTAAAGGATAAGTTTTAATTAGAAGAAATTATCCCCACAAATCCAACAACACTTTTGATCAAAATTCACAAGTTGAAAGGCCAAAGTATTTGTTCAGACTGAAAACCTCATCACAACTCACCTTTTTCAATCTTGCGGTCGAGGTCTGTTTTCATCTCCTTCCACTCGAACTTGGCTCGCTCCAGCTCGCGCACCCGCACCTCCCGCTCGCACTGAAGCTCTTCCACCTCCGCCTCCACGCTGCATAGCTCCTTCTTGCACTCGCGGAAGTTCTCGTCCACTTTCCTGAAACGCATATAACCCCCGAATGCAACTTACCGGTAGTGGGATCTTAATAATACTACCGCTATGGGGTTATTTTATGCGGCTGCGTCCGTTAAATTTAAACTGGTGTTTCTTCATGGTAAGTTTGTTTCGGGTGCTACTGTAGAGTTTGTGAGATCTATGATCAACTAGCTCCACCTATTAGACGAGACTTCCTGTTTTGTCATTGCATTGGTCACCTCAAATCGCACCAAAGCGTAGTCTTTGATTTATTCCCAAGTCGGGCCGAGCCGAAAACTTAAAACTTACTAATATTCAACACTTGCGCGGCTTGACGCTCAGCATCAAGATGGAGCAGTGAGGGATGATGGTTGTGGACGTTCGACTCGAGCAAATTCCTTCGTTGGCCTCTGGTAAAGGCAACTTTGCAAATAAGCGATGCAAAATGTTGCTCGATACGCGTTCATATAAGGTAAAGGGTCCGAAGTTGCATGTGAAAAGGCATAAAATTAACGGCCAAATTAAGGTAAACTACAACTCACTTGAGGGCACCATTGAGCTCAGCGTATTGTTCTTTTTTCGCTTCCAGTTCACGACAAGCCAGCTCTAATTTCCCCTCCATTTCGTGAACAAGCATCCGCGACTTTGCGCTCTCGCTCGAGTGTTGTTGTTCTTGCCGCGCCACCTTAAATACATTAACATTTTGTTGGTTATCGCGATGTGCTTGTAGACGCCATCAAGCGGTCAGAAGACTTTCCGCAGCATTGACACTTCGCAGAACGCTCTAGAATTGATGAGATAAAAATTTAATCGAATTTGATCTTTCCGCTCTTCCTACTCACTGCGGTCTCGTGGCAAGCTTAAGATGAAGCACAATTTCGGAATTATATTTGCAAGTCTTCCATCAGAATGGGCTACCACCACCACCACGACCATTTTTCCCAATAAAAGGAAGCGTTAAGTGCCTATCCCAAGGACACAACGCATACCAGGTCGGGGATGGAACCGAGAGCTCAAAACTTTTCAATCACACGAATCTAAGGTTCCATTAAGTGAGCTAAGCCGCTACAGCGAATGCAGTAACTTCTTACACTTGAAACGTTTGGATTTTATACAAATTTTTGGTACCTGGGTCTGTAGGTTGGCCTGGCTCTCTTCCAGCTCCTCTATTCTCGCTGCAGTCTCTTCCATAATCTTCTGGCGTCCCTCTAACGCGCTCTCTAACTCCATCGTGCGACTGCACTCATTTTGAAGCGAGGTTTGAACCAGTTTGAGGTTGGTTTCAAGTTTGGAAACCTGAAAACAATTACGTTAGACTACCTCCAGTGATATAGAGAAAGTGAAAATTTTGCTGGAAATCGTTCAGGGTTAGTCTAGGATACCTTGAGGAATTGAGGGTACGCCGAGCTAGACAACGCTGTTGCAAGCTCATTCGCAGCCTTCACGACATTCTACACCAAGTACCTTGAAGTTGGTAACAACCTCGCTGGGAAATTTAAAAGGCGAATTCTATAAATAAAAAAATATTTTCAATGATTTCAATTAACATCGTTGTTTTTTTCGTTGCTTTTTGCTACTGCAGTGGCGAGTTTTAAGTAATCTATAATCTTAAATTAGTGATCTTCAATAATTGGCCTAGAAATGCTGTCTAGCGTCGATGGACAGCGTGACTTTGAGAACTAATTGCTACAATACATCCTTACTTTGGTCTTTTAAAGACCTGATCTTAGATTCAGCTTGTATGTCATCTACTGAGAAACTCATATACTTGGTCGGATTTGAGCGCCATTTGATGCTTGAAGTTGCTTTGCGCTTCGTGTAGTTTCTCGATGTAATTGGTGAGCTCATTCTTACACTGTCCAAGCGTTCCCTCTAGGGCCTGGATGGTGGAGGTACTTGCTGAGAGCTGGAGAGAGATTAAGATTGAACAATATTATAATTGAAAAATAATACACTACGGAAACCAATGTTGCAGTGACGTTAAAAGGGTAAAAAGAACCCGCTAAAGTTTTTTATTCGAAGATCAACATTTTTGACCTGCAGTGAAGGCTGTTTTTTCCAACTGATACGTAAAAACATATTTTATAAACTTTTTAAGTCGGATTATATCTTCTATATTTTCAATAGATTTTTAAATCAGTGGCACTCGTAAACTTGAAATTATTTCTTTAATCTGGCCACCACAAAGCCCACCTTCTCTTCCAGTATTTTCAGTGCTTTCTCATGCGTCTGCGTCCGACTCCTCTGCTCCTTCCTCACCAACGCAACCTCCTCCTCCAGCTGCTGCACTCGTCGGCTGCTGGCCACCAGCTGGTCGTTCATCATTCTCACCTGCTGGTTCGCCATGTTAGCCTCCCCCTTGTATTTGTTGCATTCCTTCTGGAGCTGAAAAAACGGGTTGATTTTGTCCAAGTCAAGTCAACACACTTCATTTAACTATGTAATTCAGAACAGAAAAAGCACTACAAAGTCGTGTAAGAAAGTCATAACGTAAAATGAATTATCTGAGCCATAAGTAGTAAGGAGGCTGCGAATGGACCTCGTGGTCTTCCGAGTCAAGCAGCCACCTATTGTATAAATGATATCACTGGGGCATTGATAATGACGCAATGAATAACAACTGTGCTATGGAGCGCCGGTAAGCCGACCAATAATAATTTAACAGCTAACTAAATTTTTTTTATATTGCAAATTAAATCGTTTACTGGGTAAAGACTTAATAGCTAAAGGAATATTACTCCAGATTTTGACCCCAATTTAAAATTCCGTCTCCATTCCCATTCGCCATTGGCCGATGAAAAGAGCAAAGTTTTCGAAACAAAACGGCCCTGAATTTTGTATAGAATTCTATCCCATTTCAATAAGATTACTTTTACTGATGATGAACTCAATCGGTTCGAAACGTTCTAAATGAAAACTATTTTTAAGGCTGTTTTGTTTTTAACTAAAATTAACAAATTTTCCGTTTTTAATGTACCGAAGATTCCTTAACCTCCAATTTTATCGCTCGATGCATTACAAAATTGAGATCATCTACCTACGTAAACGTTCATCCAAACCTTTATGGCCACATGCGTTCCTGCTTAAGCGCCGCTAATCAGTGGCAGCCGTAGCATAAGAAATTGAGTACTACAGACACCATAATTTTTTTTCAATTAATAAATATGCGGCTTAATTTTCTGGCCTTCCAACTAAATCGGGTCAAAATTAAGAAGCATGCAATAAAGGCGAACTATGCAACAAGAAACGTATACCAGCGCAATCACTGCATACTTAGCGTGTTTCAACCAAATGCAAATTGTACGATGGCGAAGCAGTACGCCGTATGTGTCTATATGAGCTACAGCTAGATGAAACGAAAAACCACGAATAAGTCTACATTTTCAAGCCAAGAGTGGGCCGTTCATAACACAAACAAGTGCCTTACCAGTTCAATTTGCTCTCCCAGCTCCTCGCATTGTTCTACGTGCAACTTCTTCATTTTTTTCGTCTCTCTACGATTTTGAGCTTCGACCTTGCCACTCCGCTCTGTAGCGCTCTCTAGCGTGCGCGTCTTCTCCAGCAGCTCCGCTTGAGCATCAGAAAGTTTTGCTTTTAGTTGTTGTTCGTCTGTTTCCTAAAAGATTACATTTCTTAGTCACCTAATCTATCCACCAATTTACCATGACGAAGAGCCAACAAAAGCCCAGTGTGGTCTTTCAGTCAGGTGCCCATCTCCCCACCACGTAGGGGAAGCTTCACACGCACTTTTGAATAATGAAACTGAAGCAAGAAAGCTCCAAATACTAATTTTAAAGTCTTTAGCTTGATTCGACCGGGAATCGAACGAAGTTTTATTGCTTCAGCAACAGGCGTTCTATTTGTAGACAACTGAACTTGAACAAAAAAACACAGGTACAAAAAAATGATGACAACACCGCACATAAGCTTGGCAAGTTAAACTACTATCCAACCTGTTGGTTTATTTTTTTGCGGAGGTTCGATATTTCTTCCTTTCGTTGCTTGATTTCAGCTTCATTGAATGAAAGTTTGCTGTTCAAATCCTCAACTTGACGCTAAAAAAAAAAAAAAAAAAAAATAAGAAAGGTACATAAAACGCAAATTCTCGTTCTGTCGTAGCCAATGACAATACAGAATTTAATCTGCGCCACACATAGCTGCCATTGTTAGGTCACTTCGCAATAATACTTGAGTGCAATAAAATTTTGACCGAAATCCAACACATTGCGTCTATTGTTTACAACTGCTTCGGCGTTCTCTCAAACTGCTCAATAATAATTAAACCCAGAGCAAGGTTAGAAATTGTGTGAAGCCCACCACAGACATTCATGCTCAAATGCTTCTGTTTTTTCACGACTTTTGAGTTTCAAAATGCCTGGGGTGCTTTGGTGGTATTTGGGGTACAAAGTTTACAGCCCAAATGTTTTTCAATTATGACGTCATATTGAGGTGGTACACTTGGTTTGAAATTTTGAGGTCTGAATATCCCATATTTGGCCATATCTCTGGAACTACTTATCGTAGGTCCACAAATTTGCTGTCAAAATGCTAAGAAAGGTCGATTTTTTCTACATGATCAACAGGACATTAAGGTTTATCTGCTTCGCAAAAAACAGTTGCTTTAAAAAAACTAGAATTTGAAAGTTTTATAGAAAATTACATTAATGTGCTAATATTTAGCGTTTGTGATGTTGCCAATCGATCGACGATATTTTTGAACGTTAAGTTATTATCCTTTAAATCAAGCTGCAGTTTCTACAAGCTTGCTTGAAGAATTCCCGTCTGTCTTGTATTAAAATCCACCAAAATGCGCCACTAAACGACACCTCATATTATGATCTACAATTCCATTACCTGAGCTACTGTAAAAATCATCAATAAAACGTAGCAAATATTATTGCACTTATTAAATGACATTTTTGGGACGTAGCTTGAACCAATCGGTTCCTTTCTGACAGCAACTTCGCGTGTAGTGCATCATATTATGTTTAGTACATATTAACCCTCATGGCCTAAAATTCCAGAATGGTGAAAGTATGAATACAACAAAAAACATAATAGCGTTTCGACTTAGAATTTTACCGTCATTTGGTTTGTTTTTTTTTACTTCCCTATCCAATAAACCATCTACCCAACTTCCTTACCGTTTCTTCAAAGTTCCCATCTTCCACAGACGCCAAGAAATATTCAAATGCTTCCATATTTTAGTGCCAACCAATAAGTTGACCACTTAACATCACTCAACATAAAATAGAAGTCAGCTGCGTCCTTCAATTATCAGTTGTTTTTTGTTGTTTTTTTTTTTCTTATTTCTTTTAACCTCGAGCTCTTTTACTCGAGCAAAAGTACTTCTTTCTCCCATGTTTGGGTTGCTTCATACTTTGATTGCTAAAATTTGATCAGCTGTGGTTGACCGTTTCACCAACAAAATACTATTCTTTAACAGTATATGGTACAACACGTTTAGCAACTCAGGATATAGAAAAATTCGTTCAAACGTATCACGGATAGGGTAGTAAATCTGGGACACATGTTCATTGCCAAGCAACGTTCAAATTCCAAGTCGAAACGCTATTATGTTTCTGATTGTATTCATGCCTTTATCATTCCGCCATTTTAGGCCATGAGGGTTAATTTGTACTAAACATAATATGATGCACTACACGCGAAGTTGCTGTCAGAAAGGAACCGATTGGTTCAAGCTACGTCCCAAAAATGTCATTTAATAAGTGCAATAATATTTGCTACGTTTTATTGATGATTTTTACAGCAGCTCAGGTGATGGAATTGTAGATCATAATATGAAGTGTCGTTTAGTGGCGCATTTTGGTGGATTTTAATACAAGACAGACGGGAATTCTTCAAGCAAGCTCGTAGAAACTGCAGCTTGATTTAAAGGATAATAACTTAACGTTCAAAAATATCGTCGATCGATTGGCAACATCACAAACGCTAAATATCAGCACATTAATGTAATTTTCTATAAAACTTTCAAATTCTAGTTTTTTTAAAACAACTGTTTTTTGCGAAGCAGATAAACCTTAATGTCCTGTTGATCATGTAGAAAAAATCGACCTTTCTTAGCATTTTGACAGCAAATTTGTGGACCTACGATAAGTAGTTCCAGAGATATGGTCAAACAGTTGAAATTCGATCCCCCAAAATTTCAAACCACGTGGACCACCTCAATTTGACGTCATAATTGAAAAACATTTGGGCTGTAAACTTTGTACCCCAAATACCACCAATGGGACAACAAGCGTTTTGAAATTTAAAAGTCGCGAAAAAACGAAATGCCCTAGTAGTTCTAGAATCAAGTTCTTCTGGACTGGCAACCTTGCTTTTATCTTACTTAATAAACTTCCACCAGCTCACCTGGCATTGGTTGAGCAAGGTTGTCCTTTCCTTCAACCTCTTTTCAAAGCTTTCGCATTCCGTGGATTTGTCGTGAATGTCATCCTCCAAGTCGTTCACCTGCAATTGCAAAGTTTATATCAACCGCTTTACACCCACTCTTTTTTTTTTATTGGCCTCAACCCAACCTCGGTTCCCACAGATGAGTTGCGAACAAAAATTGGATGTTGCTGGCGGCACGGCATGCCCAGCTACCTCGATCGCCGCTAGACTTCATTGGAGCATTGCAGCACTTGCAATTCCTGATGCTCCTTCTGCCGAATAGCAATAGTGCAGCTGCGAAGAACCGAACCCGGTTCTCCCTTTCTATAATTCAAAGTTCAATCACTTTACCGCGACGCCTATAATGAGCAGAGAAGAATAAATAAAATAAA
Source organism: Trididemnum nubilum (assembly GCA_963965965.1). Classification (NCBI taxonomy): domain Eukaryota; kingdom Metazoa; phylum Chordata; class Ascidiacea; order Aplousobranchia; family Didemnidae; genus Trididemnum; species Trididemnum nubilum. The sequence goes on from OZ014483.1 coordinate 1,773,514, forward strand.
TAAGAGACTTAATAGAACCACTGACCTTCCTCAAATACTTGGTTCGTTCATTTTCCATCAAATGCACCACGTCTTCTAGTTCATTTGCTCTGCGACCGCCTGTAGAAAAAAGCTTTTAAAATCTGAAAATACACAATTAAAGGTACAAAACATTCCGCACAAGTAAAGAAAACCGCAACAGTTACGTTTTCCGCGCCAACAAGACTCATAATTATTTTATTCTTTTCTCATCCCTAAACAAAAACAACAAAACTCAACTTACTGGCCCTGGCTTTCTCACTAATCACCATCATCTCTTCAGCCATCGTTTCGTATTTGCTGGCATCAGATTCATGGTTGGCTAACCGTGCCTAGAATACAAAGCACTAGCGAACTTAAATATGATGGCGGCAAAAAGCAGTTGCTTTCGATTTGCGTTCGTAGCAAGAAATCTTTAACAATACAACCCTTGTACGTAGTTAGATTTTACAGAGAAATATGTTGGCAACACCGTTTCAAATTTGTCAGCCTGAAAATCGAACTCAATGCCTCCAGGTCTTAAGCGTTGAAGTAGCTTCCGCGTGAGCGCAACCAAGTCAAAATTAAAAGCGTGCAATTAAAATCGGCTAAAAGTACTTTCATAGGAAAACGGAATATTTCTATTTTAAACAGATTAGGTGTCTCAAAGACTTACATTTCAACCGGTGACTTACTTCAAGACGTTTAATATGCGCTTCCTTGGTGGCAATTTGCAGTTCCAGTTCCGATATAGCGGAATGATGTTTCCGCGGCGAGATCTTCGTTGGCATGGATAGATTCACGTCTGAAATTACGTTACAAGGAAGTTCATACACGTTTGTTGCAGCTAGATCATGAAATGAGAGCACAAGTCAGAATTTGATTCAACTTATACAAAATCTTACTAAAACATTTCAAAAAGAAAAAATGAGGCAGATTAATTTATTTTTGCTCCTTGAAGTTGAATGTGAAGAAGCAAACGAATTAACCTGTTGAAGTTGGCTGAAGACTTTTTTGATTCGCTGCCCCAGTTTGACTCTGAAAAACAAAAATATATAACTTGATGCTTCTCCATCTCGAGCTTAGCACTACTGATGCTGGAAATTTAACTGTCAGTCGAAGAGTGGTGTGAAATTCAACAAATCCTCATTCGCTAAAAATTTCTCAGCATGATGAGCAAGTTCTTTCCTGTTTCTGTCCAATACCGTTTTTGTTAAATAGACTAACCGAACATCATAATACCTCATTCTATCCGTGAAACAGCGATTAATAGTATATACAAGTATTCAACTACTCATTTTTGATTTTTCCATTGCTTAATTTTCGAAATCACTAATTTTTTTAGTTACTTCACTAATTCTTTTACAGACTTCAAACTTAAGAGAAACACTAACCGAAGAGTGACAAGTCCTTGGAAATTCTAGATCAACTTGGCCATTCCAAGATTTGTTTCAGAGCAGATAAATACTGCACCTAAACTCAAAGGAGGCTCGTTACCGCTCAACCTCCAAACCGGTAAAAATCAATTATAATGCATGCAAGACTAACGTATACCCGTTGAAGTTGCTGCAAACTTCTCTTCAGATTGTCGATTTCTGTTTTCCCATCTTCATTTTCCTTCTGACAGCCTTCAAGTCTCTCACTAAGCATCCGGTTCTGTTCCTTGAGGTTGTTGCATTGCTGGTGCAAGTCCCGCTTCTTCTGATTGGCCGTGTTCAACTCACCTGCCGACTTCTGTAAGACGAAAAGGTGGCTCAAGTTGAGATAAAAGTAGTGAGGTCAAGTTACACAGTCATAAATCGGAACACACATGTATTAAGCTTGCTTATATACAGAAAAAAAAGACGAAACGGGTTTTTTAAGGTTAGAAGTTTTTCATATACACTGAGTGCTCATAATTCGCCAACTACAAAAGGAATTGCGTGAATTGAATCCAGCTAATGCTATCGTGGTTGTCAGCAATATTTTAGGCAGACTGCCGCTCTAGTGAGCTGTTTGATGACAGTTAAAGTTTTCGACTAAAAATTATTGACTCTGGAGTAATGAGCAAAATTCTGGATGTAAATTATCATTGCTTTGATCAACCAGATGTAAAAAATGTTGCAGAATTTGTAGCATTTTAGTCGACTTTATTGGACCAGCGTAGTAGTTGCTGCCGATAAAGAATAGTAGTTGCTGCCGATAGCTGAACCTAAAATTTTGAATTTTGCTTCGCAATAATTTTGAATCAGCCAAAGCAAACAAAAGAAACCTTCAAATTGAGGTGCTTCTCATCCAGCTCCACCACCAGCTCACGAATGCGTTGCTGAGCCTGATCCATCATCGCCGCTGCGTCGGCGTCCTGTCGCCGACTTTCATTTTCCACTGATCGAAGCTTCCTTTGCAGTTCCCTGGAAATGTTCAACAACCTCACTTAAAAAAAGCAAAGCTTAAGTTGTTGATGGAAGAAACTTAGACGTTTCCAATACTTGGTTTGTTTTAGAAGATAAAAACCTCTAAATTTGTAAAATTTATCTAAGCTTTTTAACACCCTGTAAAAGTTTTGATCTAACGAACAATAACCACACAAGTAAAACGCTTAGATCAAAAAATTTACCACTGCTTGCTTTTTGCAGTTCATTTTTAATGCGCCAAACCGCTTCATTAAATTGACCAAAAGCACCATAGATGTAGTTTCTTTGCGGAAATATCGAAGTGGTAACAAACCGAAGTTGGGTTACTGTTGCAGTAGGGAATGAAAGTCGTGATCTCTATCGCGAATCGTCAGATAACGCCAGGTTGAGAACTCATAATACAAACCGATTCTTACGACAAAAAATACATATTTCCGAATCTGCCCACCTCAATTTGCCTGTTAAGGTTTCGTTTTCTTGTTTCAGAGCCTCATATTTCCTAAGAGCGTTGCCTCGATCGTTCAAAGCTTTCGCTACGTCCTTCTGTGATTTATCTTGTGACTCGTGAAGCCGAGTAGTCATGGACATGTAGGCCTCCTTCAATTTATGCGACAGCATCACAACTTCATGGGCGGACTTCTGCTGGGCTGATTCAGCACTGAAACAAAAATTAGCGGGAAAAGGTTTAAATATGTACTACACTTTGAAAGATCCAACACGTAACAATGGACAAAGTGGATAAAAAAAAAAAAAAACATACATCAAACTTAATTTTCATACTTAACTTTTTTAAAATCAAACAGTATCCTTTTTCAGTACCGATACAATATCAAATTTTCTACATAGATTGTTATTTCAAAAATAGCTGAGAAAATCTTGAAAAAACCTAATTTCATCATTTCCGTAATTTGTCATTTGACTTGAAATTTCTTAACGAAAAGCAAGCCTAAATAATAAGAGATATACACGAGCAATAGGCGATCAAAACGAAACAAGAGTAGATGACAAAAATACGAAAAAGCTATCACTATACTTTTTACCTCAGCTTTTCATTCATGCACTCATTGAGAGATTTCTGTGAAAGCACAAGCTTTTGTTTCATCATAGCGATCGTTTTGTCTTTGTCAGCAGCCAGTTTGTCTTTGCATTCAAGCTCTTCCTCATTATTCCTGACGTGAAACAAAATGATATAATTGGCAGATTTGTTAGCCGCAATCACAACTTCCCATTAAATGTATTGCTAAAGAAAAAGAGCTCTGCTACATGCAATTGCACATATAACTCGTCACACTCCACATTTTTAATGAAAAAAATCCCAACTTGAGGCTGACTGGTTTCAAGCAAAGTTGGAATACAAAAACTAATGATATCAAATAATTATATACAGTAGTTTATCCAGTCTTCATACCTTATAAAAAAACTGTTTTAAAAGCAATTTAGTCTCAGAACAAAAATTACAAGATTCAAGTTAATTATTTTAGTTCAAGAAATTGGTAGCTTTAAACTGTTGACAAAGCACAAACAAACCTCAAAGTTCTTTCATTTGCTTTGATTTGGTCGAGAAGTCCAATGACTCTTTCAGCCAACTGTTCTTCATTATTGTTTGCTAGTGATGTTGAAATATCAGCCTAAAAATTGCAATATTCAGTCAACAATAAAATATGTATGTTAATTGTGCTGTACTTATATTTTTAAACACGGTACCAGAGTTTTCTATCAAAATCCCAAATTCTTCTTACTATTTTGAAAAAAAGTTTGAAAAATAAAATCAATTTGATTTTACAGCATTTGCACAATCACTCACACCATGAACAAACTTTTCTATCTCATACAGTACCATACTTTTTCAACACAGCAGTGGTACAATAGTACAACATATCACCATGCCAGTATTCATTTTACTAAGTCTGCTTTCACTCACAAAATAAGTGACTTTCATAAGTAATTATAAAAGAAATCAGCTTCTCAATAAAATAATGATTAGCTGTTACAAAATGATTTAATAATTACATAGCTACCAAAAAATTTCAAATCAAAGATAATACAATTACAATGTAAAACCTTACCATATCGCTGTAATGCTCTAGCTGCTCCCTAAGTTGTGACACCAAAGTTCGTAATTGTGCATTTTCTGTCCGAGCTGCAAGCAGCTTGTGCCTGAGATGGTCAGACTCACGATCAGACCCCGTCAAAGTCACAGAAGTTGCATTGGATCGAGCAGAAATTGGCTGAAAAAAGTTAACCATAAAAACTACAATGGCTAACAGGTAGTGCGCATTATTTCATCAAAATAAAGCAAGGTGGACCTTAACCTTAGTATATAAAAAATAAGTAAAAATTGAAAAGCTAACAGTTAAAATACAACATTACTTGAGCTTATAAATTTTTGAAAACTATACCGGTATGAATCAAAACATTTGTGTCATACCGGCATATATTGGGAAAATGCAATTTAAGCTATTTAGCAGCACTGACATAGAATAACATTACATACCAATGCTTTAAAATAGTGAAAAGAATTTTGGAATATCTAAAACTAAACATGTAGTCACAAATATGAAAAAAATAAGCTACGAAATTTTTAAAAACACAGTAATTTTCATTACCACCTTCAAGCCATAAATTTCAGACTATCAATATTGTAGTTCAAATCTTATTTAAAAGCTTTTTTCAATTTCAGAACCCTACGAACTACAACTTACTCGACGAGGACTGACGTTAGGTGTTAATCCATTTGAAAAGTTAGAAGCATTTAAGTCATTAAGTAACTGAGAGGAGAAAGTATCATTTGCTGCAACACCAAGACTAGGATAACACAATTTTTGAGGTAGAGTTTCAGTGAGTGAGCTCTGAGAAGTTTCACTTGTGCTTCTTTTACTTTTGCGGAAAGAAGCCTTTTTACGAGATTTATTGTTTTGAAGCGAGTTACTGGAATAAGGTCTATCAACCAAACTTATGCTATGCTGAGAAGCATTGTCTATCAATTCATATGATCTTGAAGCTGGTTTTCGAGGGGAACTGGTCAATTGAATAGACTGATAACTGTGGTCTGGTTTAAGCAGCTGAAAAGTAAGTGACGAGTTACTTTTCATTGTATATTCTGATATACTACAATCAACAGACTCTTGTTGATCCTCTAGCGTCGGACTGTGAGTGGATCGATTAAATTGCTGCTGTGGTTTAGATGATGCAGCTTTGCCATGTGAATGCGTACTACCAATGCTGGATCTTATTGAAGATACATCCATTAATTCCTCCATGGTGAGAGGAGGGGGAATACTAGATGTCTCATCATGGTGGTTCGAGCTTGCTACAGATCGTTCATCTGATGAGTATTTCCTAAACAAAAAGCAAATACTAATCATATATGTTTCTTAAAAAAATAAAACTTTAGTCAGAAATCAAGAGTGCTAATTGTAATTAACAGTGTCGGGCAAGTTAATCAGAAACATTAACTTCGTTAAGAGCTAATTCGCTAAGAAATTTCAAGCAATTGTTTAACTCAGTTAAAGTTAAATAGTTAACTGAAAAATAAAGTAATGCAAGTTAACGTTAATTCATTAATTTTTAAAAGAAATTCCATATTAACCTGAAGTTGATGCCCAACAAATGATTCCATTTCCAAACGAGATAAAAATTACTTATTCTGATTTCTATTACTATGGTATTTACTTTTCCAATAAAGATAGAGAGAGCGGAAGCCATTTTTTATTATGTTTTTTTATTTCTATTATTATAGCCAGTATTTAAATTGTAAAATTTTGCATGGGGAGATGCTTTTGCAGCCTTGACCAAACGCATCTGGAATGCTAAAGTACTAGTGAAGATTACGTTGTTTTTTCCCCGAAATTAGGTGAAGACCAAAAAAAAAAAGATCTTCGCCAAAAATTGAACTGTTTTTTCCTCAAAATCAATTTTCCCCCACAATTTCATATTATAATAGGCCGGAATTCGTAGGATTTATTCATGCTGACTGGCTTTTTTTCATCTGATCATCCAGTACTCAAATCTCGATGGGGGGACTCCTAAATCTCGATGGGGGGACGCTAACTATCGATGGGGGGATGCGTCCCCCTGCGTTCCCCCTATAATTTAGGTACTGATTATAACATTAGGATGCATGGTGTAGCCTAGAAATTTAACGAATTAATGTAAACATTAAAGTAGTTTAAAGAAAGTTATAGTTAATAAGTTAACTCACAAAAGCTCTTTAACTTTTAACTCGTTAATGAAAAACTTAACATTGTTATTAACGAGTTAATGCCCAACACTGGTAATTAATTACGTCAGCTTGAAAATTAGTTAGTCATATCTCATACCCTTTTGGAGAGTATTGACAATGTAAACCATAAAATCTCCACGGTACAGCTTAGTGATTGAAACACATTGGTACACTGAAGAGCAGGGATGTGCCGATTATTTGGCATTGACAAGTATCGGCAATTTTTTTGGAATCGGTATCAGTAAAATATGGCCGATACTTGCAGATTTTTTGAACATAATAACACTGCTAATTTTTTCCGATTAGATCGTTTTACATTTGTAGTTTTTACCAGACAGAAACAATTTTCTTTTTACGAAAGCGTTTACACACGTTATGAAAGGAAAAACTACAAATCGTAAAAGAAAAAATGAAAAAAAGAAGTTTTTTTTGCAAGAGCATTGCTTATTGTTTTGCTCAGTTGCATATCGCACAACACGTTTTTGCTTTCAATGTTAACACCTGCTTGTTTGCAAAGCGTCGCTTTAATCTAAACACGACTAGACTTAAAATAACTTTGTCCAGCACATAGGCGGAGTCCTTTAGGATGTCCTTGAGGACACATTTTGAAGTCCTTGGCTTTGGCCTCGAAGGTCAAGTCCTTGGTCTCAAAGCCTACAAGTCATTGAAAATATCTTGTCCTCAACTCGAGGACAGCACTTTTTTGATTCGTTAAAAATGGGCCATGGCCATGGCCTTCTTTTCACTTCAACTAGGAAATTGGCAGGAACCTCAGGGAAAATTTGGGAAGACCCTTTTTTTTTTTGGAGAACTCCAGATTTTTCACAGAAAATCAATGTCTCCTTGCACGAAAACCTTTTTTTGGGGGGGGAGGTTGCCTGAAAAAATTTTTGGAGACCTTTTTTATTGTTTTTTTGGAGAACATTCGCGCCTTATGTCCTTGGTCTTGAGCACTCCTAACCTTGGCCTCGAGAGGTTCTGTCATCAAGAAGTCAGTCCTAACCTAGGCCTCGAATTTTTTTGTTACCTTGGCCTTGAAGGTTGTGTCCTCGACTCCATCTCCGGTCCAGCATATATATAAAAGTTATATAGTAATCAAAAAATCGGAATCAGCATTTTAACAAAAATCAGCATCGATATCCACGTTGGGAAAAATTTTGGTATCGGTACATCGCTACTGAAGAGTGCACAAAACTGTATATGCTGTAGTAATTGGGTATGTATGTATTTTATTCAGCATTCTAAGTATTGAATTGATTGTAACACATTAGTAATAGTGTTTAATCAATGCTGTTGCTTATTGTTGTATGGCATGTGACTCACAGAATGACATGAGCTGATGAGAAGTTGCAGTAGTTTGCAATTGAAGTGAATCTGAATGACATCACGTTCATAGTGGAATGGTGGGAGCAACAGACTATCATGTTACAGTGTTGTAGCCAGGGATGCGGAAGTGGCAATTTTTGAATCGATTCTACCCTCAGTGCTTCCACTTCCACCACTTAATGACATAATTTTAGCTAAAATTTTTGGATTTTAAAATTTTTTTCTTGAAAATTTTTCCAGCCAGCATTCTCCCCTTCATACTTTGGAGGTTACCGATATTTCTGTGAAACTCAATTGTGTGCTACGCAAACAAAGAGATTTTGTCTGATGAACAAAAAAATGTTGATTTTAAATCATTTGTGGTTTGAGTAAAACGAATGTCCGACTAAGTATTTGAACCCAGCTCTGTTCAATTACAGCAATTTCAAACACTGGTGCCTTTAACCATCATGCCAGCAGAGCACATGAACCCAGTGTTCACTAAAATCAACTGTTAAATTTACCTTTCAAAAAGTGACTATTGGGGAGGTCCATTTGGGGGGAGGGTTACGGGGGGTTGGCTCCACCAGACTACGTAAAAAAAACTTGCCTCTTAAATATCTACTGATATCCAAAAAACTAGCACCCTAGTTCAAGCCGTTCAAAAAATTGATTTTTTGGAGTCCATTTGGTTCTGGAGGGGTAACACCCCCCAAACCATGTCAAAATTTTTGTCTCTTAAATATCTACTGATATCAATAAAAACTGAAGCCTTAGCTTAAGTAGTTCAACAAACTCGTTTTTTTGTTTCTGGGGGAGGGGGGTGGTACCCCCAAACTATGGGAAAGTATTTGTCTGTTAAATATTTACTGGTACTGATATAAAAAAAACTAGTGTCCTAGCTTAAGCCATTAAAAAAATTGATTTTTGGGGGTCCATTAGGGGGTCCCAGGTGGTTGGTACTCCCCAAATTATATCAAAATATTTTTCAATTCAGTATCTCTTCATATCAAAAAAATGCTTAACTGTTCAAAAAATGATTTTGGAGGGGGTCCATTTGGGGGCTTTCCGAGGAAATGGTATCCCCAAATTATGTCAAAATATTTTATCGTTAAATATCTATTGATATCAAAAAAACTGGAGCCTTAGCTTAAGCCAATAAAGAAATTGATTTTTGTGGGGTTCATTTGGGGATTTCCAGGAGGGTGGTACCCCCAAACTATGCGCTAGTATTTGTCTGTTAAATATCTACTGATATCAAAAAAAAAGCACCCTAGCTTAAGCCGTTAAAAGAAATTGATTTTTGGGGGTCTTCACAAAGAATGATACCTAAAAATCTCAAAATGAAATATATTAAATGAGATTTTGTCTTAACAAAAAAAAATATCCGACAAGTTTGACGTCCTTCATGGTCGACTCCTGGGAAATCATAACGACTTCCACTGGCAGTTAGGTGGCCAGATCAACCACCAACCCTGCAGCTACAAAGCAGCTCGAGTCATAAGATGCACAGAGCTGGACAGCGCTGTTTCGAGCTTTTAGCTCTCATCAGCAGCCCTCAGCTTCTCTAACAAAGTTATTCCCCAGCTGGACAAGACTCTTGGCCAAACTAGACAAACCTTAAGGGCTTGCAGAGCGGCAGAGGCTTTGTAGGGAATAAACGATTTTTCACTTGTGGTACTTAAAATAAACAAGTGAAAAAATCGCTGAACCCTTGCAGTAAGGATAGCCATAGGCTATCCCTACTCCAAGGGTTCCCCTTGTGTGACCACGGAAATCATAACCGACAAGTTTGACGTCCTTTGTGGTCGACTCCTGGGAAGTCGTTATGATTTCCCAGGAGTCGACCACGAAGGACGTCAAACTTGTCGGTTATGATTTCCGTGGTCACACAAGGGGAACCCTTGTAGTAGGGATAGCCTATGGCTATCCTTACTGCAAGGGTTCAGCGATTTTTTCACTTGTTTATTTTAAGTACCGTCGACAGGGGTTACATTGGACAATTTTGAGATCGTTTTTGTAATCATTCAATACTGCCACCTACATAACTATATTTTTTTGTAACAAAGTGTCACCAGTGAACTCGGGTATGCATTCATCATAGTGTTTCCTAATCACTTGCTACTAAGCCAGAATTAAAAAAAAATTTGTCGGTGTCCAAAGTTGCCCTGTGCCTGAGGCAAGTTTGGACAGTTTCAAAAATCAATACTATTCCTAGCTTATGTGCTAAATTGTTTGAAATTACCCAGTTAGAGGAACAACATTGGACAACAAGTATTCAAAAAAAACCTAAAGAAACTCAAAGCATGGTGGTTTCATTGTTAAAAGTAAGCAATAACACCCAGGAAACATAACTTATCAAAATGCCACATTTAGAACAAGTAATCGAGATTAGCTAATTTGTGCTTTCTATGTTTTTCAGTACATATAAAAAACACATTGTTTGTTTGTTTCTCAGTATTTATGCTTCTGTCGTGACTGTGAAAATTCACACGTTTGAATAACCTGATTAAAGGTTTCCAATGCTTAAATTGTCCTATTGATTTTTTGAGATTTTGACATGTGCTTTCGGTGCTTGTTAGATTTCACCTACCAAAGGTAAATTATTGTAAAGCATTTTGGTTTAAGCATTAGCAAAGGTAAATTACCGTAAAGCATTTGACTTTCAAATTCAGAGTGTTATGAACCATTAGTATTATACAAAAAGATAAAGCTTTTTGCAACAAAATCAAAGGCATTGGTTTTGGGCATTATCAATTGATGTGGTAAACAAAAGTTTAAAAAAGTCTCCAAACAAGTTGATTTTTTTGAATTGGCTTCTGAAATGATAGGCTATGCTACTTTATACATCTACATGCACAACAATGCACAAGAGTCAAGTGAAAATGTTTGAAAACTAGAACAAAATAGCATAACGAAACAACTTTCCAAAGTTTTCACCAACTGCTCATAACTTGTCTCAATGTCTAATGTAGAGTTTGTCACTTCACAATATACCAATCTTTAAGAAGTGGCTACTTTGCCACTGTTAGGATTAAGGGTTAGGGTTTAGGTTGGGCTATTTTGGCACTGGAGACAAAATTGCAATTGGGCTACTTTTCCTCCAGTGCTAAAATGGCATGTGGCTATTTTGCCTCTAGAGGCAAAATAGCCACTGCCGTTTCTTGACCCTTCTTAAGCCATTATAATGGCGTCTGTACCTACAATAAAGTTACATGTTTACATTAAGTGTGTTTTGTATAATTTCTAGTACGCATGTAAGTAACACGTAAGTATGGTATAACATATGATATGCCATGGCATAGTAGGCATTGTGTGGTATAGTACAATGCTCTTCAACCTTTTTCATTACGGTGCACCCTAAAAAATCTTGTGACAAGCCCATGCACCCTGTGCTTGATATTTGAAATGAGGCAGAAAGCCACATTAGAATTAACATGCAAAAAGACAATTGCACTACAGTCTGCACTAAGAATAACACAATACAAAGCACATAACAAAATCAAGAAATTATCTTGAATGACTTTTTTGCTGTTGCATATTATCAACCAACATTCCAAACCACGAAATGATATGGTTTTTAATTGCTCCCCTCATCAATAGATCGATGTGTGTGAGTGATTTTCTTTTGCGAGATTTGATCAGACACAAATACGAAATACTTCTTTTGCACAAATATTAAATACGCTGTGGGCATTTAAAAGAGAACAGAAATTGCCTTTTTTGCTATGCTTTTGTATTCTGGTACATTTGGTAGGTACACCCAAAATTCAGTATTATGGTGTCTCTTTAGATAATGCTTTCATGCCAAAATCTGATTAAAGATCAATTAAATCTTCCATTTCAGTAGTACTACTATCATAAGTAAAAGGGTGTAACATCCAAGAATTAGCATCAAGTGTGGCATTCTGTTCTGCAAAGAAATACTTGTCAAAATTCTTTGCAGCAATTTAAGATGTGCTTCAATAAGTGGAAGCAGTTACATCTGGAAATTGCTTCCATGTTCCGTCATGAAGTCATGCAAAAGGGGAAAGTATGAAAAATTTTTTGATGCAACTCGGTTCTGCCAGAGGTAATTCTTTAGAAAAGTTCTGCCACAGAGGTAATTTTTTAGACAAGTTCTGCTACAGAGGTATGCGTGTAAAACGTAGATTCCAGTTTCACACATATACACACAATTGCATCAGACACCACGTTACAATACGACAAATATGGATTGCTTAAAAGAGATTATGTTTGAGATCACATGAAACCATTTCGGGGGCAGCGATAAAAGGCTTGCCGTCTGTATGTTGCGCAGGTCTGGTGTACTCCCGTTCTGTGGTTTAATCTAGTAGGCTACTGTAACGGTAAACTTACAGATCCGATCAATGGTCGAGTGGATAAAGTGTCTGCTACTGAAGCAGTAGACTCGAGTTCGATTCCCGGTCGGGTCAAACCAAACACTATAAAAATTGGTATTCACAGCTTCCCTGCTTGACGTTCAGCAATTAAAGGAACAGTGTGGAGCCTCTGCCGTGTGTGGTAAGCATTGGAGACAGGTGGCAGCTTGACGCAAAGACAGAGAGGTTCCTTCACTGTCTCCTGGCCAGAAAGGTTCTTTCGCTGTCTCCTGGCCAACATAACTTGGTGAATAAAATGTAATTACAATTATATCTTCAAACTAGTCTACTGGCGATTTGATCTAATTTTGTATCGCAAGTACGATGGCCTACTAAAAGAAGACGGTCGCACATATCACCTAACAGCAAGAAAATTACGAGAGCAACTTTTGCGTGTTAAGTAGCCTAATCCAAGCTACGTGCAAAAGTTGTCCTTCTAATTTTCTTGCTGTTAGGTGACATGTGCGGCTGTCTTCTTTTAGTAGGCCATGCAAGTACATGAGTCACAAATAAACAACTACCCAAAGCAAATAGTACGAAAGAGTCTGATGCTTAATAATTGCTCTACTGCTACGAAATGTGTTTATCTAGTTTCAAACTTATGGTTACTGTCGGTTTGTCTAAGCATGGTTCAATTTTTAAAAGGTTCTGTGCATATTGTTGGTAAACGTGGTGCCTTGCCAGAAAGGTGCCTTATTTTGCCTAGCCAGAAAATTGCAAGAAACTCTGTACCAACATAACATTACCAGATTATGCTTCACTACATCTCCATTATACCAACAGCAGTTTCATTTTACAGTAGGCCTATACAGTGTTTCCTCTCAGGTTTTGGTGAGTCAGCCTGCGCCAAAAAATTCGCCGATTTTCCAAGAGTAAACAATGGAAAATCCAAAAATGAGTCGGCATGCGCCCAACAAAAACATTGATTCACTGATGAAAATCAGCCTAATGGTTACATAGGGCCTATAATATGCAATACTTCGGATGAAACTGGGTGCCATGCACTATGTTCCCTCTAACTTTATGGCTAGTCGGCGAGTGCCCAAATTATCTAAAAACAATTGTACCCAAAGCTCTAAAAAGACGTTCATGTGCCCTAAATTTTGTACCAATCCAGTATTAAAGTATAGCAAATGTCATATTTCCTCAAATTTGAAGAATTTTCTAAAGCTTTGTTTACTATTTTACCAAAAATTATTCGACCTTGCTCCAACAAATCGCCGATTTGCTGAAAAAAATCAGCTTAGTGGGAACACTGGCCATGCATAGTCGATCGATACCCTTTGATGGTCCCACTTTTACATACTGGAACAAAACATCTGTCTGTGTTAGTTGAGTTGATGTGGCATTTTGCAAATGTGACAGGTTTCTCAAAATTAGGCAAAAATTTTTTCGCTGTGCGCTACATTCTTTTTGCAGAGCAATTTCTAGCTCTATTATTTTGTTTTTTTAATTAAAATGAACCAGGGTCGGATGTCGTAGCAGCAGGGCATGTGTCTACCAGGTAACCATCAAACTATGGCTAAGGTTACACTTAAATTTTCATCTAATTTGATATTCTAATGTCATAACTCTTTTTGCTCAATAAATCCAGTGATCAAGCTTCCAATTGCAATAATGTTGAGAAAATTTATGCCACATTTCGTCGAAAGTGATAGAAGAGAAGCTAATATCCCAACACCAAATTTTCCAATTAAAAAGAAGTTAGAAGAAATGAAATAACTATATCTTTTATTTGTCATATACATGATTGTTGTTGTGTTTAAACTTGTCTTGCCTTTACGTGGTAATTTGAAAGGCATACAAATACAGAAAACTATCAAAAGTATGGGACACTACTTGAAGTATCGTACATAGATGAAGGACAGTAGTATTCTGTTTAAACACGCTGCAAATATGATGCAGCGTAAAGCTGACTCCGAACTCGCGACCTTTAAGCCTGTAATTTGACAAACTGTCCCTCTTTAAAAGCAGAGATGTGAAACATGGTGAGATGCTGCCATTCAAGTGCAGTTCTGTAGTTACATTTACCGTAATTTGCAGCATGACTTTTGCCTAAAACAATAATCAAAAGGACAGTTGAGTAACTAATATAATGCAGTTTAATAAATAGACACCTAGTCAGGGAAATACCTTGTTTACACACGCGTTTTTACAGTCGCGTCAGAATGACGTAGACAGTATTGCAATGACAAATCTATTTTTCGAGTGCTTCGATTGGACGCGTTGTCTGAACTTCTGCTTAGGTCGCTCTAACCTCACTTGTCTTGTATTCATCCGCTTTGCACATTTAAGGTCGATTTTAAAACTGCGACGTTTCGAGAGAAGAACTTTTTTCTGGAAGTTGGTGTGACAATATATTTTCCAAATTTAGTTTCAAAAAGTAGCCCCCCAAGAGGTGAAACAAACTTTTTTTCTAGAGCTCGTAAAATTTTCAAGTCGGCAAGGCATAATAGGCATCACATAGTATGACATAGCAGGGATACCGGTAGTACAGCAAAGTAGAAATAGTATGACTTACCTTGCATCTAATCAGATCTGAGATGGGAGAACATCAGAATACCCATAATTACTATTACATTAGGCTAACAGGTTACGAAGCAGGACATCCTGACGCGACCAACCTGACGCGAGACAGCTCACCCCGGGAATCCTGACGCCAGGGACATCCTGACGCCAAAAGCTCCGAACTTTTGCGCTCTATTTTTTTTTCTTCTTTTTGCTTTTCCGTGCTACGCCACAGCTACGCTTTTAACGATTAACGTTCGATTATTGTGACGTAAGCATAATACTTTCCGTTAATTGCAAACTTCATACGAATCTCTGTTTTGCAGAAACAACTCAAGAGCGAGTTGTATTTTAGCGACAAAAATCGTGATGAAATCAAAGTCAAGTTAGCGAATATGTAAAAATGCTGGCGTTAAGTTTCAAACGATGACCGAATGCTGCGATTGAAAGTTATATATGTTTTGCTGTTATTAAACGACCACGTAGATATTTCATGAACAATAATATGTGTGGTTAATTAACAAAGAAAAATGCTCTGAAAGGAATTGTATGTTAAAAAAAAATAGTAAAAATATGATTCAAAGTCAAGTACCGCAAATCGAAATTAATTAATGCAGCGATTAAAGTTTATTATTTTTGCCTATTATTATTGGATGACCACGTAGCAATTTTACACGCATTTTCATAAATAAAATTGTTAGTTTTTGGTTAGCAATAATTTGTCGATAGCATTTCGATTAGCAGCTTGTTGTCATTATTGTGATCTTACTCTTGAATGAACTGAAAATTTTGGAGCTTATCCAAATTAGCAACTTGTTATTGTTTAAATGCTTTGATTTTGCAAGCGGAGAAATTACGATAATTTGGCATGCTGATGTGAAGCGTGTGACCGTGTTGTTTTGTTCTTTCAAAGTCATTCAAAGTTAAAAACTGCAATTGCAAAAACTAATGGCTCCATTTATCGAGGTTAAAACCAAATAAACCACCCATTGGGAAAGTAATTAGTTGGATAATTACAAACTATTGCACAATATTTTTAATCTATTTTCATTCTTGGGCGTAATTTCAACTTTACTTTCAATCGTTGTCTATCGACAAATTATTGCTAACCGAAAACTGACAATTCTTTTTTATGAAAATGTGTGTAAAATTGCTATGTGGTCATCCAATAATAATAGGCAAAAATAATAAACTTTAATCGCTGCATTAATTAATTTCGATTTGCGGTACTTGACTTTGAATCATATTTTTACTATTTTTTTTTAACATACAATTCCTTTCAGAGCATTTTTCTTCGAAAATTAACCACACATATTATTGTTCATGAAATATCTACGTGGTCGTTTAATAACAGCAAAACATATGTAACTTTCAATCGCGTCATTGGGTCATCGTTTGAAACTTAACGCCAGCATTTTTACATATTCGCTAACTTGACTTTGATTTCATCACGATTTTTGTCGCTAAAATACAACTCGCTTTTGAGTTGTTTCTGCAAAACAGAGATTCGTATGAAGTTTGCAATTAACGGAAAATATTATACTTACGTCACAATAATCGAACGTTAATCGTTAAAAGCGTAGCTGTGGCGTACCGCGGAAAAGCGAAAAGAGCTTTTGGCGTCAGGATGTCCCTGGCGTCAGGATTCCCGGGGTGAGTTGTCTCGCGTCAGGTCGGTCGCGTCAGGATGTCGCGGACCGAACAGGTTAACAGCCTAAACCACTACTGTTAAGTAAAATATCCAACCTTTGCGCAAAGTGTTCCAGAGTGTTGATAGACTGTTCAGTTTGATTTAACTTTTGGCGAAGTTCTTCAACATTTTTTGCCAATGAAAATGAAATTTCATCAGTAGTCATAATTTACTCACAACTGTTATTTTCAAAAATTTCATAATTTTTATTTTGTATTTACATAGATCTGTTGAAAATAAGAAATTTTATTTTCCCAACCCTACCTCTAGTTAACCATATTCTAGACTTACTCTACAGCCCATTTGGTAACTTGTATTTCTCAGGCTCAGAGCTGGCAATGCTACCCAAACTTTAACTACATTATAATGCAAAACATAATACTGAAAAAAAAGGCCAACACCAGAGGTTACCAAACTTTTTTTCGCTGAGGACTGGATTACTGCAAGATTAGCAGCTGCAGGCCGTGTATGAATTGAGAACAGATATACAAACATTTAGAAATTTTATTGAATCGAATTGAGCACAATAAATAACAAAGTCAGTGATGGAATAGCAAAATTGTGATGGAAATTTATAGGTTGCTGGAATAGCTGAGTAACTCATGCTGTGATGCACTACAAGGCATCTGTTTTCGAAAAAACACTTTACATCTTTTGGCCCATCTGTCTCCATTTGAAGTGGCCTGCTAATGCTATAAAAACACAATTTCAAAAGCTACCCGTGGAATGCAGCAAACATTAAAAAGGCATTCAAGTCGAGTTTTCTCACTGTTGACCAAAGTGTTGGGATAAATGATGACAAACAAAACTGGTGTGTTGCTGCTTTTTATTTTTATTTTTTTGTTTTGTGTTGCTGCTGTGCTTCGGCACTTCACCGGCTAAAATATTATTAATCGTATTCTACGCCCTAACATACATATTCACCAAATTTGAAATTTTTTTGCCCAACTGTTTTCAAGATATTAAAGTTCAAAATTGCTAATTTTCCTCTTACTTTAATCATTGAAAAGCAGCACATTTTATAGTTCTAACCTTTATACTTTGTTTTACAATAACTCTGCTGCAAAAAACATTTATAATTGAAAATCATGAACATACAGTAACTATTTGAAACTTTGTTTCTATTTGGCAACCTTGGAAAAAATTCTACAGGGAAAAAGCATCTATAAGAGGAAATCTTATCTGTTATATCTCAGGAATGGACGGTTGTTGAAAATTCAAATTTGGTGAAGGGCGTCTTCAAATTTTACTAGTTTTTTTTTTGAAAGAAAATTGAGCAAAAAATTTCTGACCTGAATGCCCTTTTAAACTTGTAAGGCTGCCCAGTTGAAAAAATGTAGAAATTCAACAACCAACAAGTCAACAACGAACTAAGAACGAACGATTTCAACAAGGAAGTTTCTATAACCGTAGAAGCTAGTACATCAACTTGGACAATTCAGATGTTTTAGCAGATGTTTGGTGTCATAGTGCCAACGAATATTATACTTTTTCAAAACAGCATCACTTTTGTTGGATATCAGGCAACTAGTAATACCATTATTGACTTCCACAAAAAACATGGTTCTTTCCATTTTTGCATTAAACACCTGTCACACAGAATCTAATCTTTTTTTTGTAGTCACTCAAAGAGTACAATATAGATAATACTAGGTTCAACAACAATGTCAATTTTTATAAAAAATTTGGTAACTTTTTTGCATAACGGTTGTACTGTAGTTTGCTTTATGTGGTGGGCTCAGAGATGGGCAGTATCGAGATACATGTATCGGCGATACGTATCGCGCGATACTTTTGTATCGATATCGGTATCGCTTTAGCTACTTTTCAAAGTATCGTGTATCGGTATCGCTTAACTCATATTTTACGTATCGCCGATACAAACTTTACAGTGACGTAATATACAGAGATGGGCAGTATCGAGATACATGTATCGGCGATACGTATCGCGCGATACTTTTGTATCGATATCGATATCGCTTTAGCTACTTTTCAAAGTATCGTGTATCGGTATCGCTTTAGCCCAATTTCAATGTATCGCGTATCGGTATCGCTTAACGCAAATTTAGAGTATCGTGCCCATCACTGGGTGGGCTGGATGTAATCACTTCGTAACTCGATTCCAGTCCTCGGGCTATTATTTGGTGACCTTTGGCCTAAACCAAAGCAGCGTAAATTAAACTTATGCACAAGACTTGCCATACAAACACCCCCAACACCTTGACCACAAGAGTACAGTACCAGGTATTCTTAGCAAGATCACCTTGAAAAACATCACTCATCAGAAAACATCAAAACCATGGTTTGTCAGCAAATATTTAACAAAAAAAAAAAAAACTAAAATTGGGCTAAAGACCTTTTTTTCATTTTTGGAAAACACTTTTCTCAGTTCTTCCAACCGTTTTTGTTTTTTTTTTCAGCAAAATTTGATGGAGACCCTTTTTTCTAACTGTTTGTCCAAATGGAAGTGGGTGAATACAGAATGACCTTACTGACTTTAATGACCATCACCATACTGTCAGATTGTACATTCTTTTCATTGTCAATGTCTGCCAACTTTTTGTATTTAATATGTGGAATGTTAGAAAGCATTTGGTGTAATTAAATAGCCTAAGGCAGAGGCTGCTGTTACATAACAATAAGAAAATCACAGTCCCAGCCTTAATCCTAATCCAAATTCTAATGGTAACTTAAAAAATCAAAAAAGAGTAAATGAGCACTCACTCTTTGCTCTCTTATTCTCTTTATGAATTTAGCAGTTTATGGGCGTTATGTAATGACTTCCTTTTTTAACATTAACAGGACAAACATAAAAACAAGACAAATTTTCTACTCAGGTAAGCTATTTACTTTAAATGCATTTTATTTAGTGGAATTTGCAACAGCAGGGAACCAAAGTTTTGCGAGTTTGAGTACCGGTACAATTCTCTGCAAGTTCAAATGCCACATTTTTATCAATTAGACAGCATAGTTTCTGCTATGACTTAGTCTAGCAGTGTTTCCAGCATTGATGTAATTGCATCACATTTGTGATTTGATGTTTACAAAAATTTTTATCTTGATTAGGCATATTACAATTATAGGTTTGGGTTACGTTTCATTACAATACCAATTTGCCGGTAGGCCTACACAACAACATGTCTGCACACACAGAGTATGCGCCTAACATTTTCTTTTTTTTAAGAGACAAACGAGTGAGCTTCATTTACTCATTTACTTTTTTTTATTTTTTAAATGGTAGTGACTATTTCACCGAAAATTTTCAAGTTCAAGAGAATAAAACGAAAATGAAAAATACTCATCCACGCTTTTTTCATTTTCTTTTTTAAGGGTTAAGATTAGGGTTTAGGTTAGGGTTCGATTTGGGAATAGTTTTAGAGTACCGGTTAAGCATAAACGTTGGGTTAGATTTTAGTCAGAATTAATAAAAAAGTAGATAAAAATTTCCGGTGAAATAAAGCTTTCCTTTTTAAATTATCGTTAGGATTTGGGTAGTTAATATAATATAATAATAATGTACAGATCCAGCACAATTGTGCAGGTGTCTTTAAGTATGACTGAGCCATCGCTTTTTTTTCGGTAGCTTTGCGACTCGCCTATGAGTGCGCGTGCGCTCTCCTTCTCTCCGATCTAAGCTATTCCCCAAATCTAGCCCTAACCCTAATGAGTGCATACATGAGAGGAGCAAGAGCGTGCGCACGCTCATACACAAGTCGCAGAGATTCTGAAAAAAAGCGGACTACTCCTACTTAACATAACGTCCCAATTGTGCCACAGTAAAATAAAAATAAAATCAATCATCATACCACCAGCAACATGACAATTGCTATTGTGTCATGGTAAAAATAAAATCAATCATCATACCTGATACCATCAGCAATGTGACCAAGCAGTATACCTATTTCCCAAATTGCGCAAAGGTTTTCGCAAAAAATTGCTACAGCCATTTCATCGAACGAATTTCTTTAATTTTTCTTTAAGGGATTATACGGTACCTTTCAACTTTCCTGTTTTGTGCAGTTAGTTACAGCAAAATTTTCAGATACTAACTGTGGAATTTTTAAAAGGGAAAAAATTTCGCGCGATTAGGGCAAAATTTAAATTGTGCATTGTGCAATTGGCAATTGCGTAGACATATAACTTAGCTCATTGTGGCGCAAAGTACGAGTGTTCAAAAGGTTTTTTCAAATACCACATTACTCAATTAATCATAAGATAGAAGTAGTCAAGTAAAAAAAGTTGTCATGGTGATAATGATGTCATCAATAACGTCATAACGGCAAGTTAATAAGCTTGCTGCAATTTTCACATGCAATATAAAAAAAAATTAGGGGTTGTTTAGAAAAAAAATTCTCTGCAAAAAATTTGAAAATGACGCCTCTTCCCAGTTCTACATTCTTCCCCACGACTTTGGACATCTTTTATGGTCAACCCTTTAGGCTACAAATTGCTAAAAAAAAGTTTCTTCCCGCTGGATTCGGCTTGGCAAATTCTTCCACACTTTTTCTGGTGTGAATACTGCTCTCGAGAATTTTGTACTGATCACCTGCATCCCTAATCGAAACTGAACTTCTTTTTGCTTTGTCTAGGGCACTTTTCATATCTGTTTCTTGTTGTTTCCACCAAGAAGACATCACAATCGCAGATTTACGCTCTCGAAACAATAATTAATTTCTATATGCTAATCCTGAAAGCTTGTATAAACTTTGTTAGGTATACCAGTTATCTCTAATGAGCAACTCATGCTCGTCATACTCGTCTATTATGGTGTAAATCGCTTATATTACAGCATGTGCACTGTTGTTGAGTTGAGAAAAGCAAAATTCAGCAATATTAAGACCTGACAAGTCGAAAGTCATTATTTTCCTAATTGTGCAAAATTCCTGATATTTTTCTCAATTGCGTGTTTCTTTTCTGTCACCTAGCGGTAAATGATTTTGTGTTTTTGCTTGCATAGGTGGAAATATGGAGCTAACGCTGGTTCTAATGATACCAGAATTGAAGTCGTGGGTCAAGTAGAACAAAAGTTACAGCAAAGTTAATCGAGGTGCTGACAAAGTTTTTGGAGGTCAGAAACCCTGAAAATTAGTAGTAGACTAAGAAATATCGTCATTGGAGTCTTGTTTGTTGCAGAGATTAATTTTTTTGTGGAAATGGCAAACAGTGCCTGTTATTCACCACGGTAACTTCGGTTTTGAGTTTGTGTAAGGAGAGCTGTGAGGACTTGCGCAATTAGGGAAAATATCGCACTTCCCGCATTTTGGGAAACTGGTATACAAGAAGAAACAGAAGTTTTCATAAGTAGCATCCACAACAAGTAGGTAGATGACATCATGACAATCATCTGAGGTGAAAATTAAACCATGTATTTAACATTAAAGTTAATATAGCCTACCGGTACAAGTAATTATAGACCAAAATTAATAGCCTACCATAGGATGAAAATATACGTTGTGTTAGTTCCAAGATTAAGAATCAGAAAAAAACATAAGCAGACTAATTGTGGGAACAATTAGGAATAAGCAGTTGGGTTAAGATTTTGAGTTTGGGTTAGGACAGTAGGATCCTAATGTTAGGGTCAGAGCAAGGGTTACCGGCAGTAGGTTTAGGATTGGGCGTTAAGGCTGATAGCGATTTTCTTATTCTCACGTAACATACAAGAGCAGCCTCCGCCTAAAAAAATGTGGCATTTTTTAGTCAATTCCAAATCAGAGATTCAGATATAGGAAAAAACTAAAAAGCGACTGATATGGTACAATACAGTAGTAACAAAATAGGTACGGTACCTTACATTTACTGCGGAAAAATGCTTACGTTACTTTCGCTCCAGATCTGGTACTAACATCTAAATTCTTTCTGCATTAAACAGAACTAAGAACGCTAAAAACTCTATCACTTATTCCTGCACAGTAGGCTAGTCAAATTCAACTTTCAGTTCAACAGCAAACTGCAAAGTTTGTTCAACCGGGGTCATGGTTGGGTGATTTTACATGCTTCATAAAATTTCAAATTTTAAGCTAGGAACTTTAACAATCGACAGATTTTTTTAAGACGAAGCAACGGAAGCGCACTCCTTTGTACGAATCCCTACCCGCTTAGGCGTGGATCATTTCAAACTTTTCGTTTGACTTCTTCTTATTCACACGTAAATTTGCTATTCGTGTGTAGCCACCAGGCAGAGATGATCATTGTAAAGCTTGTTCACTGAAGCAACGACGTGATAACGGTTCGGATTGAAATCAAATCTTGCGGTCAGAGCACTGCTGCCGTCGAGGGTAGGCTTGGTAGGCTCAGCCTAACCGGTTATTTTGGCAGGGTAGACTTCCGCTTCCCTCTTCTAAATCATGCGTTCCCCTCTATTTGTTACTGATAAGGAAATTTCCACATCGAAATTCAGCCGAAAGTCGAACCAAATCTTGGCAAAGATCTTTTTTATGGTTTCCACCTAAATTTTGGCCGAAAACTGGACCAAATCTCGCTGAAGACTTTTCTTGTTTCCACCTAAATTTCGGCCGAAAATTCTACAATAATACTTCCGGAAATTGAGATGTTTTTGGGAGCCTATCTATAACGAAGCTTTCGTAGCCCATAGGCGGATCCAGGGGGAGCTCGCACTCGCCCCACTGCCGTCGCCAAAGCAAATAAAGCAAGGGGGGCACTAAAACAGACCGAATTTTTTCACATTAAAACTGATCTTGTGCGGTTACAAGTTATGCGCAATTAAAAATTTCTGTATTCATCTCTAAAATAAGGCATACCGTATTTGATGGCATCATGGCATATAGGACGCCCTTTTTTTCCAAAATTTTGGCTCAAAAAATTGTCCTGCGTCTTACATGACGTCGGTAGAGTTCTTTTTTTCCTGAATTTGCCTGCTAAAATGGGGTGCGTCTTACATGCCTGTGAGTCCTATATGCCGTCAAATACGGTAATCATAAAGCCTGTAGGCAGCACTTGAATTGTAAAATTTTGAATGGGGGAGATGCTTTTGCAGCCTCGACCAACTTTACAAAAAGTTTAGTGGAAATGATGTAGTTCCGTCGCCGAAATCGAATGAAGACCAAAAACAAGAAAAAGGTCTTCGCCGGTAATTGAAGTCATTTTACCCCGAAATCAGGTGAAGACCAAAAAAAGGTCTTCGCCGGAAATTGAAGTCAGTTTTCCCCGAAATCAGGCAAAGACCAAAAAAAAAGGTCTTCGCCGCAATTTGCTACCACTTTATTTGTAGGATTTTGTTTGTAGGATTTGTAGGATCTTTTAGTCCTGGCTGGCTATTTTTCCTCTGGTCATCCAGCGCTCAACTTTCGATGGGAGGACGCCTAAATCTCGATGGGGGGACGCTAAATCTCGATGAGGGGACGCTAACTCTCGATGGGAGGACGCGTCCCCTCTACAATTTAAGTACTGCCTGTAGGTAATTACGGGAGTAAACAATTGTTTTTTCTACTGGCTTTCAAATTTCAAAAATTGTGTAATTTCAAATGGCTCTAAAAAGGGGCGAAATGTGATTCAAATGGCATTAAAATAGTTATTTTCAACCAAAAATTACGAAAAATTGTCCAGCGACAGCGGGCTTCAGATATCCGTCTTTGATACCTTTGCGTTACACTAGTTTGCTTGCAACGTTTCCCAATTTAAACAGTTTTTTAAAACATTTAAACTTTTGATTTAAATCCTCCCCTACAGCAACATCCTGGTTACGCGCCGACCCAGGCTTCTGATCTTCCATTCTACGGTATGTTAGTCTCATAAAAAGTCCCTCTTTCCAAAAAATTGTGGTGACCTCAAATGCACGTGATTTGCGCTTCGGCTCCTCCTCCCCCCCCAATCAAAATTCCTGGCTATGCTGGAGCCTACCATCCATTTGTTTAGGACAGCTGCAGCACTGAATAAGGGTTATCGCAGAAACGATGCCTCTACCATCTCCGAAGCGCTGCTAACTTAATGATTTACTGATTTCTAAGAAATAGGGCTGTAGGTCTCGAGACGATTTTTTTTGGTCTCGTTCTCGACTCTTTTGCACTAGTCTCGAACCATCGTGATCTCGGTCTTGTAGCTTAAAGTTGGTCTCTAGACCGGGTAATTTTTGTAAGCAAAATAAAATAGTTATGTAAGAGGCTAACGCCGCGTTTACATTACAGCTTTGACAACTAGGTTTCGCACCAGGAGATTAAATTGCTGCTTTTCCTATTTATGCCAAAACATTATGTGTTTTTTCCTTTAAAATGGCTACAATTGTAATGCTGTTTTTGATTTAATTATTGCTGATTTGAGTAAAATTGTATGTTGGTGCAAATGAAATAAATAAATAAAAATAAAAAATAAAAACTTATCGCGTTTACTCATGAGAATAAAGTCCAGGCAAAATGGAAAGCTGTTTGTGCACCTTAAATTGGGCAATGTTTTTTTGCATATTTAATTAAATAGTCATTTTAATTAAAAATACAAAAATATATGCCGCAGAATAAACCATTGCAAAAATAAATAGATAAAAAATTGTTACACAAAAATCTTTTGCGCAAAAATTTTTGACAGAAAAATTGTTGTCGCAAAAATAAATCCACAAAGATTTTGTGGTTTCATTTTTACAATATCATTTTTTGCATCAAAATTTTTTGCATTACAATTGTTTGTGTCACAAATATTTGTACATTTAGTTTTGATAGCAAAGAAAGAACACACGCCGAAATAAATGTGCAAAATTTTGTGACGCAAAAAATGTTGATGCAAAATTTCTTGTCGCAAAAAAAACGCGTGCAAAAATAAATCGTCAAAAATATTTGACTATTTAGTTAGTGTCCATAATGATAAAGAGTTGGAATTATGGGGGCGGGAAGGTACCGGCAAGGTATAAAACTGGAAGTTCAAGACGAAAGCTTAGGAATGTACGGCAGTCTATAGTAAGGTACTAGCCCGCCTATGAAACCTTTCGTTATGCAGGGAAATGAAGGTTCATTCACCCGTACCTTCCCGCCCCCATAATTCCAACCCTTTATCATTATGGACACTAACTAAATAGTCAAATATTTTTGACGATTTATTTTTGCACGCGTTTTTTTTTGCGACGAGAAATTTTGCATCAACATTTTTTGCGTCACAAACTTTTGCACATTTATTTCGGCGAGTGTTCTTTCTTTGCTATCAAAACTAAATGTACAAATATTTGTGACACAAACAATTGTAATGCAAAAAATTTTGATGCAAAAAATGATGTTGCAAAAATAAAACCACAAAAATCTTTGTGGATTTATTTTTGCGACAACAATTTTTCTGTCAAAAATTTTTGCATATTTATTTTTGCACGTGTTTTTTTTTTGTATATTTATTTTTGTACATTTAATTAAAATGACTATTTAATTAAATATGCAAAAAAACATTGCACAATTTAAGGTGCACAAACGGCGCCGCATACAAAACTTTAGATTTCTTGCCCAATTCGAGCGTCGCAGCTATTTTCGCGACTTGTACCTTAAACAATGGACTTCTTAATCCGTCACACTACACATCATGTGATCGAAGTTTTTCTGTCAAAGCGTTTCCACAATGAAGCAAAATCAGCAAAAAAGCCTTTACTCAACCGGACAGAGCACTAGGAATATACAGTTTTACCAACGACTATGGTTTAACAAACATGGTTGCTAAAATTGACATCGATGCTTTCAAAACATAAGAAAAATTAAAAACAAATGATGCTGAATATCGACAAACAATATTACGAACACTTAGTCACAACGCAAAATTTACAGGTGCTTATAAAAAAGGAGAGTGAATTATGCATATTTCATTGCCCATAACAGCGATAACAACCTACACATTTTCTCTCTTTGTCAACAGCGAACAAACCAGAGTTGTAAGTCTGCAGGGCTTTTCGGATCGGGTTCGGGCCTTAAGTTGACAAAAATTTCGGGCTTAATTCGGGCCTGAGACGTGCTTTTTTGTCTTAGGTGCACAAAAATATAATCAAAATAACTTTACAACATTGCTAAATTTTTCAACCTAACTTGACTTTCGTTTTCTTGGGGGGGGGCATGATTTTGGCTTCAAATTAGTTTTCGGGTTCATACCTGAACTAGTCGGCCCATTTACAACTATGAATCAAACCAACTACTTTAAAATTGGTAAATTTTGTTTGTTTATGATGTATAAACTAAATGTAAAATGGTCAGTGCGTAACGCAAACAGGAAGGCAAAGAGGGCTTTAGCTTTCCTCCTTTTGGTCACAGCACTTAGAAAATTTAATTCATGCATGCAAGGGTTTAAACGTGTTTTGGTCTTGATTATAGGGTAAAGGAGAAGGGCTAAAGTGCGTGAGCAATTTAATTCTTTCAAGCGGCTTCCGAATCTTAGCCATTAAGTTCTTAGCAAGTTTAGCAACTAAGAATCTTAGCAATTAAGTAACTCCAAAAGCGTGCAAAATATGATTCAGATCAGAGATGGAAACCGATCGGGTCGACCGGCCGGTGGGGTTGCCGGTCGGGTCGAGATTCTTCGACCGGCCGGTCAAGCCGGTTGAAAAACCGGTCGAATTCTCCTTTCTGGCAACCAAAAGACATTTAAGCACCAACCGAATTATACTTATATATTTTATCATAAACAAAACTTTTTATAAAAAAACAGTATTAACAAACCACACCTTTTAAAAACACTTGTTGAATGGTTTCAAGCTGTGACTAATATGCTGTGACCCTTAAGACATGCACATCCAGGGACGTATTTAGGGTGGGAGTATTGTGCCATGCCTCCCGACTTTGGGCCACGGCACAAAGCAAAAAAGTCCAAAATATACGTTAAAATCGCGTGATCAGATTCTAATAAAGCATGCATGTGGAAGAAGCTTGCGTTACCTGGCATTTTAGCATCATTTTAATCCGCTTAAGAGTAGAAGTGGCGCAGATTTCAGATTTTTTACTACATACTAAAGTCTTGCCGCTTTGAAAATCTCGTTTTAACTTAAATTTACCACACTCTACACTGGGCAAGAAAGACATAGCTATTGTCTTATCTTTTTATATCTAACTAACCATCGCTTGTTCTGAAGTAGCAGCATTTCAACAAAGTTCTGGGGCACATTATATTTTGAATGTTTTCTAGCCAATGTCATAACAGTTTAGTGTTTTCAATGAAAATAACGGACGCGTTGCGTTCATCGGGATAGTTACTCATTACGGCTTCGTACTACCGATGAGTTTATTTATTGTTTGACGTTTCACTTCCCAAACCGGGAAGCTTCTTCAGAACAATTTTCGGCAGTGCTGCCTTTGCAGTTACAAAAAGATAAATGAGAAAAAAATATCAGCAGAAGATAGGTAACAGTAAAAACATACGAACATCACAATACTTGTTCTATTTTACCCAAAAACATTAAAATGATGGAGCAATAACATTATATAATATTGAAAATTATGTCACTAACAGCGTGAAAAAAGGAATACTGAAAAATTATGTCACTAACAGCGTGAAAAAAATTAATAATATTCCTAACAACTAGCTGCTTCACTAACAGTTTGAGAAAGTATGAAAAGGATCTATTGCAAAACATTATGTACCGGTACTGGAAAAGCTTTTAGCTCCACAGAGATTTATATTAATTGTTCCGTCCGTATATAAATCTCTGTGGAGCTAAAAGCTTTTCCAGTACATAATGTTTTGCAATAGATCCTTTTCATACTTTCTCAAACTGTTAGTGAAGCAGCTAGTTGTTTCGAATATTATTAATTTTTTTCACGCTGTTAGTGACATAATTTTTCAATATTATTGCTCCATCATTTTAATGTTTTTGGGTATAATAGTACAAGTATTGTGATGTTCGTATGTTTTTACTGTTACCTATCTTTTGCTGATATTTTTTTTCTCATTCATCTTTTTGTAAGCGGCGTGCAAAGGCAGTACTGCCCAAAAAAAGTCTAGTGTTTGCTGCTCGGCAAATTGCAAATAATCTGTCACCAATAGTTAAAAAATTGTAACTTCATTTTTTTGCCTTTTGCAAAATATCATTTGAAAGAATGTTTAATAATTTAGTTTGTGCCCTCCAGTGCTTTTTATGCTTATTTTGTGCACGTTTTGCGCTGCTCAAAACAGGTCATTCAAACCGAAACTTAACCAAAAAAGGTCTTAAAATTGAGTCATTTTTGCAAAAAACGCAAAAGTTTTTTTGCGTTTTTTTTCTGAGACTCCCGTCCAAAGTCACAAATTTTAACACCTCACCTATGCCCCCCCCCCCCTTTTGAAAACTTTTTTTATTAGATACATTGAACAGTGAACAAAAACCTCCTGTAAAAAAACCGGTCAACCGGCAATGATTTTGAAATTTACCGGTCGAGTCGAGAAAATCCTGACCGGTTCCATCTCTGATTCAGATGGCTATTTTTTACAAAGAATTACAAAAATCGTCTAGCGACTGGGCCAAACCTCCGGCCGTGATACGATTAAGTTACACCAGTTTGCTCTGCATGACGACAAGACAGTACTGCGAACTCGAAAAAACTCGATTTTTTTGCCGAAATCGCTCTCGAAAAAATAATTTTTCTGAACTCGCTCTCGAATAAAACTGTCTGAGTTCGAGTACGTTAAAAGAAATTTAAAGATTAAAAATTGTTTGAAATATTTTTTTGTTGATCAAGCTTTGTAAATTGAGATTGTGTTTTTTCAACAACTGTTGCGAATTTTCCAACAACTGCTGCGTTCACTTTTTAAGCCGAGGCGACCTAGAAAAACACTTAGTATAAAAAAAACAACATTGAAGTGGAAAATCGATGCAACGTTTTCTCTTGAGTTAATTAAGTAACAAGTAATTTGCCTCATATAGCGAAAACTTCGCTATTTATTGCGTTAACAGTTATCCACTCGCATGGTTATCAACCTATTGGGTCGCCTAAAACTTTTTTTAGTCGCTTGTGTTTTTTTGCGTAAACGTCTACAAATAGAGATACTTTTAGAAAGCAAACTGACATGCAGTAATAAAATAAATGCTAAGCCGCTATATATAATAGTCAACCCTTGTTCCATTTTTGAAAACGAAAAACTCTAGGAGCGAAATTTTAAGCTTCTGAAGACCGCAAAGGTGTAAAACGCTCTGAAGTAGTAAACGATATATTGTAGCGCTTTTGTCAGCATACTACTCTCGCTGTGAAGAAGCTTCGTGTGCGTGGAGACTAGAAATCAAAGGTCATGACAGAATTGGCAACGATGTTGAAAGCTAAGTTTCAAAATTAATTTCGGGTTAAACAGCATTCGAATTGAAAGCTTTTCGTATACAAAATTTTGTATTATGTATGCTAGCACAAAGCGAAAGTGTGAAGTTTTGTGAAAGTAGCGTTTAAGAAATTTATTGCGGTCTATTCGTGACAAAAAAGTACGTTGTTTATCGTATTTGATGAATTCCAAAACGTACACTTTACTTTTAACAGAATATTACATATAATCTATGATAGTCCCTAAATTATTATTTTGTTCGTTTCATTAATTCTGTTGCGGCAAATATTTAGTCGAGTCCTCAGTTGCGTAGAGCCATTGATATTTTCGCCGAGCTTGAACTCGAAAAACTTAAATTTTCAAACTGGAACTTGCTAAGAGATCGAACTCGAATAAAAATCGATCGAGTTCGCAACCCACGACAAAATATTTTTTGGGTAAAAAATTATTTTGTTTAAGCCCCCTCTTAGCACAATCGTAGTTGCGCGCTTGATCCCCCCCCTAATCGAAACTCTTGGCTTCGTTTTTGTAGCTACGTTTGATACGGTACTTCAAATATACAAAGAGCTTTTTACGATTTTTTTGTAATTTTATTTCAATAAGTTTTAATTCCTGAAGAAAATAAAGGTGAACAGGCTTCGATCTTCGAGTAACAGGCATTAAGTTTAGTTGAAAGCACTTTTCAAAAATAATTTTGGTGAAAATCTACATAACATGACGATATCTTTTGATGACGTAATCACTTCGACTAAAGCAATTTGCCATCTGAATCAATTTACGTTATCATAAAATCAACTTATGAGCAAATATGAGCTCCCAAAACTTTTTTCAAAAAATCGAAAAAAAAACATTGATGACGTCATTTTTTCGATCTCGAGACCAAAATTGAGACCGGTTTCGGAAAAATTTTGCGGACTCTGTCTTGGACGAGTCGGTCTCGACTCAGTGCCGTCGCCAGAGCAACCGTAGTGAGGGGGCACTTGGCAAAAGTGGGGGGGACTAAAGCTTGCATGTAAAAACTAATCTTCAGATCTTGTTCGGCTACAAGCATGCGTAATTTTAAAATAAGGCCAGCAGCGTTTCTTAGCTCGTTTCGTCTGCGGCCCATAATCGCTTGAAAAATCTATCTAAAGCAGTGAATGCTACCAGACGTGCAACCAGGATTTTGCGAAGAGGGAAAACCAACAGTAAGCTTTTTTTGCACAAAAGCTGCTTGATTTAGCCCCGTGTTGAACAAACTGATGCAACTCAAGCGTGTCACAGACGGACATAGTCACTAAATATTTAGTGACTGTGAACTGGGGCTTGGGGGCGGAGCCCTCAGCCGCTGGAAATTTTTGCGATTTTCTGGAAAGAATAGCGATTTTAACGCCATTTTAATCACATTTTGCACTTTTTGAAACCATATGAATAACTAAGTTGCTAAAATTCAGAAGTGGTTTAAAAGAATTAAATTGCTTAGCACCCTCAGCCCCCCCCTTACTTCTGGTTAAGTCTAAACACGTTTAAACGCTTTTATTTTGAGGTTAAATTTTCTAAGTGACTTAGCTAAGGGGGCTTAAGTCCTTTAGCTTGTTTGCGCCACTGACTACGACATCAAAATCTTGACTGTGCTCTAAAAATCAAAACTGCTGATCTTTGAAAAAATGTTTTAACGTATTGTCTCATGTCATAATCACTAACGAATTACCGGTAACGATTCTGCAGGCTTACATGTCTCTTCCGCGACAAACCCGTAAAGGCGTATTAGTTAATTAAGACGAAATACTGCTAAAGATTTCTGTGACACAGCAGTTGGTTGCCAGTAATTTCGCGAAGAATCGAGAAAACGTCTAAGGAGAACTATGTTTGAACGTAATTATTCCTTTTTCCAACATTGTCTGTTGTCTTGTCATTGCGTGAAGTTCGAAAAACAGCTACTTTGGCCAAACCAAAATGGGGGGGGGGGGCACAAACAGTCGTTAGGGGGGGGCACGGCCCCTCGTAGCGACGGCACTGTCTCGACTACAGCCCTGCCAAACGGCTGTATTTATTATCGGTTGTATTTATTTCAGTCTCATCATCGCACTTTTCAATGCATTAATCAAATAGATGGATAGATGACAACAAAGGCAACTCCTATCGTTTGGTAAGCGTGCACCCGCTTTACGGAAAAGGGAACTTATCAGTACGTGACGAGAGTTCGAATTAAAACGGTTGATTGGTTGAAGCCTGCTACTACAGTATCCTACATCTTTCGGTCTTTTTCGTGAAATTAATTCACCTTTTTTGTGGTGATTTTCAGACAGGGATCATCTAGACAACCAGGGGGTGCGAAGACTTCTTGTACGCTCGACATGAGAAGCGCTGATAACGTGATTATAATTTTGCTGCATTTGTGCAATAATCGGTTTAATGGAAAGTATTGGTGACAATCCGTTTATTGCACAAAAGCAGCTAAATTATAATTACGTTATTAGCACTTCCAACGCCAAGTGTGAAAGAAGCGTTCGCAATCCCTGTACTCAGATATAAAACTTGTATTCTGAAAGGACTCAAATGGCTACGTATTACAAAACCAACCCGGAAAAGCGTCTATATTGCATTTCCGACGCGCTTAATGAGAAGAAACTCTGGAACAAGTACAACAACAACGACACGAAACATTACACAAATATCACTGCACAATCTACACACGAAGATGATCGAGGAATTAGTTACACTTTGTTTTGGCGAGCAAACCATTCAAAGCCTCGATGCTGCACACCCAAAATTTACTTAGGACCCGTCTAAACACGGCGTAAAATCATAAGCGAGCGAGCGAGCGTATCCTAGGTTTGTTTCAAACATTAAAACAGGTGCGTCTGGTGTGCAGCCTCACCTAGGTTAATTTTTTTTAATAAACTAAGGATATGCTCGTATGCTAATTAATTCACGCCAAATCTTAAAACTCGGCAGACCTTAGCAGTGGGAAATAATCGCGCAATGACTGGGAATATTATTAATTCGGCTCTAAAACGGGCCCAACTGGTAAAAAAGCACAGCTAGTTATTATACAAAATGTAGACACTTTACTGAGTAATTGGGGTATAATATCAATAATCATACCAAAGGCCAAAATTGTTATCCGAAAAAGTCAGCAATGGCGATTAACATCGAACGGCGATATCATCAAAGGATAAAAGCAAGGTTTTTGAATTTCATTTTGGTACTCCGCATTGAAATGACACACAACTCGGCTCCTCACTTTTTGTACGGGTACCACAACACGTGTGCTTACCGCTGTACTATAAAGCTTACGTCAGTAATAATAATTGACTGTACTAAATTAGATCATTTACAAAAT
Source organism: Trididemnum nubilum (assembly GCA_963965965.1). Taxonomy (NCBI): domain Eukaryota; kingdom Metazoa; phylum Chordata; class Ascidiacea; order Aplousobranchia; family Didemnidae; genus Trididemnum; species Trididemnum nubilum. The sequence continues at coordinate 1,806,527 of OZ014483.1, forward strand.
AATTGACAAGTTCTGAAGCGATGTGCAACGATAGTCGAGATCAGAGAACATTGTTTTTGAACCGCATAAGAAACGTAAAATACAACAGCCACAAAATGTGATGGAACATGGCATTAGCGTGATTCACTACTGAGCAAAAAGGAATAGAGGTGCAAACCAACATAGCGAGGGGAGCAAATCTACATCGCAACCGAAACTGCAACTGGGCAGCAAATGAACAAACGAGCGAGCAATAAGCACTAATCAGCCAATATACCCTGTTACAATAATACGTGTTGACCGGTCAACAACTCGAAGAAAATAGGCGCAAGGCAGACGTTATTTAAACGCGCATTCGCAACAATGGTTTAATAAAAAGGTGTTTGTTAAAACACACTGCAGCGCATACATTATACTGCATTGTAATACAATTAGTCAATTACACTTTCGAATTCACTTTCTTCCTCTAGCCTTTCTCTCATCTTCGGGCGTTGACCTGAAAATGAAAGTCTGATAACCTATTAAAACTAGCTCAGTATTCCCGCCATCGAAAAAAACACAAAAACAATTTGATGAACTTAAAATTGATTTCCAGCGAGTTAGTAACTATCTTCAATAAATTCTACAGATTCGACAAGCGGCAGTGTCTCGACGCTCAATGATTTTTTTTGCATTGGTCCTTTAGTCGTTTCAACTTTCCGCGGTATTTCATCTTGAGTAACCTTATGTCAACCGGAATGAATTTGATCAAAACCAGAGAAAATATAAAATTGAATCCGTTAAGAAACACAACATACTTTCGGTGGGCTCGCATCTCCATTCTACACGTTTGGTTGTTGGCCGCCGCCACTCGCATCGTTGTATGGGTGGTTCTGAAAAGTCGAAAAAAGCTTGAAAGGAATTTCAACAGCTACAAAGATTATATCTACTGGAAAGCCAAAATGCTTTGAGGTGTTTAGGCTGTCGGCTGCTCTGTTGATGTATTTCGCTAAGTTTTGTGTAGGTTAAATTGAGAAAAGATCGGTGGAATAAAATGAACAGGCAGCGTGGCGGCGGGGTGAACGACTGCATCGCTTTTCGAGGAAAAGACGAGACAAACCGCCAACCCCTATTGACAAGACATCAAACATCGCAGATGCGGACAGTTTTACTCAAGCGAGATGGGAAACCGTGAAGTGTGGAGCCTCGATCTCCAGCTGCTGCCGCCACAACCCTCATGTGGTGGGCAATGGAAAGACGGTGAATTACCAAAGAACAACTATGTAACTCCACTCACCGCATCCGGCTGGACTGGAAAGGTGTCCACGTTCACCCCCATGCTGTAGATGTCGCCTTGCGAAACGTAGCTGCGCTGAGAGGGGCTCGAGTAATCTGAAAAGAACAAATTCTTTGGCCCGCAGAATCAGCAAGCAGGCCCGATTTGTATTGATACTTACTGACACACATTTTTATAAATCAGAAGTTGATCATAATCAAAAATGTTTGAGAAATATCCAGCAATATTAGTTTGTCAAGCTAAATTAAAATCATTGGCACGAGCCTCACCATTTGTTGTAACTGGGTTTTTATCACTTCTTGTCGTCTGAGGACTATTCGAGGAAGCTCTAGGGGACGAAAGGGTTTACGAAAAGGATTCGCGCAGACGCAGCACTGACGCGATAAAAGCCCAAGTACCGCAAAGACAAAAAGAGTACAAATACTTTTATTTATAATATCGACGGTAAAAGGTCAGCGCTCTACTTACTGTGGCCAGAGGTAGGAGTTTCCGACCCAGTATCTGGGGATCCGAGGTTTCCATCATGGCAGAGATTCGATTCTAGGTCCGGTGTCGCACCACCATCTAGAACAACACAGGTTTAACATTAATCGATTACGGTTACTTTGCAAAATAATTTTAGTCAACAATGGGAAAGAAATTAGCTAGGCTTGGCGTAGACGTTTGCAGGTGAAACGATCGATTCGGGTTCGAATCCAACTCAAGACCCTTTAATTAGTGTTTTGGAATTACTTGACGTTTGGTACGAAAAAGGACAGTGTGAAGCCTCGATTTTGTGCGGGGGCAACTTGACTCGAAGACCACGCAAAAGTCCTCACGATACCTTCTGAACTACTTGCAAGTAAAGCTTAAAGTGTCGACTTCTTAACACCGATGGAGATAAAAGTCAAGCAAGGAGTTCCATAAACCCGTGATTTACCATTTAGTAAGAAATCTTCCAACCTTACCAGCGCTGACGGCCGCCTGGGCGTTCTTAGCTGCGTACAAATTCGCTTCTTCTTGAAATTTTCCGATATTTTTCTTGTAGCGAATACGCTTATTTCCGAACCAGTTCGACACCTAAAGTATCATTCGAGTCGATTAACGCTGTGATCTTACAAAAAATAATAAAAACTTGAAAACCTCAGCTAAAGCAACTAAAATAATTACTAAAATCTTTAACTTGAAAAGCAAATAAAAATCAAACGACAGAATATGTGCATTGTGTAACATAAACGGTTAAAACCTAAATTGGTACTGGCGCAATGGCGAAGCTATTCGCAAACTAATGATTCTAGGTCAGTCCACAAAAGTTCGGGCAACTGGACGCTCAAAACAAGCAACTTCCTCTTTTCTATGTAAACTTCTGTCTCAAAATTCGTTCGATAACCAATTTTCACCAACGTTGTTTACTACAAGTCCACTAACCTGCGACACTGTGATGGTGCACTTCCTCGCCAGTTCCTCCTTCGCCTCCTCGCTGGGGTAGGGGTTGCTTAAATGTGAGTAGAAATACTCGTTCAGCACCTCTGTGGCTTGCTTGCTGAAGTTGCGCCGCTTGCGCCTGAAAAAGAGCAAATCGATTGTGACGATGAATTGATCGAGCGATTAATGAATGAAATGAGATTAAGAGGTCTGGAGTTCAAACCCCCAAGCGGTCAAGTGTCACCAACTGCTTGCTTTGTTGCTTTTTTGCCCAGTCGAAATCACCCTTGCTAAATTCCCTGGTAGTTTCCCTCGCTGAAGTGACGTAGCTGACTGATTAATACAATTAACATCCGTGACTAGTCAATTGTTCCTCCGAGTTGACTATGAAGAATGAATCTTTCACCGAAAGTGGTAGTCAAAAAATGGTACGTAGTTTGAATCGAAGACTGTAATTGAAAATCAAATTTTCATTATAGTCGCTGTATTACGCCGAAGAGTGTAACGAGTTGATGAGCTTATCTCCGCATCACTGCACCTGTCGACAACACAGTTCCTTTCGAAAAAAATGTTACAGCTGTGGCGAGCCGTTGGCAACACTGTCGGGTTTGACCGGCCCGAGACTTGAACCTCAAACCTTCTGTTCCAAAGGCGAACGCGCTACCGCTCGACTAATTGGCCGGTCAGCCTTCACTGTCTTTTGGCCAAAACAACGTATATAAAGATAAAATCACAAATTGATAGCATCCTCCATTCCTCCTACCTAGCGTCCAAAAAGCGCGACCTTAGAATCATCACCGCCTCGCAGGTGCTCTGCTTCAGCTGCAATTGGATGTCGGTGAACTTCTTCGAGATGATCATGATCATGCGGTCGATCTCCTGGTTCGATATCGGCCGCGTTCGACTTTGCTCGCGAAGCAGGTTCATCACGTGTGACGTAAACTCGTTGCAGGCCTGTGGCAAAAGTATATCAGCCATGCAAGTGTACGAGGGAATAGCGCAGGAAACAGTCCAGTTTCGTTATTCCCGAATTACGCGAAAATTGCACTGTTTCATAGCAAAAGAGCAACAAGATGCGAGCAAGCCTTGCGCGCAGCACCGCTCATACACTATCAGAGTACAATAGAAAATAGCAAAGATAAATTAGACTGTCTTAATGTGACTCCAAGTTCATTACGGAACAATTTCCATTCAATTAGAGGAGATTAAAACAGTCCCTCATATGTTTAAATGATCGTTTCGATTCGAGTTGGTTGGAAATAGGAACTGAAGGCTAAAATTGAAAAAAGTTTATTTCCAAGTTCTAGACAAGCAGTACACGCACGATTTCTTCAAAAACGCTTGTTCTGGGAAAGCAATGTCTTCAATGATCGATAGCTTATTATGACGCAATTGACGCTCACTACATTTCCCATTAAAAACCGGGTCGCCGAGGTTCACGCTAGCTTATTAATAACGTGACAACAGTTATGGATTAAAAAAGTGTACTTCCACATCTAGGGTCATCAAGCAAGAAAAATTTAATGCTCTACAAAGTCAACACCTATCGATACAAACAAGGAATAGACAAAATTAAGTTGAAAAAACATAGAACAGCAAAGGCTAGGTCAGAATAAATGCTACATATTTTCCAACCCAGATATTTTAGCATTTTGCAAACGACTACGAAATTCGCAACAACATAGGAAATCGAACTCGCACCATTAGAGTTGAAACTCCTATCGGTAAGCCATACGCAGATGAGCACCAGACAGGAATAACTCACATGATTGTACTTCTCGAGCTCCGAGTGATACATCTGCCGGATTTTGGTCAACTGGGCTCGGTAGTCGTTCTGTTCGACGCTTTCGTTCCCGGCCGCAGTAGCAGCAGCGACTGCAGGGCCGCTTCCCTCAGGTATAATCACGTTCTGCGAATTCAATTAGTAAACCAGTTTATGTTTACATTGGATTTCTGTAACATCACAAGCGTACCAACCTATCCTTTTTCTATGACTATCGGTAATACACTACTACGTACTGCGAGTACGCTTATACTTGGACGCTTTCTTAATTACTTGCATGAGATCTTTTTCAATGTAAAAAAAAAAGTGAAATGCGGGCAAAAATAATCCGTAGATCAGTGAAACATGCGTTTTAAAAGATAGTATACGGCAACCATGTATTGCTGGTAAGTACCAGCATACTATAACAGAAAAAAAAATCATATCCCAAACAACCAGATACTACCTTGCGCAGACCTGGTAGGCATAGAACTGGTTACCTCGGACTCGAGCATTTTGTCAAGGCGAGCTTGTTGGGGGTCTGGAGGATCGTCCTCAGGTGGAGAACGCATGCTTAACCCTGCAAAAACATACGTTTAACGTTCCTGGAGATGTGCCGACAAAGCAGTGTTATTCTTCCAGTCAATACGGTAGTCGGAAGTTCACAGCAATTCCCTTTAGATGTGTCTTTAAGCAAACAAGAAAGTTAATGGGTCTACCCGGTGATAAGCAAAAACACGGCACGCTTGCTAATTCCTATTAGCCAGAAACTAGAACTCCACTAGACTACATCTAGAAGCACCAATATTTCAAACACATTTTCTCCGCATGAAATGTTGCAAGGAAGTGAGACCAGGAAGTGCGCAAGAACGAGGTACATCATGTAACAGAGATACATCCTCTTCAACCGGCCTTTCTCTACATTTTTTAATTTATAGGCACTATATCACCTAATTCTATTCGATGATGACGTTTACTTTGATGATGATGAAACAATCAAGATTAAATCCTGGCAAGAACGCAATTATCTGATCACTTGTCAAGATAGCAAAGTAAACGATAATAACGTCATAAACATCGAGATTACAACGATTAAATCGAGATTAACCTGGAGGTCTAAACTTACACGAAAAATTTAGAAAAACGAGCATGGAAGATAAGCTCTAATCCAGCAAGTTTTCGCCTGGAATCTACGGTACAATCGTGTTTAACGGTATAATTAACATCTATACAAAACAAAGCACACAATTGCGCGATAAACAAAGCGTTTCTATGCTCCATAATATGCTTGGGTTTATGACGTCAAAAGGACGCAATAAATACTCCACCTCCAAAAATTTTGTTTAATCAACGCCATAAAGCTCAGTCATAGGCGGGGCATCGATAACAAAGTAACGGAAAACCAAATTCGATAAGTTACAACACTTCCAAAATATCAAAATTTCTTGGCACTGTTGTGCCGGAATCACTACAAGTATTTTCAACGTTAATGTCTACAAAATTGTTCCATCTAAAACCAAATTTCAAACATCAATGATTTAAAAATGCTGTAGCTAAAAAAAGCTTACTAGATTTTTCTTTGATTTCGCAGAGAACTTGAAAAAGAGCTCCTTTTAAACGATGGACATTCAAAGCGTGCTTTCTGAATAAGAAAAACGTTTAAAAAGAAAAATTTAGAATTAAATGCAACCGAAGAGGCAGTAAAAGCTTGCAACAGCACAAGACAAATTCAATTAACATAGACAGGGGCGGCTAGAGCCTGCGCAGACCGTGGTTGAATCGCCGTTATTCTCAGCATAATCGACCGAATAGCGTTGAAATTGGAAAAGGATCTATTAAGACGAGTTGCAAAGCGAGCCAAGTCAACTGACCGCGAAGCGACGATTTCGTTACAGTGATTTCGTCGCAGTGATTTCGTCACAAAGTGAGGGTGTGGGCAAGATGGCTCTGGGGATAGTAAAAATATGTTTAGGATCGCCCTTTTCAGCCAATCGGCGTTGTCCGCGGTCAGTTTGCTCGCGGTCAGTTGGTTCGCGGTCAGTTTGTCGCGGTCGGTTGTCGCGGACCCGTTGCAAAAGCCCTCGAGTTCGCCCTTTACCAGCGCTCCACTCCATAATCAGGATAAGTCTTTAACTAGCCGTATATTTACGGCTGCACAAAGCAAAGATTGCACGCCACGGTCCACAATCTCTACGCCGGTTAAAGAGATTTTGTTTTAGCGGTTATGGAACCAGCAGGTACACCAAAACGTCAGAGTTCACCACTAACCTTGCTTGCGCTTCATCCAGGCTCTGGTCTGTGATGGTCATGAGTTGCTGTAGAACATCACTGATATTTTGTTGGTTGCTCATCGCGTTATCAGCTCGACCACTCATATCTGCAGCCGACTCGCCCGTGTTTGTTGCGTCATAACCGCTGGCCGGTAGGTAGGACGACTGCTGAAAACACATTGCATAGTAACGTAATGGAATTAGAAAAGATGTTTGTTTTGCTTCTTGTTACATAGTTTGAGTTTTTGCTTCGTTTACTTTTAACATCACAACTAAAAAACTAAACTTTGAAATCACAACTCAGTTTCTTGCAGCAACTTATTTGGACAAAAAGTCCAATAATAATGCAAATGCTAGTTTTTAAGTATTTCCTAATCTTAAGATAAAATAGTAGAGGTTTGCATTTTCTTCATAACTGATTATCCAAAATTTGGAGATAACTTTCAATAAAATCAAAATATACTGTAATATGTTTTCAGCCTTAAAAAATAATGACGAACTAACGTTGTTTAACTGCAAGTTGTTTGTTTTGTGTTACAATGCCTAGCCATGATCAAAGCAAAGTCTAGAACCATAAATACAACGTACCTGTGCAACAGCGAGTGATGTGTCTGGGTTGCTGTAACCACTTTGCTCATCCATTATTTATTTGCACCAATGATGTACAGGATTGAAGTAGTAGTTCAGAAATTAACTTTGCAACAAAATCTGCACTAAATGAACTAACCAAAAATATTCCTATTTACCTAAAAAGCATAAAAAGTTAAATCGTCGATATGCAGTAGATAAGTCAGTCAACCAATAATACTTAACTATTTAACAATATGATCTCAAAAAGTAGTGTGCAAACGCCTTTTAACACGATCGTTTTCTTTGTTTTCGTAATTGCAATAGAAGCGTTTCCATTTTGTTCATAGCTTAAGCTTTGGTTTTACTCATTGACAACAGCAACCCAAGTAGCTCAAAGTTTGATGATGAATGGGTAGTTTAGAAGCCGACAAGCCGCACATATTGTGTGGAAGTAGTTACTACAATGAGGAACTTCTCAAGCAAGTCGCTGCGTTAGTATTGCGCATCGGATTAGTAGTAGTGAGAAGAATGTACTCCATAATTGATTGAAATAGAACACGACTTTAGAATTATCGGCAATCGCTTTGAAGGTGGAAAACTTGTAAACTTCAGTACTTCACTCAATTGCATAGAGTTTCGGTAGCGGTTTTATGTCGGCAACAAACAGAACAGCCTGAGCCCATCCAGCATGTGAGCCCCACAATGAGCGAAAAAACTGACCTGAAAAAAAACCAGCAAAATAGGTAAATTGTGAGGTATATACCATTTTAAAAAACAAAATTATGCTACTATTTTAATGAAAATCAGAGAAGAGGTCGAGAGTAAATGCTTATTAAGTGATAAATCAAGAAATATTAATTTATTAATATTCTAGCTACAACAAAGCCTCTTCGGAGGTAGTAATTTTTTAAGTACAATAACTTGAACTAGAGTCGCATTTGTGAACTAAGTGCAATTTCAAAAGTCGAGAATCCTTCTTAACATTATACAATTTAATTCCAATATTGACCGGCATTAAAATTAAATATCAGGAGTAGGCTCACAATAAGCTGCCGAATTACCAGTTACCACTTGTAAGTCTCTCTTTCTACAGTATATCTTATGCAGATCATAGACTTACTTAAGTCTTTGTAAGCTTGATTTGTGAGGGATTTTGATTTCATAATATAACCATAATCACGAACAGCGATTTGTCGCACATGAGTATCGATTGGAACAGCTTCGCTTTTATCCAGTGACATCAAACAGATGCAATCCGCAACCTGATCAATGAAGCAAGTTTAGTAGCCAACTTAAGAAATCTTTAAAATTCAAAAAACTTAATACTAACTGGCAGTGGCGATCAAGGTAACCGTACGAGTCGGTGAACTGAAGGCCACTTGCACAAACCTAGATTAGGCTTAGTAGATAGAGCTGTGAAAATTTCGGCGACCCAGTAAGGCGAAAGCTTCTTCGCTCTTCACTAATTTCGGTAAAAAGCTAAACAACTATAACTGTGCTGAATAAGAACAGTGCGCTGGTGCAACCCTGGTCAGGAAGCAACGCCGTTTGTTCGCATCAATTCGTTACTGTTATCTAGTACAACAATTAAAGTTATTGTATTTAATAAATAGAAACAATTGATTGTTGCATCACTTGCTTTTCTCCCAACACCTGGAAGCTTTATAAGTTGCTCGACTGCCGTTTCATAATCAACGTGTCGTAGCGAGTTCAGCCACTCTTCACCACCGTTAGCTATCACCTAAAAAAATTTTGTTATTATTTCTCAATTTTCAAAAACTTGCCTAATTTTTTTCTAGAGTTGACAAAATTAGACATTTCAAACAAAATTCAGTTTTTCAATTTAGGTGCCGAAAAGCCAATGTTTTATGATTAATGTAATCAGTATATGGAATCTTCATCAAAGAATATAATAGAAAGCATATTAGAAATACAACAGCAACTAAGCAAGTCACTTGCTGAGCGCATTCCACAATGTAGCGAGCTCGGTAGCCAAATCCAAGTTTTCTCAGCTGTTCATCTGTTGCTGTTGTTGCTAAAACTTGCGCTGCAGGAAAATCATTGAAAGTGTGTTGTCCAAGTTCTAAAAGCTAAAAATACAAAGTGTAGATTGGTATAAATGGCAGAATACTTAAATCTACACTAGAAAAAATTTGGGAAAGGTTCAATCGCAGTGTACATACAATTTAACTGAAAGAAAACTTTTATCAGTGAAAATGCAAAGTGAATCTGCACGATATTCACAATCATCCAAGGCAAAGTAAAACTATTAAGCTTTGCACACCACTAATTTCACATCTTTGATGATCAAACACAATAAAGCATAACTAAAAACAATATTCCATTAATAATATTTGTTAGGATACTAAATAAATGCAAAAATTATAGTATGAAAAATATACGAAACTTTACTAATACCAGAATTTTATACAAGTGATTTACAAAATATTATTAATAATATGCAATTCCATTAATGGAAGTCAGTTGTTTCGATGATTAATGACACACTCGTATCCAAAGCCAAGAATCTGGGTAACAAAACTGAGATGTCAATTATGTTAACGAAGAACATCAGTGGAATGAGTTGTTCTACTACACAATATTAGTAATCTCAATCACTCTGCTTGGCTTACCTGTGAACCATAAGCTGTTGCCATCTTTTCAATCATGGGAACAATTCTTGAAATGGAATTGTTAACAGAACACAGAAATGAAAACAAGGTCTCTGTTGGATCTTGCTTTAACACTCTTATTCCAGGACAAGTTTTTAACTTCTCTTCAATTTTTCTGAAAGTTTTATTTACAATTAAAGCTGAAAGAGCAGACATAAATTTCGAACTAGTGCCGGTATCAATTCACAGCTTCTCCACTTCAGCATTGAAAGTAACAGTATGAAGCCACCATCGTAAGTGGCAGACAATTGGCAATTTGACTTGAAAGTCATTTTCACGCCTGACCAAGCATACTTGATAAATAAAAGCAGAATTGCAGGAACAATAATAGCAAACTAAAAAAAGAACAAAAAAGAAGTTTGGCAACATCAAGAATATTAATCAATTAAGCATGGTTTGCAATTGCATGGCAACGAAGTTGAGTGGCAGAACACAGTGCCAATGTCATCTAATTATTCCATAATAAAACTAACAAACGTTATACTCAACTCCACTTGTCAAGCAAACTAGGCTTCATTAGCAAGTGGAGAAAGGTTGTCTCGAAAAACCTGCTCAAAGCCAAACAGATCACACAACAGCACATCTACTGATACCATTTAGCCTACTTTTGTACTTGTCAGATTTCTTCCATTTTTTAAACAAAGCTTTCATATCAACATCTTGTTGTAAATATTCTTGAATTAATGTTGATTCAATATCTTGGCAACTACATTTCCTTTTCATATGTGCTGGTTGCTCGTCATCACTACAGTTTAGTTTCTTTCTCTTTTTGTCAGCTATTGAAAAATTAAGATCAACATTAGCTTGCTCAGTGTTACAAGAATAAACTGATAAATTAAAAACTACAAGTAAATGATAAATAAATATAGTTTGAAACTTTAACTATATGCACATACACTAGAGTGTCCATTATTTTGACATTTTGAAAAGTTTTACTTCTGAACCTTTCAAATGGTTTCATTTAACGAAAAAATGACACGTATGAGATAGCTAGTCTCCTGTAGTATCTTACAGTGGATTTAAATTTGCTTGTAACGTAGATTTGACTCTGAAATATGCCATGGTGAAAGTTTCACAGAATGTCAATGAAGATGAACCATTATCACAAACTCGAGTGGATATGACCAACACAAAAAACAAAACACTTGTTGAGTAAGTCACTGAAAACAGTAAAAGGTTGATATATCTAACCAACCAAATAGAAATTTTCCACAGAGCTGCAAGCTTAGGCGTTGATTTTTTGTTGATTAAGCAAATTCCAAGGTGGCAAAATGTTCATGCGAAGTTTGGTTAAACTTAATAAATCTATTTCAGTCCAGAATTTTGCCCCATATTCAGGTGAAGACCAAAAAAAAAGGTCTTCGCTGCTGTATTCTGGTTTTATCTCAGTCCAGAATTTCAGATTTCTTGTTGTCAAGTGGATATTACTTGCCAAAAAACCGAGGGGGCCAGACATATTTTGCCCCCTTCAGTGTCAGCCAGGAGGGGGCACTGCCCCTGGCCACCCCAAAATCGACACCGATGGCTTCAAACAAGATCTTTAGTTGATGCCTCTCTTACACCCCTATCCCATTGCTTCTTATTGAGACCAAACTTCCCCTGTTGAAAATTACTTTGGAACACTCGGCACTTTCATGCTTTGGACATGCTCTGTGCTTCCTCCCAGAACCACTTAATCTCAGCGCTGTTGTCTCAAAATCAGTGATCAGCCGGTTAAAGAAGAAACCCTTCTGGTAATTACATTGCTTATCCCCAGAGGAAACCCTTCTATCCTGGCACAAACCATTCATTATAAGTCCCGCAACCCCCTTTGGACTCCAATCAAGTTTACAGTATCATCTTCCATACCTAACTGCAGTAGCCTAGCTCATCTCACCTTAAACACACCAAGAATCGATTCCTCTCCCTTCCTCCTTCAGACGCGCATGTATGGGCTGATAGGTCTGTCTCTTCCTTTACTAGAGGGGTGGCACTGGAGTGTATGCCATATACGTAATCCAAATGCAATACCTTCAACACTTTTTCTCTGCTGGACCAATTGTCTTCAGTTTCACAGCTGAGACCCATCTTGTGGAGCAAGGACTTGTCTGGTATAACAACCACAAGACTACTTGGTCACTTTCAGTAAGTCCTTTTAAGGACTCCCAATCAGCCCTTTTCCTACTTTCAAAGGCCCCCTTATATCTCAGGCTAAGGCCAATCTAAAATATCTGGTTTCATGTCTCCTCACTTTCCAACAGTGCCATTTTAAACTTTCAATGGGTTCCCGGTCATGCTGGTATCCCTAGAGATAAGCATGCTGATTCTTTTTCCGAAACTGGAGCCTCTGTGTCTACTGGGATGGATCATTGTCCCTCTCCCCAGCTATCGCCAAAACTCGTTACACCCAGTATCACAAATGGAGACATCACATTTCCACAATCCTCCACCCATCTCAACTGTACTGCTCCTACAGTTCTCCAGAGGAATTGGTCCTCTCATGTCCGATATGCTTTGAGCTTTTCGCATTCACTTCCATGGTCCAAGCATTTTACTATTGTCGTAACAATCGTAAGTCAGTCATACAAAAAACTCTTCCTGCAGCGCCTGTGGACACCATCTACAGGACCTTAATCATCTCTTTCTTGACTATCTTGCTTCTAAGCACCATTGCAAATCTATTTTTGGCTCTAATGCATGCACACCATGGGCCCCTGGCTTGTGGCTAAACTGTTGGGTCTTTGCAAAGTTCCTTTGCTTCTCCATCCCTCGGAAGAGGCTGGGTAGCACGATCAGGCCACTTCAAAAATAAATACAAGGCAGTATGCTTTACAGATAGCTGAAAATAACCAGGCCATTGTTCCAAATATGAAGAAATCTACTCTTATGCAGCAATAACTTTTCTGTAAACATGAGTAGAGTACTGATTAGAAAACTTCCTATATGCATATAATGATGCTTGTAAAGCCAACTTTGGGATACTGCGCCACCTCTAAAAATCAAAATTTTGCAACAAAACTTTGTACAAGGCAGTTTTTGGTCTTTTGTGAGTCTGAACCTTTTGAGAGAGGCAGACTCACAATAATGTGTGTTTTTTAAATTTGACCCCAAACAAGGGACACCCTAATATACAGCTCAACAATAAAATATTTAGTTTAGTGTTGAATGGTAGCATATATCATTCATTTTAGGGAGTAACCATTTCATCAAAAATTTTTAGGTTATAAAAATAAAACAAAAATGAGGAATATCCATGTGCACAGTTTTCCTTCACTTTTTTAAGGGCTAAGATTAAGGTTTGGGTTGAGGCTATGTTTGAAATTAGTTTTATGGAATGACTATTTCACCGAAAATTTTTACGTCAAACAGAATAAAATAAAAATCTGAAATATTGATCTACACATTTCTCATCTACTTTTTTAAGGGTTAGGAATAGGGTTTGGGGTTAGTTTTAGAGTAATGATTTGAGTTTGAGTTAGAATTGGGTCAGAAATTTGAGTCTGGATTAGATTTGGGTCAGAGCTAATAAAGCAGATAAAAGTTTCTGTTGAAAAGGCTTCTCCTTCATATTATCAAAAAACAATACTGGTTAGCCTACCATAGGAGTTGATTTTTTGTTAAGCAAATTCTGAGGGGGCGAAATGTTTTTGCAAAGTGTAAGTAAACTTAATAATTCTATTTCAGTCCAGAATTTTGCCCCCATATTCAGGTGAAGACTGAAAAAAAAAAGGTCTTCCCAGTATTCTGGTTCTATCTCAGCCCGGAATTTTAGATTTCTTGTTGCCAAGTGGGTATTACTTGCCAAAAAACAGAGAAGGCCAGTGTCAGACCCAAGGGGGCACCGCCCCCCCCCCCCGGTTCCCCCAAAATCGACGCCTATGCTGGTAACAATTTCAAAGGTACTATTATATCCAATATCTGGTATTTTTTGCAATTTATAAAATTGTGTTGCTCTGTAATCAATTGTCAATTAAAGGCTTTGGTTAAACCTGAAACGACACACAAAACTGTTCACCTGTGCAAACTTACTAACTGTAAGAGTAGTTTTTGCAGGATTTACAGAATTAATTTTCCAATGGGGGCATGCCAAAACTCGATAGGCAACTCTGTCAATGCTGCTTTGTTTTACTTGCCAAACTCTGTGAGCAAAAACTCCAATTAAGGAACCATCACAAAAAGTTCTCCACCTAAACAGTAAATTGATTTGTTATTAATTTAGTTGAAAATATAGCAGCACCCAAAACAACTAAACACCTATTTTACTGGAAATTCATTATCTAAAAAAAAGAGAAATATCTGAATGAACATTAACATTTTGATGTAAAATGGAAACATGTACCAGAAAACATCTGAACCAGGGATTGAAATTAACTTTTTCAATAACTTGCCCATTATGCAAGTGATATCAACTGTGTACTGGCCTGAAACAAATCTAAAATAAGCATAGTGAATTTTAAGATTGTTTAATTTTGAAAATTACATAAAAAGTACATGATAACTAAGACACTAAATTTGCTTAATACTGTACAGTAATATATCTAGTTATGAGAAAATCAAGTTTTTGTGCAAAACGATTAGATTAATGGAATGAAATAATGCGTAGCTCTTTTCAGTTTTGCAATATGCAAAAATTGTATTTTTGATTGTAATCGTTTTAATTGTTACGTTACAATGATCGACATTGCTTTTTTGCAGTATTCGTATTTTCAAACGTAAATATCTTGAAAAATGCATCTGCTAGATTGCCTAGAATGCTCAAAGTTTTTGCAAAAGACAAGAAAGCTAAAGATTGATAAAAACTAAGCTAAAAAAATATTTCAAAATTTTCGACGTTGGTTTCCGAAAGAGCAATTAACACGAAAAGCTAGAGAAAATTTTTGCAGAAAAAGAACGCAAAAGTTTCAGCAAAAAAAGTTGCAAAGCACGGTTTATTATTGAACAAATCTGTGACCTGCATGCAATTAAGAAGTGTTAATTGCGACTGATGAAGTGTGTGTGATTACGGACTTAATAATTGCGCTGCAATAAAGCAAGCAAAAACTTTCTTTCCTTGGATTCTATTGCAACAAAAGTGGTAATTTGTGTTTCCAAACATTCTTTTTGATATTGTTAACTTGAAGCATTGTATTGTGTTAACTTGTTTGTCATGCAAACAGGGCCAGAAAATAACTTGCTTTAAGCAATTTTAGCTTGCCTCAGGCAAGCGTTAATTTTGAACCTTGTGAATTATGCATTACACTAAAACTCATATATTCCAGGTGCATTGCATTCTCAATCTCAGAGTTGTTTCAAAACTACACAACAACAGATAATAGCAGTAGTTAGAGCAGAATCTAATTTTCTAAAACTTGAGTCTGTCTCAACTCTTTTAATCATTATGATTAACATTTGCGACTGAAGAGGTGTACATTTGAATAAAATCTATAGCAAGGTCTTCACTATACACAGATTAACTTCTTGTTTAATTAACCATATCTGAATAAGTTAACTCGTAAAGATCCTTCAAAGACTGAATCAGACAGTAGGGTTTTCATTGATGTACTTTTCATCTGTGGTGTGCTAGTCAATTAGCCTTCAAACTAAAAATTAGAGAATTAACTGAACAAATCAAAGATTTTCAGTGATATATGCCATCAACATAAGTTCATTAAGATTTTAGATAATTTGCAAGTTTGTGTGGATAGACCAATGGCACTAGCCACTGCCCACTGGGCATGTGATTATTTTTCTGTACATTAAATGTAGGCAACTAATTAAATTAGACTAAATGACTAAGCTAATCACCAAGTCAGTACCAATAGTACTCTGGTACTGATAACTTTAGACTTGCCTGAAAGATTGGCCACAAGTAAGGTTTGTTGACAGATCCAAAATATTGAACTTCTTTGGAATAATTATCCAATCAACAGCTCGATTTATTAATTTGCATGCACTCATTTGCATGCTAACTTATTGAATTATTGCAATAACTGACAGATGGTAAATTATTATGAGATACAGTCAGAGCTGGGCACCCACTACTTGAAAAGTAGCGCCGCTGCAGCTTTTCGGCAAAAAAAGCAGCAGCGCTGCTGCTTGTCACTACTTAAATAAAAAAGCAGTGCCGCTGCTTGCATACAAAACAGCGGCTGCTGCCTGTACTTTAGAAAAATATCTAGCAATAGGAACGATGGCATTCAAATACGGTACCCAATGGTGAAATTTCAACTTTATTTACAAAAGTTACAATTCAAGCTTTTATAGTATTGGTACAGGTTACAATTTCGGCATTAGCAGGCTTAAACAGAAAATATATAAGTAAGCTAATCACAATTCAATTGGTTGTTGGCCTACTCCTTTCAAAAAAACAATCATTTCAAAATGGTTGGTCAAACCAGCGATTTAGAACTACTTAAGAAGTTACACTAGGAAGTTGAATTCCTTTTCGCATTTTCTACACAAATAAAAGGCAATGAAAAATAATTTAAATCACTATTAACTTAAATAAGGTTAGGCTTTAACATTAAAGCACAATGGCATACAGTATTTAGCTTCTGTACACTTTTGTCGCAGCTCTTATAGCTCTGAAGTACAGTAGTCAATGTTTTTATCACACGCTCAGCTCTCACCACTAAAATAGTTCCTAGTATAGAGATACAACACAAAAATTTATCAATCAACCGAGTTACAAAACATTTCTGGGAATTTTGTAGAAATGGCAGGTGATGCACGTCCCTTTGATGATTTCATCCAACTTTGATAGAAAAGAAGATCGAGCGGTTAAGAACTGGTGTTTATGAACTTGGAGGAGATTCGTATGCAGTAATGACATATTCTATAGTGCGGGCAACATGATATACGTTGCTATATGAAGAGCTCATTTCCAAAACAGCTTAAGTGCTATTTTTTCAAAATTGAGTTTAAAATCTCATTCGGTAGGTTTTGACTTCCACTTCCAGCTGACCAAATGTTTTATTCCAAAACTGCTTGAATGCCACCAAAATTTATTTCCAGAACAGCTTGCATCCATATTAACCAATAGTGCTTCACTTTAGTATCATGTGATCAAGCGGAGATCGAGTTATCGTAAGAGCATTTTTTATATTTTAGCAAAAATTTAGCTTGTTGAATAGTGAATACTTCCGTGGACGGATACAAGAGTGAAATAAAATACCGTAAATGTTAAAAGTGATTTAGTTAGCATGGAAATATAGTCTTGAATGAGATTAAGAGAAAAACCTACGGCATTGAATAATTAAAAAGTAATATATTTATGGAAAACCTTATACGGATGAAAATCAAACGCCATGAAAAGCCAGATGTTCTTTGCTTTTGCAAGTAGTGGCACAAAATGGAATGACATAAGTGATAAGTTTCTGCTAAACCTCAACCCAACAAATCCTTCCAAAGAAGGTAACACCGACAGTGAAAATGCTACTAAAGTGTGCAACGAAGACAATGGGTAGACCATTCTGCACCCTTTAGGGATGGTGTAACTACTGCAAAACGTTTTTTGCTACTGCACAAAATATTCTGCATTTTGTTATTTTATGACAATATTTGTTGCTATCTCAAATAAACAAGCGCATTTTTTGCAATTTAGTAATTTTTTTCCGTTTTTTTTCCAAAATCACTTATATCCACATTTTTTCAATTAAAAAAATTAAGTAAAAATAAGTTGAAACATGCGAGATCTGACCAAACACGCTTTTTTAAAGTAGTAGGCGTCTATAGCCACAAAAAACTTTTAAAAGCGATCATGCATACAAGTCCTAAACGTTTTTCATGATTTTCTCGAAAGTGCTGAAATGGACAGAAGCTGTTTTGGAAATAAACTCTTAATATAGATACATGTTAAGTTAATGATGCACAATGCGATTCACGTTACACGTATTTTTTTGATGAGTCCAAGTCCATAACTAAATTATCTTTCAAGCTTATTTATTACCTGGTTTGAATTATTAGTTCAATTCTCAGCGCACTATAAATTTAATTCTCACTTTTACTGTTCACTGTTGTAGCAAAATTTATTTTACTATGCATTGATGTAACTACTATCCAGCTTGCAGTGCACGAACTATACTGTGGTCTGTGACCAGATAGCCAACAAATCATTTGTCCTATTAAATGCCAGCATTTTTGGGGAACATCATGAAAAACCGTCTTTGTGATTTGCAAGTTTACAGCAACTTATCGAACTGTAACTATCGCATTTTTGTTAAAAAGATACTGCTTGAAATCGGTTTTATTGAAGAAACGAGAACTACTTGAGGTAATAAAAAGGTGCCCCAAACCTTTTTTCAAAATTTCCTTTATTTGCAAAAAAACAATTTAATTCATTTGACTCCGAACCATTGGCAACTCCTCATTTTGGAAAAATTGTGACACAATAAAGAGCATAATTTTGCAAAAATTCTTGCAAACTAAGAAACGCGATTACCAACTACTAGCAGTGAGTAGCCTAGCTATCACCAAATCTGAAAACTTGGCTATTGTCACTGGAACCTGTAAACCTACGCTACCAGTACTGAACACAGCACGCCTTTTGTGATGTTACAAAATTATGAGAAGCAGGGTTGCCAATGGTACATAGTTTAATAGATTAGAACTTAGTTTTGCAACTAAGAGGAACTCGAAATCGTGGAAAAAGTTTTGGGGCACCTCTTTATTAACTCAAGTAGTTCTCATTTCTTTAATAGAACTGATTTCCAGTGCTGGGCACCGCAAATTTACACTCTATTCCGCAACCGCAAAATAGCAATGGGTGGTCCGTAACCACAAATCCGCAAGTTTGCGGTAATTTTTTGAACTTCCGCAAAAGTAAATGACTTTTCACTTCCACAAACTTGAACCGCAAACTTTGCTGTTATTTTTTTCTGGT
Organism: Trididemnum nubilum; assembly: GCA_963965965.1. Lineage (NCBI taxonomy): Eukaryota > Metazoa > Chordata > Ascidiacea > Aplousobranchia > Didemnidae > Trididemnum > Trididemnum nubilum. The sequence continues at coordinate 1,825,299 of OZ014483.1, forward strand.
TTGATGAATAGAAGAGACCTATAGCAGTATAACAATGCTTGATATTTTCCATGTAGGCTTTAGATCTGTAATAAACATTAGCAAGTTTCCTTTGATTCATTTAATATCCTGTTTTTGTAAGTGATAATATACATGTCAGCAGCATGGACGAGTGAAAATGTAAGGTTTGTTTAAACAAAACTGTGACCAAAACTGTTGGATTACAGCTGCGACTCAGGTGGCTGGAATAGAGACTTGGTAAAGAGTAACCTCACCTGCCAGTCAGTGTTGCAGAGTCGAAGCAAAATTAGTTCGACTCTGACTTTCAGCCATTTTTTCAGTTTCGACTCCAACTCCGACTCTGACTCCCGGGATTTATTTCCTTGATTAAAATGTTCATATCTTCAAAGCTTTTCGTCTGACTCTTGTCAAGAAGAATCGTCAGAATGGAGAGCGCAGAAAAATAAGCGGCTATTTATAGGAAAAAAGCCAAGCCGTGATTGGCTGGAAAAGGACCAATGAGAAAGCGTCATTAGTGTACAATCTTTAAGCTGTATACGAATTCATTTTGTCGGCAGAGGGCAGGGTTAGAAGTTTTAATGAAAGTGGCTTCAAGAGCAGATAGATGAAAAGGTGAGCGACTTGGGCAAGAATAGAAAATCTGCTGTCATCATAATGTTGAGCGCAGGTAGGATTTTGTAAAAGAGGAAGTCCAATGGCTGAATCAGAAGCAAGAGACTGGGTATTAGTTTGGGTGGAAGATTTGCACCAACAAGCAGGAAGTAAGCGTTTTTGGGAAGAAGAGCAAGAACGAATAGATTTGGGAACATGTTGTTTGATTCTGTCCTGCAGCCTTTGGGAAGTACGGCCCACATACCGACTGTCACATCGGTATGAGAATTGATAAATCACGTTGCTTTTCTGTAAAGCAGGCAGTACATCCTTGTTGGTAGCGGAGAGAAGCTCGTTGGTAGAGTAAACAACACGTGGTTCCACAGCGGAAAAGCACTGTTTGACTGCAGATTTAACTTGCTTTTCAAACCAGGTAGAAACAGAACCAAGCCATGGGAGACGTAAATAGACGGGGCATTTTTGGGCTCCAAATTTGGGCAGAGCGTGAAATTGCTTCATCTTCATAGCCATAAACGACTTGATAACGTGCTCAGGATATCCATTAGTCAGTAGAATGAACTTGATTTTGTCTAGTTCCAATGGCAAAAAAAAAGGAGAACAGATAGCAAGAGCCCAGTGAGTTAATGTCAGGATTAGGTTGGTTTTGCGTTTCTGAGGACTGAAGGAATTCCAGCGTAGATATTGACCGGTGAATGTAGGTTTCCGATAGATGGAAGTAATGAACTTTGAAGGGGATTTTTCAACAAGAACATCAAGAAATGGGAGAGCCAGGTTAGATTCTTTTTTGAAAGTAAAGCAGAGAGAAGGGTGAAGCGAGTTGAGGCTGTCTAAGAAAAGATCGCATTCATCTTCATTGCTGAATACTACAAAGGCGTCATCCATATAGCGGTAATACATCTCCGGTTTCGAAGTGGTCCGAAAAAGCTTAGATTCATAGTAGCCAACAAAAATATTGGCAAGGGCTGGTCCAAGAGGTGATCCCATGGCGAATTATCTATAAAAGAGGCTTTTTTCCTATAAATAGCTGCTCACTTTTTCTGCGCTCTCCATTCTGACAATTCTTCTTGACAAGTGTCAGATGAAAAGCTTCGAAGATATGAACATTTTAATCAAGGCAATTCTCAAGTTCTGTACCACCAACCAACTTTTCAAAGATTTATTTCCGTTCGACTCTGACTCCTGACTCCGACAAAATCCTTGTTTCAACTCCGATTCCCCATAAAAACCTTCGACTTCCTCAACTTCGACTCTGCAACACTGCAGCAAACTAAATGTAAACCTATTTAAAATGTGAAGATGTAAATATAAGCATATACTGTTGCAGCCAGACTAATGCGTGCTAATGCTACATGCAACTTGACTACAGTTACGTTAACACAGGACGTAGCTTACATTTTAATCAGATTTTTGTGCAGCACTGGAAATCGAACATATATTTTTCAACTCTGACTTTGACAAAATCCTTTTTTCGACTATGACTCTGACTCCCAGTAAAAACCTTCGACTCCGACTCTGCAACACTGCTGCCAGTCACTTTTGTCGCTCGTTCTAACTTCTAATTACAGAACGTTCGTTAGGTTCAAAATCCTTAGCTGATTTACATACTTGTACAGTACTTTTCATATAAAATAAATAGAGATGCACAAATCTTTATTGAGTCGCGGAAAGTAAAAACTTGAGACACACAAACTTAAGTTTTTGCGTTCTTGAAAATGATACTTTACAAGCTTGTAGGCTACTATTTACTGCTTGAGAGACGGAAGGGGGAGGGGGGTTCATTGTCGATGTCCCTTCCTGCTCCCTTCATCATGCACGACCATTTGCAGATCACAATTAAAATAACTTAGTTTGAACGTGAAAATTGCAGTTAACCTTTTTTTGCTACTGTACTGGTGCAAAAATCTTTTAAATTTTTTTGAAAGGTGTTCATATGGAGGAAAACTTTTGCATTGATGAAAATATGCTGGGCTTAAAAAGAACAAGCCAAAAATTTGGTTTTTGTTTATGTTATTTCCGTTGCAACTTGCAATACAGTCCTGATTAATGGTTATATGAAATTCTAACGCTTGAACTTCTAGTCAAACTCTTAATAAGAGCAGTCTTTTAAAAGCTTTCAAATTGCATACAATATAATTACGATGCAAACACTAGCATACCGAAGGGGGAGGCCACTGAGCCATGGCCTTCCCCTCACACCCTAAAAATGAAAAAAGATACACCAAAACCAAGCAATTTTAAGAGGATGTACGTTATTACTGCGTAAATGTAAAAATATATCGTAAATCGATCATTATTTTGGTTCGTCCTCTTCCTTTACAAATGACCTAGCTTTTAATTGCGTAATGTTTTGAAGCACTTTCATATTTTTACAATTTTATTCTTGTATTAAGTCTCGCAAAAGCATATGACTAAAACTTACTTCCAGAATACACGAAAACGCGTATTTTTTGTGTAATTTTACAAATTTTTTTGCGGCATGTCCTCAGACCACACTACAATGGTCTTGCCTTCGGCACTCGCCATAAAGTTGATTTGTGACATCACAGGGTGACAAAATTTCGGGCCCCCTTGGAAACCTTCCACGCAAGCCATTGGGTGCAGATATTGATTTTGATTAAAAACTCGCTCTTATTTTAAATTCTATGTTTCTCTTCGGCGTTGAGCAGCCAGCACCTAAAGTAATCGCTAAAACAGAAAATTTGGGTTTTAAGTCTTAGTTATTGGTATGTAATGCAGGTTCAATTAATGGTCACTATTGAATCAGAAATACGTTTCGGCAGTGGCCAGTTTGTTGGTGGTGCCAAAAATCTACAAGATCAATGCAGTGCAGTAGTAATTTGCTCGCCAAAAATTTGTCAATATGGCTAACTTAGCAAATGAATTTCGGAAAAATTTTGGAGTAACGTCGCCAGCTGCTCAGAAATTTATGCCATTTTTTGAATAAAAAAATAAGCGAAGCATTTTGACGAATCATTTGCATAATACACTAACTTTGGAAAATCAAAACTGCATAGTTGCATTAAGTATACATCACCAAATATCACAAGATTATTCAGGATACAGAAATTTTTTCCGTATTCCAAACGGGGCAGCAATACTAATTTCCAAAATTCTTTGGAAATTTCTTAAACGGCAATGCATGTAGTCCAAAGTATGCATTCTAAAAACATGATTAACGAAATTAAAAACAAGAAGACTACAAAGATAAAACTAAGATTGAAAATGTAGGTAGGCCTGCAGCCTATTTATTTACTAAACGTGCTGCTGGGCATGTCATCAAAGTGGTTTTGTGCCACCCTTTGCCACTTCAAAAAGTCTAAGCCTCCCTTCAGAAAAACAAGCCATTTAATGTTTCTTGACGTTAAGCCAACTCATTTTGCTGCAAGAACAGCAGTATCCAAGGAAAATAACTGTTCCACTACAAAGAAACTTGCTAAGGGGGTGTTGTACTTAATAAATACTTCTGGGAGAACAAACTAAGGGTTTCCAAAAACTTTTTGGGGGGATATTTTTTTTGTGTTCATTGAACGTCTTTGTAACCGCAACCCCAAAATGAAAACAAACAATTTCAAAGCTTATATTACAACTTTAACTAATGTAAGCTACCGGAGTTGGTTGGATGCTTTACCCCCTTTGAAGTAAACTTATGTCGATGCATTGAATTGTAAAAACGTATTTTTTTGGAAATTGCAAAGAAACAATCCCAGTGATGTTGTTGATTTGCGGTAGATTTCAATTTTTTTACTGCAAATCCGCAAAGGCTTGTGGTAAGAAATTGGTTCGCAAATCCGCAAATCAAAACCTTGAGTCTGCAATTTGCAGATTTGCGGATTAGCGGACCAATTTGCGGAAGTGCCCAGCACTGCTGATTTTGAACAGTATCTCTTGACAATACCGAAGAACACCTACATCAAAATCAACTGTCTAATGTGCATGTGCATTATGTACACGAAAGACAGGAATGTCAGAAATTGACCATCAAGTACCAATAGTACTTACTGCTTGCTTTCATAAAGAAATGCTTGGTCTTAATCTACATGGAGATTTAGTTGCTGGCAATTCTCTCAAAACAATGACAGCTGATAAACCTTATCAACGAATTGATTATTATTGTATGTTAATTTACACACAGAGTTAATTTGGCCCGCTACCAAGCCACATTATTTGTTAAATTTTGGTTCAGAAAAAATAGGACCACATTTGATAAAACTTGCCTAACAACAACAAAACCCTAATCTTAACTCTTATCCCAGCCCTAGCCTTAACCCTAAGCCGAATCCAAACAGAGAGAAAACACTATTTTGCCTCTAGAGGCAAGATTGGAAATGGAATGGCCCATCAAGACATTTTTTGACTAATTTCCTCTTATCTAGCATATAAACTTGATAGTTTCACCTTAATGAGATTTTCAGGAGTTAACTTATTCGCACAACTATTCCTAAGTGATCCATTGTTGAGTGGTGCCCAATAGAGATGTCACAAGCACACTTTTACAGCACGGCGCCGGTGCGCTCTCACTGCACCGCCAAGATTCTGTCCACACACTGCATCGCGTAAAATTTGCAAACACTGCACTGCACTGCATAAAGACAAAAATACCAAAAATATGACGCCAAAAAATATATTGCATGAATTTGATGATTTGCAGGCAAAGTACCAACACTGAACGCTGTAGAGTCTTATTCTAATAAAGCAAAGCTTATTTGAACACTAGTGTGCAAATACTGGAACTCAACGCTTATTTGTATGGAACCCTATCAACATACTTTCATGAGACTGAAATGTTGGGAATAGTTTGTTCTAAAGCACTCTTCCCCTAACTCTCCTTCAACACTGAAAAAATACAGTTGTAGTGCTGGTACAGTAGCTGACTATTCCCAATGATCTAATCCAATTCTCAAATAAGTCGAACAATCACACGTTTGGTGGCCATCTTCACAAGCCACGTGATCAATCACCACCAAATTTCAACAAACACAATCTCAACTAAAAACCTATTACAATTCCAAATTTCAAATTTCAACTATCTAGATTCAATGGTTTTGGAGTTACCAGCATGTGCAAAAAATCCTGCAAAAGAAAAAAAAAAGAAAAAACATAAATCTTGAAATTCTAACATATTGAATACGAGAACTGAAAGTTCACACTACATCGCATCGCAAGTTATCTATTTTTCAAATTTCCACAATCATCAAAAAAATTAGCTCTCTAGCTTATGACATAAAAGAAAAAGATTTTTGGGGTATCATTTTGGACGGTTTTCAGAGGGGTGGCCCACTTAACCATATAAATTGCTGATATAAAAAAAAACTAATGCCCTAGCTTGAGCTGTTCAAAAAATTGTTTTTTGGGGGTGCATTTGCGGGCCCCTGGGGAGGTGGTACAACCAAACTATGTAAAAACATTTGTCACTTCAATATCTACTGATATTTAAAAAAACTATCGCCCTAGCTTGAGCATTCAAAAAAATCAATTTTGGGGGAGAAGTGGCCCAAAATTTTGGGGGACAAAATTGTGTTTGCAGCATAACAACTTTACACAAAAATTAGATTTCGATGTGTTGTGGTTTAGAAGAAGAGCGCATAAGATCACAGATTTAGACAGAAAAAACTCATCGTGGCCAAAGGTGGGTTGGTAGGGATGAAAACATATCTTAAGAGATATAATAACCCTGTGAAATATTTTTTGCTTAATTTAAGCCATTTTTGATTAAGACCACTTTTTACACCAAACTTTCGAGGTGGTTTTTGGGTTCTACTGAAACCAAAGTCACGTTAATCATTGCCTCAAAATTTGGTAAACATATAACTTATTAATCGCAAACTGTTGTTAAAATTTCATACAGCTAGATCCAACTATTCTTGCGTTATAAGTAAAAGTCTGATACTTTGCACTTGTTAACTTTGAAAATGGTTGAGTAAAAACAAAAGAACACACGAGGTCAGTCATTCTAATTATACTGGTTTTAGCTCCCTTGTGTGTGTTTTCTATCTGGTTTTCTGCACCATGTTTTGGCAATCAAAAACAATCTACCAGTCTACCTGATGATTCATGCAACTACTGTACTACAGTAATCCTAAACCAATAGCCCAAATATCGGTACCAGTATATCACATGCTCTGCATGCTGTCACAAGCAACTACACTCATATCTAACTCCAACTGTCTAACTTGATAAGACCAACTTTGCTGTCTCCCAATGCATGCCTATATATGGTTGTTCAATATTGGGTAAACTACCAGTAGCTTAGTTATCCGTGAACCTGGAACCCTCTAATCATCTGCTTTGATGTACCGGTAGGCTATTCTGTCATTGCATCTTTGTGTAGCCCAGTGTTCCTACTCTACCACATACCAGATAGGCTACAGCCATATAGGACCGAAAGCCTAATGCTTGATGCCATGACCTGCTGACGAATACGCTACACTGAACTAACTCTGTCACTCTGAAATACTAGCGCATGTGTAGTAGAAACTGTTATCCAGCCTTGGGCTTGTACCGATACCATAGGCCTACTGCATTCAGGGTGGGTATGTGACTAGACTATGTGCCGCAGCTCTGATGATTGTTTCCAACAAGCCTGTTTCATCTACATCTTTTTTTTATCTGCCTTTTTTTTATCTTCTCACCAAACGTCCTAAACTCTTCCTAGTCTAGCCTACCAAAACCAAAATCTTTTTGTTGGTGTCAAGAAACATTTTCAACCAATCAAAACCAAGTTTGTGGTAGCCAAAATAGCTTCTTTTAGGATGATCTGAATTCTGAAAAAATAAACTTGAACCGAAGACACCTTTTACTGTTCTAGAAGCCTAACTCTATGTATTGTCAGTTTGTCACAATATGGTATTGTCATTGTCTTCAATTCATATTGGTAGTGACTATTTCACCGAAAATTTTCAAGTTAAAGAGAATAAAACGATAATGAGAAATATTCATCCGCGCTTTTTTCATTTGCTTTTTTAGGGGTTAAGATTAGGGTTTAGGTTAGGGTTTGGGTTAGGGTTCGATTTGGGAATAGTTTTAGAGTACGCATTTGAGTTTGGGTTAGATTTGAGTCAGAATTAATAAAAAACTAGATAAAAATTTCCGGTGAAATAAAGCCTTCCATTCATATTATACGGGTGGTTGTACATAAAGAAATATTTTACCAGTAATAATGGTAAAAGAAAATGTAAAAAATTATAGTACGAGGCGCTGCGCTGCCGCTGTTACCTAATGCTCTAATGCTGATTTTAGTTGCCACCAGGCGCGTAGCCAGGATTTCGCAACTTTTTTTGGAAGCTTGAAACCAGGCCCGGCGCCACGGGGGATCTTCTGGGGCCGTGCCCCCCCAAATGACTGCTTGTACCCCCCAAACGAAAATTGTGCCCCCCCAAGCGAGGACTGTGCCATGAAGAAATTAACAGACTCGGGGCTACTGGAGTGCAAATCGAGGCCTAAGACTCCCAAATTGGTGTTTACCGGCTACCGCTCGTATTTTCGTAATTTTTGTGGACTCACACCGGATTTCAGAAAACTTTTGGGACGAAGACCTTTTTTTATTGGTCTTCATTTTATTGACTTCATTTTTATTGACCTTTTTTATTGGTTTTTATTGGAATTTTGTGGAAAATCGCAAGAATTTTGAGACGATAACCAGAATTTGTGGAAATTTATGAACTGATGACCTTTTTTTTTTTCTTTTGGTCTTCACCATGTTCGTTTGATCCTCACTGGAATAAATTTCTCGTGCCCCCGTGCCCCTCTCGAATTCACGTAAATGAATTTCTCGCCCCCCTAAAATTTATTTCTGCCCCCCCAGTCACGCTATCCTGGCGCCGGGTCTGCTTGAAACAACAGTAAACGAACTTGACCCAAATTTTAATCAGTTTGAGGCGGTTTTTCTGTCAAAATTAGGTGATCTCCAAAAAAAAAGGGTCTTTACCGAAATTCAAACGGTTTTTTCGGCCGAAATTAAGTGATCTCAAAAAAAAAGGCTTTCACCAACTTTGAATGAGCTCCAGAACAAAAAAACTCCACTATTCTGGTCCAAATAACGGCAAGTTCTTCACAACTTCTGCTCCCCAATCCCGTTGGGGGGCTGTTTTATTTGTTTATTCATTTATTTGTGTCAAGCGCAAAAGCGCTCATTTAAAAAGGAAAAAAAGAAACACGCACACACACACACAAAAAAAGGTTTACAGTCATGCATTAATAATGTTTTCATTTTTGGAGCAAAAATCGGCCTCAAAAGCATTAATAATGTTCTATTTTGCATACTTTTCAGGCCAATGGGAGGGCTGTGGCTCCCCCGCCTCCCCTGGCTATGCTACTGGTTGCCACGCTGCGCGGTGCACCAACAACAGTGCGCGGCCGAACGAGTACACTGTGCTAATGCCCAGTGTTGGGAAGACTCGAGTCCGAGTCCGAACTCGAGTCGGACTCGAGGCCACTTTTCAAGGACACGGACTCGTACTCGGACTTGCGCCCTTGAGACTAGGACTCAAACTCGGACTCATGGGATTTGAGAGGACTCAGACTCGGACTCGGACTCATGATTTTTGTTGAATGTCTTATTGTAATGTCTTATTACAGAGCTACTATATATCAACAAAGTATAAATGTGACAAGCAATGCATCATCTCTGGCAAGGAGAGATTTCTTACCTAAATCAAAATGAAAACTAGATGGGAGTTTGCCAGTAAACCCAGTGAACGACCGACTCATAGCTAATGATGTGACACTCAAAAGTACTTTTTGTCTAGGGTAAAATCAGCAATTATTCAAAAATATCTGATTATGGAACCTCCAGAAAAGTGGAGTCAAAATATTTGTCAGTTAAATATTTCCTGATATCATAAAACACTGGCACCCCAGCTTCAGCCTTTCAAAAATTGATTTTTGGGGGTCCATTTGGGGGGTCCCTGGGGGGTTGGCACCCCCAAACTATGTCAAAATATTTGTCTGTTAAATATCTCCTGATATCAAAACAGACTGGCACCCTAAGTTGAGCTATTCAAAAAATTGATTTTTGGGGGTCCATTTGGGGGGTCCTCGGGGGGGGGGTGGCACCCCCAAACTATGTCAAAATATTTGTCTGTTAAATATCTGCTAATATCATAAAACACTGGCTCTCTAAGTTAAGCCGTTTCAAAAATTGAATTTTGGGGGTCCATTTGGGGCTCCCCAGGGGGTGGCACCCCCAAACTATGTCAAAATATTTGTCTGTTAAATATCTGCTGATATCATAAAACACTGGCACTCTAAGTTAAGCCGTTTAAAAAATTGATTTTTGGGGGGTCCATTTGGGGGAGTCCCCGGGTGGGTGGCACCCCCAAACTATGTCAAAATATTTGTCTGTAAAATATCTACTGATATCAAAAAAAAGTAGCACCCTAGCTTGAGCCGTTCAAAACATGGCTTTTTTGGGGCCCCATTTTGGGGGGTTCCCGGTAGAGTTGCCCCAAACAATTTCCGGAGAAAAAATTGCGTTTGCAGCTCAACAACTTTACACAAAAATTCGATTTCGATGTGTTGTGGTTTAGGAGAAGAAGAGCGTACAAAAATTAAGAAGAAAAAAAGGAAAAAAAAAGGAAAAAAAAAAAGAAATAAACCTCATCGCGGCCAAAAGCGGGTTGGTTGGGATGAAAGGGTATCTTGAGACATATAACCATATGAAATATTTTTTGCCGTACTTAAGCCGTTTTTGACTGAGACCGCTTTTTACGCCAAACTTGCGTGGCGGTTTTCGGGTTCTAAAACCGAAGTCACGTGACCTATTGCCTCGAAATTTGGTACAAACATATAACTCATTAATCTCAAACTGCTGTCAAAATTTCACGTACCTAGACCCAACCGTTCTCGAGTTATAAGCAAAAGTTTGAAATTTCGCACTCGTTAGTTGGAAAATGGCCGAGTAAAAACTAAGGAACACGCGACGCGAGCGTCGGTCGTTCCAATAATTGAATTTGGTTTTGTAGTTTGGCAACCGCATTTTTTTAGCGTTTGGGTGTCATTGGTTTGATCACATTTGCTTCGATGATGCCGGTAGGTAAAATGTGCTCAAGATATCGCATGGCTGAAAAATTCTTGAAAGATATTCACTATTCAAGTATTCGCAGGTATCGAAGGGAGATAATAAGTTTTGTCTGTGTTAATTAAGTTATGTTAAATTTTACACCTGATTCCTTAATGTTACAACGGAGAATGAAAATCTGAAAAGAATCAGCTTGCATCCAAAAAATTGCCGATGGGACTGACAAAAATTACCGTATCCAGATGATGAAGCATGAAGTGTTTTTTTGATTACACAGCAGAGCAGTGCTGTTTAACTTTTTCTGTGTATGGGCTTGGGTTAGGCCTGAATTTTCAAAGGTTTTTGCAAAAAAAAAATTCTTTCCGTTGATGAGTTAGTTGGTTAAAGCATGAACAGGTGTATACAGCCAATTCAGCAAAAAGCCAAAAACCTATTCTTTCATTTTTCAAATTATTCATAAACCATAAAAACAAAGATTGCGTAATGCATGCACTAAATTGTGTACAGATTATGACAAATGTATTTAAAACCGAGGTTTTTCTTCTGAAATAAAAATAAAAATTCTAGCCTATTAGTTATGAAACGGCAAAAGATACCAAACCATGGCGACAAGTGGCGCAATCAGGGGGGGCTAAAGGGCCTTCAGCCCCCCTTAGCAAAATCACTTAGAAATATAACCCCAAAATTTAAGGGTTTATATAACCCAACAAATTCAAAGCCCCCCCCAGAAAAATCTGGTTGCGCGCTTGATCGTGGACTTAATGATCCTCAACCCTTGTCCCTAAACTGATGAAAATTATGAAGGTCCTTCTATTATTTAGCTTCAGCTGGTCGACTTTTAGCTTTAGGTTACTTCAAAAACTAGTCAAACTACTGAAAAAAAGGTACATAAATTTGGTTCCCTCAGTATTAATCGAATGCAATACTACACCACCAGTCTGCCAAGTTTCCGAAAAGATAATACTTTTTTGCGCGCTTTCGTCGATTAACTGATTAATACGCAACTTAAAAGTTCTAATAAAACTACTTTTTATTGGACGCTGTGACAAATCTACTGAAACAAGCTCTTTTGTTGGTTGGGCGGTAACGCGTTCGTCTCTGGAGCTGGAGGTCCGAAGTTTAAATCTTGGGCCAGTGAAATTGGACACACTGTTGCCAACGGCTCGCAGCCGTTACAACATTTTTTCGAAAGGAGCTGTGTTGCCAAGGCCGCAATGACGTGAGATGGGCCTTGCCAACTCTTCGCACACTTCGGCGTAATACAACAAGTATAAAACAAAAATTGAAAAGGGAGCAACGAGTATATGAAAGATTTGATTTGTTCAAAATTATTTTCTTAATCTGATATCCCGAAAAATAATTAACTGCAGTGAAAAACTAAATGGGAGCTTTCTGAGTAGCAACCCCTTTGAACGACCGACGCAAAAATCTACAGATTCAAAAAAACAAGCGCCCTAGCTTAAGCCATTCAAAAAATTGATTTTTTGGGGTCCCCAGAGGTGGCATCCCCAAACTATATTAAAATATTTGTCAGTTAAGTAGCTGCTGATATCACAAAAAATAGCTCCCTAGCTTGAGCTGTTCAAAAAATTCATTTTTGGAGGGCCCATTTTTGGGGAGTCCCCGGGAGAGATTGGTACCCCCAAACTATGTCAAAATATTTGTGTGTTAAACATCTACTGAAATCAAAAAACACTGTCACCCTAAGTTAACCTGTTTAAAAAATTGATTTTTGGAGGTCCATTTTGGGGGGGTCCCCGTAGGGGTGGCATTCCCCAAAGTATGTCAAAATATTTGTCTCTTAAGTATCTGCTGATATCAAAAAAAACTAGCGCTCTAGTTTGAGCGGTTTTCATTTTGTTTATTTTCAAAAAATTTAGTTTTTGGGCCCGATTTTGGGAGGGTTCCCAAAGGAGTGGCCCCAAAATATTTCGGGAGACAAAATTGCGTTTGCAACTCAACAACTTTTCACAAAAATTAGATTTTGATGTTTTGTGGTTTAGGAGAAGAGCGCACAAGAGTTGGAAGAAAAAAAAAAGGAAAACAAAGGAAAAAAAGAAAAAAACCTCATCGCGGCCAAAATTGAGTTAGTTGGGATGAAAAGGTAGCTTAAGACATATAACCGCGTGAAATATTTTTTGTCGAACTTAAGCCGTTTTTGAATGAGACCGCTTTTTACGCCTAACTTGCGGGGCGGTTTTGGGTCCTAAAACAAAGTCACGTAACCAATTGCATCAAAATTTGATACGAACATGCAAATCAATAGTCTCAAACTGCTGTCAAAATTTCATGTAGCTGGACCAAATCGTTCTCGAGTTATAAGCAAAAGCCTGAAATCTCGCACTCATTAGTTTGAAAATGGCCGCGTAAAAACGAAAAAACACTCGACGCGAGCGTCGGTTGTTCCAATCAGAGGTGGAGTCCTCGAGGACACATTTTGAAGTCCTTGGCCTTGGCCTCGAAGGTCAAGTCCTTGGCCTTGAGGCCTCAAGTCCTCGAAAATTGGCCTGTCCTCGGCTCGAGGACAGCACTATTTTTTGAATTGTTAAAATTTTGAGAAGCGCTTGAAAATTTTTTTGGAAAACTTTTTTTTGTGGAGATCGCTTGAAAAATTTTTGTGAAGACCTATTTTTTTTTTTTTTTTTTTTTGGAGATCGCTTAAAAAATTTTTGTAAAGACCTTTTTTTTTTTTGGAGAGCACTTGCGCTTGTGTCCTTGGTCCTTGGCCTTGGCCTCGAGCATTCCTGTCCTTGGCCTCGAGAGTGTCTGTCCTCGGAAAGGCTGTTCTTGGCCTTGGCCTCGGATTTTTTTTGTGTCCTTGGCCTCGAGCCTTGTGTCCTCGACTCCACCTCTGGTTCCAATAGCTTGTAAAATTCTTTGCAAATTCAAACTACAATATAGGAGGGTTTCTTGTGACGTCACTAGCATACTTTTACCGAAAAAACTTTGCCAAAACTGAACTGGCTGAATAAACTATACAGGTGTAAAAGAAGGAAACCTCGAATTTCGACTTTCTCAGCCATGAGGAGTTTTGCAAACTCGGGTGTAAATTAAGGCCGAAGTAGACTACTAAATTTTATTTGCAAAAACTCTTACAAAAGCGTTTATGCAACTTTTTTCTGTGTGTAAAGGGCCTAGTTAGAAGACTGTGCAACGCTTGCAGAAACGTTGCACAAACGTCTTCTTGCGGAATTTCTGAAAGCGTTTGTCCATATTGAAATACCTTTGGCCAAATTTTAAATTTCCCTTTGCGGTCAAATTTTCGAACTCGGACTCGTGATCTTCAGTTTTGGTGGACTCGAACTCGGACTCATGGCATTCGGACTCGTGATCTTGAGTTTTGATGGACTCAGACTCGGACTCGTAGCTTAAGGACTCGTGAAAGTGGCAATAGTACCAACACTGCTGATGCCATCTCTACCCCATGTCCTCCTGTTCTCTCATTTTCTCAATCACTCTTTACTATTCGCTTTTTTTTCTTCTCCGCTCTTGCGAAGATCATTTTTGGAGAAGAGACAATAATGCCATTGTGACGCTTTTTGTGGTACGGTACTGTATAATACGAGGGTCATTCAATAATTTTTCAGAACAAGGACTTACAACTCAGACAGTAGTTTAATTTTTTTTTTTTCTACTTATTCACATGAATGAAATTTCTTTTGCAGATTAAAATAAAAAGTTTAAGAGCTTTGATAATAAACAAAAACTGTCAGATAAAGAAGCATGCTTCACGATTGAACAGCAGTCAGTTATAAAGTTTTTAGTTGCAGACGGGTGCAAAGCTGTGGAAATTTATAGGAGAATGTCAAGGGTGTATGGTGCCACATGTTTCAGTCAAAAAAATGTTTACAAGTGGCCTAAATTGTTTAAAGAAGGACGGAGAAGTGTTGAGGATCAAGACAGACCTGGGAGGCCTACAGAACTGATGTCTCCTGGGAGATCAAATCAGTCACCGAAGGGTGACGATGGATGGCATTGCATGGACTTTGAGCTTATCTGTCGGCACAGCATACAAAATTGTCAATGAAGACCTTGCCTACCGCAAAGTCAGCTGCCGGTGGTTGCCATAGATGCTTACTGCAGATTACAAACAGAGGAGAGTGGAGTTGTCAAAGCCGTGTCTCTGCCGTTATGAAAAGGATGGTGATGATTTTCTAAAGAAGGTAGTTACGTGTGACGAGACATGGGTTTGGCACTATGAGCCCGAGTCCAAACGGCAGTCTATGGAGTGGAAGCACGTAAACTCTCAAGTAAAAAGGAATTTCAAATCCCAGCGATCCACAAGAAAGGTGATGCTCACCCTTTTTTGGGATATGCAAGGCCCAATCACCATTTCAATTCTTGAGAAAGGAAGCTTTGTGAACAGTGACAATTACTGTGAACTGCTGAAACACGTCAAAAAAGAATGAAGAACAAACGAAGGGGTCATCAGTCGAAAGGAGTCATCTTGCATCATGACAATGCAAGGCCTCACACAGCAGCCCAAACGGTGCAGACCATCAGCAACCTGGGCTGGGAACTGCTCCCTCATCCCCCTTTACAGCCCAGACCTTGCCTCTTCAGACTTTCACCTGTTTGGTCCCTTGAAAAAGTCCACGAGGCACGAAGTATGAAAGGGACGATGAACTCAAACGTGTTGTGAGCGACTGGCTGAGATATCAGTTTAAAGATTTCTATGCTGAAGGAGTACGGAAGCTAGTGCACAGATGGGGAAAATGGGCGGAATTGATGGAAGACTATGTTGAAAAATAAAAAAATTAAGCTTGTATCTGAATTATAAGTCCTTATACTGAAAAATTCACCTTATTTATTGAATGACCCCCGTATTTAGGCGAGTTTTTTCGCACGAGCTTCTTTTTAGGCATTAAAATTTTTTGGCCAAATGTGTGTTCAACGGTTGCGGATATTAGTTTGCTAAAGTTCGCACAGCTGCTTCTACTCCGGAACAAAGGAAAAAAGAAGTAAACACCAGCATATTTATTGAATTAAAAAAGTATTGTACTGCCAAAAACCACAAATGCGTAATTTAAGTTTTCACCAATATCCTTTGTTTTGTTTTATTTTGCTTGAAAATGTCTATTTGCAATAAAAATAATTGCAAGGTAAAATTTGCAACGCTTTTACGGTAGCATTTGTTTTTTCCGTTATGTTGAAATATCGAAGACTTTTACAAAACTTCAAACGGCGGAATAACACAACCAAAATCAAGGACAGTTTTTAGTACGAAAATAATATTTCGAAAATGCAAGAGGAAGCAAGGGGGTGAAAGACATTTGTTTGAAATCCAAAACAATGTAAATGTTGAACGGTAGCCAACTTTTTCAAGCATTAAGCTCATATTAATCAGTGAAAACGTACGGATGTGATTGAAAAAATAATGCGAGCGATTCCATTATTTGACGACACCGTACGAAACACAAAATGCTGTATCGTTTTTCATTTGAACATATTTTACAATTTTTTTTGTAATTGCAAATAGTACGACGAAGTGAATAGAACTACAAGTACAGATGAGAATTGCTGAAAAAATCCACCATAACTCCGTACAGCCAGGTTCATATTAACCGTCAAACAAACACCTTGAACTAACAACAATAAATGCGACAAAAAAACATAAGCAAAATGATCCAGCATTGATGCTGTTTCCAGAATCAGTATCAATTTCATTCAGCACAATATGTTTGGCTAGTAGTATGTTTAGAACTTGCAGAAAAGGAATTTCAGGCAGTGGCGTAAAACGCTCTACCACTACAACGCAATCTACAACGGCATGTGAAAAATTGCCATGCAGCCAACCCAACTTCTTTAGTCGCTATCGGAGCACGCTAAAAGCGCAAACTTATTATATACTACGTCATCATCATCGCCGTCTTCCTCAGACTCTTCGCTTTTCTGACTCGAAGTGTCCTCCTCACTTGCGGTATCCTCCACAGCGTCAATATTTGAGGTGGAGTCAGAGCTTGTGAACTCTTCCAAGGAGAAATTTCCCTCTCCACGCGAGGACTCGCCAACACCTTTCGCTTGTAACGACAGCAATTTGAAAGTGTTTTCATCTCCCTGCCACCGATCTAAAATGATTTTGGCCAAAATTATGCTCTACTCCACAAAGCAGCAATTTTTTTTTACAACTGATTTTTTTGAACGTGTAAGAAGAATCGAAATCTGATTCAAAGGTTGAGGGTTTGTAGTCTTTGTAGTCAACTATTTTACAAAGCGTACTTTATTACTGTGTCTTTTGCATTCATTCGCCAATTTTTGTTCACCTTAACACTCTGCACAAGCTAAAAGCTAACGCAAGAAAGCAAGGCTTGGTTGGTTCGTTGAACACATGCGGCTCGAGTAAAATCAATTTCGAATACTACGAAGCGCAAATGACAACGACAATGTTACTAAAATACTATTACCTTTGTTATCAGTATATTCAGGCGGCCTCATGTACAGACAGAGCCTCCCATCCACTGCCATTCTCAAAACACTGTTTGCCGCTCTGTACACATCAGGTCGGGCTGCTTTGGCAGTGCGGTAGTTTCGCTTGTTTGCCCAAGCTGTGATGTAAACGAAAATACATCAACGATTGAACACCAACAAAGCCAATCGGCCACACAAAATGAACAAAAAACACAATTGTTCTTCAAAATTTTCAATTTCAAAACCAGGCAAACCTACGTGATTGCTTTACTGTTTCCAATCATTAGTTATTACTATTATTTTTTAGCCAAATTTGACCAAATTTTCACCATTGCTTAAATCCGACTAATTAATTTCACAGTTACGATACAGAAACTTCGATTTCCGTTCTAGTTCAGTTTCAGATCGAAAATTTTGATATAGTTGCTTCCATCCATAGCCTAAACATCACTTCACACAGCAGCTTTGCCTTTTCGCAAGTAATATTCACTTCATACAGTAATGCTACGCATTTGAGTGCTGGTTAAAACACCAAGACTTACCTTCGCAAATATCCCAAGGAGTCCAATGGTTCTCGCTCGGTCTTTCTACTCCGTATTTAGGATACTGGAGCTGCAGCATCTGAACCAGCGGTATGCGAGCGGCCAGGAATCCAACTGGCGTGTAAGGCTCCTGCACTTGTGCGATCGGATAGATGCCGCTGAGGATCTAACAAAGTATTTTCAGCTCTAGAATCGATAATGCTGGAAAAAATGCGCTCTACAAACTTAGGGAGAACGATAAAAACGGTGGTAGTACACAGAGTTAGTAAGTTACACATTAGTCGCAGCAGTCCCATTAAAACTTGATGTATTCAATTGAATTATTACTATAATTAAGAACATCGTAAACGGATAGATTAATGTTTTGCAACCTAAGGTTGTTTTTACCTTTATACGTTCAAATTAAACTTTTGCCAGAGCTTGCCTGTAACTGCTTTGGAATAAGCGATGGAAAAACGAGTCCTGGAGAGTCGCACAACTTCACTGTTTTGGTGAGGAAATACGTTTGGAAGTATTTCGTGTGACCGGGAGTGACCGAGGTGCTCACCACCTTCCGCCCGATCAAACCGTTCATCAAAGACGACTTACCCACATTCGGGTGGCCTGGAGAAAAAAACAACCAGAGGTCATAAAACCTATCGTGAAATGATACACACACCTCAGAGAATGAAGTTATAACATGCAACTTATGTGGAGTAAACTACGTTAACACCTTCATCAGCAGCCGGCGCCAAAAGGAGCATTTTAACCAACCCAAAAAAAGCTGTTGACGCTATAAAAAGCTGCTTACGTAATTTTATTCCAACCTCCTTTCACTCCATCATGACCAAATGAACACCGAACTGGTGAACCAACCAACAGAAGAGATCACACAAACGACACAGTACATGATCTCAATTTAATCCGATTGGCTGGAAGCTCTTGCCAATCATCATCCACACCGCAGCTACCTTCTCTGTCTGCAGCTCCAGTGGGCCAGACAACCGCAAACATGATCATCTTAATTAGTTCTCGTAACTGACATTCTTACCAACAAATCCAATGGTGAGTATCCCGTCTTCAACGCGTAGATCGTCGGACGTCGCCAGCCCGCTCTCCTCGGGGCCAGCGATGCTTTTATCAGTGGTCGTTGCATCTAAAATTACGAGCATACTGAGAACCTATTTTATAGAAACTAAAAAATCGCACCAAAAAGTCTGCAAAATTAATTTAATGCAAGTGTACACTAGGGTTATGATTTTTTTTTGTTTGCAAATGCCTGATGCTGGAAGTGATGAATTTTTGCATGTTAATGACGAATACCACTTTCTTTTTGCTTAATATTACAAAAAACCTCGCGCACCCATGCCCCGAAAAAATCTTATGATTCACTCAAAAATCGTATTTAGCTTACCCATTAAAACAGAACGAAAAAAAGCTACTTGCATTGCGTGAATAAACTGAATCAGTAAGTGACACACCCAAGCGTACAAATTAAGTTTGCTAGTGAATAAAAGCCGCTCGCTTAAGGTAACGCGTCAAAAACTATACGCCGAAATGTAATATTTGACGATATTTAAAAAATGGTTTCCATGATAATGATTTGTCTTTTGGCTACCACGTTTGATTGTGTTGTTTCGACTGCTAATGGAATATCAGCTCAATGAGCGGAATGCCAGTGTTTTGGGCATGCTATGAAGAGTTACGGCTAAGAGAAAAAGGTCTTGGTTAGTACATCGATTTTTACACCTTTTGGTTATGCTGATAGCTAAATCAAGCTTCTGTTCACACAGTTATGATTTACAGTAGATAGTTTAGTACTGACTTTTGAAGTAAATGGAAAATTTCGCTTTTACCTAAGAAAATTTTTCTTTGAGTGCTGTTGCTGCTGTCCCATTGGTAATAATTTAGGTTTGAAAAACCTGACAAGGTTCAAATAAATTAAAACACTTGCAAGCAAAAAATTTTCAGTGAAGACCCACCTTTCTAAAGTAGCCACAAAAGCCCTTTTAGCTAATATAATAGCCAATGTGTTTAACTACTTCGAGCTTTTTCGCAGGTTAATCACTGCAAGTACCACTAGTAATTTTTCAGAATTTTTTGCTTGTTTTTGGCCTTGCAATTTTGCATCATTAAATAATTCTAATTTAGTTCGTTTTTTTTTTTTTTGGTCATTTAACTAAACTTTTAGTGAATAACCGAAAAAATTTTAAATATTTTGGTCAAAACGACCAAAAAAAAAAAAAGAAGAAATTTAAAAGTTCTTATTTTTGAATGCAATCCCATAAATGACCTCAAGATTTTCGAAATAACAAAATTCGCAAAATCGGACATTTGACCTAAAAGTCTGAGCGAAAAAATAAACCCAAAACCCCATTATCTGCCAACGATCTGCTTTTTCGTAGGCATTCTACACAAATCTTTCAATGCACTCTTATCTACGAAATTTTTGCTTACCGTATTTCATTTTTCAAAGTTTGTGCGTTTTGATTGGCACTTCGATCTATCACAGCTTTTTTTACACAGCAGTTATGTAATTTTTTACTGCGCTCATGCAAAGAACAAATTTTATGTGTAGATTATACTCTTACTAATAAATGAATATCTGTCCCGAGAACCGAACGACAAGATTGCACTAGCCAACATTCAGCTGTATTATGTGGGTCATGTTCGCAACTACAACTCTACTTAATCGTGGTATCCCTTTTTACTAAATGTAATGCTGAAAGAGCAATCTCGCTATAATTCACGAAAATTTTGGCTATATTAATACGTACATTATAGCCCCAGTAGCCTCCCTAAAATTTGGCTTTGTTGAACATTTTTGTGTGCTTATTGTTTTTCATTAGTTGCTAGAAAAATTTTCCAAACACAAAAATTTCTCGTCAACTTCAATGCCAATATTATTAGTCTTTACTGTTTTCTAAAGCTTTGTTGTGATACACAGCCTTTAATCAAGTGGGGCTCGCGAATTACAGTCGGAAAGCTGGCCGACACTAAACTAACAAAAGAGCTCACTTACGGCCAGCAAGACGAAATCTTGGGGCAAAGAAAGTTTCTTGGAGCTTTCTCAGTTCAGTCTGCATTTCTGCCAGCCCAATCATATAATTTTAGCGCTCCTAAGACGGTTTCAGCCCTGCCTCGACCCTTTTGCCTACGGTTCCTTTCGTAATTATAAGTCTTCGAAAATGAAGTGGTGAAACTGCTTGAAAATGCATGATGGACATGTTAAAATATGCCAAAATCTGGGAAATTTCGAAGTATTGGGTGCGCGAGCTTTTTTTCGTTTAGGAATGAAATATTATTGTAGAAATACTTGATATGTAAAAGTTCATTGATTGCAAGCCCAGGAATTTGAATTAACTCTAAAAGTCGAAAAATTCATAACCCTAGTGTACACGGAGAGTCTACTAGAACAACGAAGAAACTTTGAGTCAATTACCACGCCAAGAACACCTATTACAATACCAAAAACAAAAATAATAAGCCAAGTAAAATCTATCAACGTTGGCCTTAGTGAAAGCATAAGCTGTGGCAGACCGGTGTTGGCTCAAATACCGAAGGCAACTAGCTAAGATAAATACGTTGGACCAGTTAATTTCCTAAACAAAATTAGCAAACCTACCCCCGCTGGCGGGAACTCGTGCCGGTGATGAATCGTTGCTATGGCAGCCCAACTTCTCCAGGTCGCGCTCAATCTTCTCCTCCCACGACTGCAGGTCAACTGGAAATGAAATCTTCAAACTGAGCAATGAGCATGGACTAAAACTAAGGAGGCAGCAAAGCAAGTCAAAACTTTTGAAATAAATGAAGATGTTATGAAACTAATAAAGGAAAACTGTTTGTAGCTATTTACCTGACTAAGTAAAAAATGTTTAAAAAGCGGATAAAAATTGTTTACCAACAGCACATAAAGAGTAAACTTTGTAAGGCAGTTTTACACCGAAAAGTGTGTGGCCTAGCCCTACCTATCGCGATGGTCCAGCTAGGTAAAGCGCTAACAAACAGAAACAAAAAGGGGTGCCAGTGCCTACTGTTGATGTGGCTGGACAAACGAAGAATGCCTGGTTCATACGAGCGAATGAACGAAAGCATAATGAAGTCAATCAAATTTTTATTCGTCGAAGAATGCAACGACATGGCAGGGCCAGTCCGCACTATTTTCATTAAGCAAGCACAGCTGCCAATGAAGAATTATTGCACTGGTCGCGAGCCATTGGCAACACTGTGCCCGCTTTGACCATCCAAGGATTAAACCCCCGGCCTGCGGTTTCCGACACGAGCACACTACACTTGACCATCGGCCAGCACAGCAAAATTGAGTAAATTAATTGCCCTAACGTATCACATTCGCCCAAGCTACACTGCTAAACTATTTCGGTTCTGAAAAAATCAAAACGAAATACTTTTATCCCCACAAATCTCCTGGCAGGTCTGCAGCAGCTCCCGCGGGCCAATCTGGGTGTTGTAGACCCGCTTTCTCGGAGGCCGACGTTTCGTGTGAACCTCTATAACAAACACGTTAACGTATGAATCACTCTGTGCACAGAACAAAGGGTGGAACTGTAATTAATGCAAAAAATAAAACTTTAACTTGGTATGCTTTCAACGGGATTGGTCATTACTACCAGGCGACGTTCTCAGATGTGCCGCTTCATTCAAGTTCACATTGGTTGGCTGATGTCACACGACCCCTTCCGAAGAATGGGAAATGGACAATTTTGCGGGAGCCAAGTTACATTCGCTCACTAGTTTGGAAAACTTCTTTTGAACGTTTGCAAAAATTATTGAAAATTAAAACGTAAACAAAAGCATTTAACTATCGGAGAATGCTGCATGGAAAACAAGAAAAGTCAGCTTTAAAATTTGAAGCAAGAACGATTGAATGTCAAGGTCAAGGTTACATCAATACGAGGTCGAAAATAGCAACGACGCTATTAAGCAGTGATTTTCCAGAAGCAAAAAATCCACAACAGACTTGTTTATACAATACTATAGCTACCGGTACTTACTGGTTGTCAAGTCCACAGCTCGAAAATCTCTTGGAAATGACGTAAACCATACGACATGGAGCGATGGAAACAACCTAACAAAATAATGCGAGGTCACGAGAGCTCAACAAGTCTGGTGAATGGAGGCACAAGCAGGCAAATCGGAACAGAAGTATATTATTGCATTTACTAAATCGTAAATTAGCCTTGGTTTTGCTTTTTCAAAGAACAAGGCATTTCCTACCAATCACAGAAAACAGCGAAAAATGGGATGCTTTTTGCGAAAAGACTAGGTCTTTTTACTGCGCATTTGCATTGCGCAATCTGTTATAACACTAGTAATGCCAGAAAACCTTGCGAAAAATCCCCGTCTTATATTCCTTCCGATTCAGTGTTTTTAAGCAAATCATTTAGAACGCAGAATGCACGAAACACTTAAGACGGGAGCATTACCTTTTAAAATACGAAGTCCAGGCAGCAATGACACTGGCAGGCACCAAGTCGATTTTATTCAGAACAAGAATCAGTGGCTTCTGCAAGTCGTTCACAACGTGGTCATACAAGGCCGGGGAAAAGTGAAGAACCTGGAAGGAAAACCACTGCTAATTCAGAAATCTTCAGCTTTCAAACACCCTTCTCTCTTTCATCAGCTCCACCGGAGACTGTAAACCTGTATTCACCAGTGACTGCAGTGAGTGAAACTTTACAATTTATTTTCTTGATTTAAATTGCACATTGTTGATCCTAATCAAAATAAACTGAAATTGGAAGTAATTAGCTGTGCACACAGACTGAAAACAAGGCAAAATAACACATTCTTTTTAAATGTACTTCGCACAATAAACTCCTAACTAATTTATTAGAGCATTATGGGGCTAACCTACCGGATGTCGGACATCAGTAACCATCACAATTATGTCGCACATCTCGATCACCCTCCATGCTTGGCGCCATGTCTGCACAAAAAACAGAAGTGAAATATTCAAAATCAGCAACTACCATGAAAAGATGAAATTAATTCATTAATATGAAAGTGAAATAATTATTACAGACTTTTGTCTTGCTCTGAAACGTTACTTGAAAGGAAGCAGAGTGTGCTGCCAAACACACGGTGGTTGTTGCATTTGACCCAAAAAAACTCTGGCATAGGTGCAAATAAAATAGGATGCATATTTATACAGTCTTTCACTCGCCCAACAAACATGCTTGTTATAAAATAGTGAAACTGACCATAAATGTTTCAATTTTTTTTGAAATATAGACATCTGACCGAAAATTCTGAGCAAAAAGATATGCCCAAGATCAAGGTCAAAATGATTATTTGTTAAATAGATATTGTTTATTCTGTATGGCAAAACCCTAGCTTATTTCTGACAGCTTGCAAAATTATCTAAAAATTCTTTTGCAAATTTCATTCTTTAGAACTTTGTTTGGTTGCGTAAAAAGTTGAAATATGGTTTTTGGATCACATTTTTTATGAGAATCGTTGGCACCATGTCTGCGAGTAACTTGTATTGAAGACCATGGGCATCGATTTTTTGTTGATTAAGCAAATTCCGAGGGGCAAAATGTTTTTGCGAAGTTTGCTTAAACTCAATAAATCTATTTTAGTCTGGAATTTTGCCCCCAAATTCAGGTGAAGACCCCCCCCCAAAAAAAAGACCTTCGCTGCATTCTAGTTTTATCTCAGTCCGGAATTTCCGATTTCTTGTTGCCAAGTGGGTATTACTTGCCAAAAAACCGAGAAGGTCAGACATATTTTGTTCCGTTCAGAGTTAGACCAGAGTTTCAGCCCCCCAAAATCGATGCCTATGTTGAAGACCTGTGTTGGAAGCATACAACAACACTTGCTATATTTCTTCAGAGTTTGTTTCATCAAAGTATATTTGAATGTTGCAAGCAATATCTTTTATATATTAATGTCACAGGAACTTTTTTAAAAAGTTGTCATTTTTAAACTTCCTTAAAAGAATTGAACTATTAATTTTTTTTTTTTTAAAGGCATTTTTCAACATCAAAAACTCTACTCATCTAATTTTTAAATCACTACAACAAGTGTTGACTATTTTTTGCTACTCAACCAAAACTGGGTTACTATGCCAATTACCTCCAAATTATGCTCAAAGTAGCTCAGGGATTTGTCACCAAAATTCGAGTGAATTTTGTTCAGGTAATCATCGAAGTATGCTTCTTCTCTTTGTTCAACTTGATGCTTAGACATAGTGTATCGCCAGCTTGGCCTTTTAGGCATATCCAACACTGTAAATCAAAAAGTCAATTCTTACTTAGGTGAAATGAATATCAATCAAACATAGGAAATCTGCTGCAAACTATGAACCTCCTTGTTGACTACATGCAGAATTGGCCAAAAAAAAAATTGCACCCTTTAACAAATTGCCATAATTTTTTTTTGTAATGAGATGAACATTTCAAAAATTTTTAACATTTCTTCAAGGATGTATAATTGTATATTGCGCAGTAAAATTTTATTACAAATTTCAAAAAAATAACACCATTACAAGTATCAGAAAATTAAGTATTGCAAACTACAACTAGAATATGACATCACAAGCGATATCCGGGGACTTTGCGAAAGTATCTAACTTTACTGAATTAAAGAACTTCATGATTGTGTAAAGCATGTTTATGGTTATTGATAGTCAGACCTTAAATACACTGCTTTCGAATTTCATAATGTTCCATTAACTTGATCAGGTTTGTGATGAAGGGCTTTCAAAATAAGAATGTTTAGAAAAGGTATCTACGAAATGAAAATCAAAATTTTCAATTCTGCTAAGTTCTCGTTTCAAGTTTTAAAGAGTTGGTTGAATTTTCACTTTGCAGCGCAGTGCAATTGTTAAAATTGATGATACAAACAAAACCCTAGTTAAAACAAATATTGCAACAGTAACCTTTTGCTCCGACCAAAACTACAAAAATTAATTTTTTTGATCTGAAAATGCAAATACGATTTTTGTAACTTCCACTATCTTGACCAGAAATTTGACACACAATATCCTAAATATCAAATCTGCACCCTCAACTAACCCATTGCAGTATTTTTTTTTAAGAACAATTTTTACATTAGCACATATACGAACAGTTCTACTGATTTTTCTCCAACTTTACGAACTAAATCAAAACAATGCTTGCCTTAGCAGATAGCATGGAAAAAGGTACGTACACAAACAAAATTTAGAATTAAAAAATCAAATTCTTATAAATTTATAATAAGTGATATTGCAGAGTCTACCTTTACGATAACTTCACATTGAAAACTAATATTAATTTACTCAGCTCTAGGCTTTTCAGAACCCTAGGTGTAATGTTTGAAGTCAAAGAACTATTTACCAAAAACTATCCACTTCTTTTGCACATTACATTCTTTTTAGTTCATTTTAACAGCTTTGAGGTAATTCGCTCTCAAAGTTTAAAGGTCTCAAAAACTTATCAAAATAATCAAGTCACGTCAATCAAAAAGCTACCATACTAGGAGTTTTTAACAGCTTTTCACTTTGTTATGAAATAACATAGAGCGATCTCTAAAATTTCAGCGACTTTTAAGCAAACCAAACTTAACACTAACCACGACCAGAAATGTGCACGCATTTTACGACCCAAAAAACGCTATTTAGCAGTGGAGCCCAACATCTAACATATTAAATATTGTACAGTATATTGTAATACATCCATTAGTCAGCACGAAAGCTTTCCTAATAAAATTGTTCTAAAACTTTGAAGAGCAAGTAGAAGATTTTTTCAACGTCACAGGTGACGGGTTAGTAAAAAAAACTCGACCATCCTGCTCAACACCAACAAAGCCAATACGCTCAAGTACTTCAATGTCTTCAGCATTGGTGTAATCCCATAACTTTGACTCTTCAACTTTTCTGTGGTACCAATTCATTGTGAGAATTCATCTTATAGTTTGAAGGTACGTTTAAGGGTTGATTGCCCAACATGGCATTACCAAGTTTGGCATGTTTTATCTTTTTCTAATATCAGCCTACTGGTACTCTTAAAATTTGATATGTCTAGCTGGAGTACTTTGTATGTAAGATTTTAAAATTTTAAGGGGCCCCATTTGGCATAGTCTCCTCAATGTGCCCATTAAATTTTGGCATATATCTTTGATTTATATTAACCAATCCAATAGATTTAATTTGGTTAGCTTTTGTAGTTAATGAGGGGGAGATGTCAACATAATTAGAGGACCCTATAGTATGAGATCCTCAATATTTTTCAAACTAGATTTCTCCCTATCTTGAAATTTTTATTTTTCTAGCTTGAGTGGTTAAGAATTTTGAGGGACCCTTTGGAGGAGGATTCTCCAATTGTGGGACCTAGTCATATTTTATTTACCTATTCTGATTTTATTTTTTATTTATATTTACCTAATCTGAAAGTTTTATGTGTGTAGCTTAAATGGTTGAAAAGTTTAAATTTTGAAGGACCAAATTGAGGGACCCCTGATTTTGTGCCACAAATTTTGTCAAACTTTATCTTTTCTTGATATTTGCCTATCCTGAAAATTTGATGTGTCTAGCTTAAACAATTAAAAAGTTTGAATTTTGGCATCCTCATTTGAGGGAGATTCCCTATTGTGATACCCTCAAATTTGGTCAAATTTTATCTTTTCTTTATATTTGCCTATCCTGAAAATGTCATGCAACTAGTGTGAGTGGTTAAAAAGTTTAAATTTTGGTGGCCCAGTTCGACAGAGACGCCCTCATTGTGGTATCCTCAAATTTTGTCATATTTTATGTTTAACTTACATTTATCTATTCTGAAAAAATCATCTGTATAGTGTGAGTGGCTAAAAAGCTGGAATTTTGGTGACCCCGTTTGAGGGAAATACTCCTATTTTGGTACCCCCAGATTTTGTCAAATATTATCTTACCTTCACATTTACCAACCCTAAAAATTTCATGTGTCTAATGTGTATGTTTAAAAAGTTTAAATTTTGGCGGTCCAGTTTGGGGGGTACCTTCTTGGAACCTCTAAATTTTATCTTTTCTTTTACTTACCTCAAAAAATTCATGTGTCCGGCTTAAACGATTAAAAAGTTTGAATTTTGGAGAGCCCTGTTTGGGGGCAACCCCAATTTTGGTTTCCCCAATTTTTGTTAGATTTAGTTTATGTTTGATATTCTCCCATTCCGAAAATTTGATCCATCTAGCTCTTCACAGTTTAAAATTTTGACAGCCTTGTTTGAGGGGATCCCCATTTCCTACCCTCAAATTTTGTCAAATTTTATCCTTTCTTCATATTTGCCTAACCTGAAAATTTCGTGTGTCTTAGCGTGAGAGGTTAAAACGTTTGAATTTTGGTGGCCCCATTTGGGGGGACACCACATTTTGGTACCCCCAAATATTTTCAAATTTTAACTTTTTGTTATGTTTAGTTACCTTAGAAATTTCATGTGCCTAGCTTAAAAGGTTAAAAAATTTACATTTTGGAGGGCTTCTTTGGGGGGTAAACCCCCACTGTGGAACCTTTGGGGGGTAAAACCCCATTGTAGAACCGCCAATTTTTGAGAGGTTTCGTTTATTTTAAATATATACCTATTCCAAAAATTTGATTCATCTGGCTGTAACAGTTTGAAACCTCAAAATTTTGGAGGACCCGACTGAGGGGGATCCCCCAGCCGGGCAGTCCCAATCTTAGTAGTCCTACCCGATACCTTCAACTGCTCAAACTTTGAATACAGTGCATTTAGCGGTTTAAAAGTAGATAGCCAGAGAAAACAAAGCAAGGAAAACGAAAAAAAGTATTCAGGTGGGGGACTACAAACATAACCAAAAAAGGCGATTGATAGTGTGCTCAAAAATCACAAATAATTTTCCATTAAAATCGGTATTTACTGAGATATATCGATTCAAAATTGTCCACTTTCTGCCCATTTTTGGCCTCTAAAATCTTGGTTGCGAGACCGCCCCCTTCCCTCAAACTCGGTTTGCATGAACCATTTATAAAGCCCACATTGTGCACAATATTAGCTTTGCACATCAAGTGGCTTTTGAGTTGTAGGCGAACTAATAAATTTTCCAGCCAAAAATCACCATTTTTTATGTTTTTTTTGTGTCTCAATTCATGACCACATGACCTAAGATCCCCAAAATTGGCACTCATAATGCTTTCATTAATTCTTATCAGGGCTGCCAAACAAACTGCAAAATCAAATTCCAGGACTTACTTGTCCCGTCCTTCTGTTTTGCTTTTTCTTGTAATTGCTTTTTTATGTTCTTTTTTTTGTCAATTATTTCTGTTGTCGCGGGTCAAAAGAACGCGTCCAAATTGTGGTTAACTGGCTCGATTGCGCAACCTACGAGCTGCATGATCCGTTGACTTATTAGGCTATTCTGCTGGCTTTGCATTTTGGTTGCTGCTATTCTGTTGCTTTGATTCCTAACGTCATTGATTGGAGTAGTCACGTGACTGCAACACTGTGTTTACTTTTTGTTTTTCTCTTGCATAATATCTGCTGAAATATAATACTTTGGTTTGAATGATCTTGAAATTCACAAATTTAATTGGCATAACTAGTATTTTTATTTAAATTATCAACCATATGTGGTCAGCAGCATGGCCGAGCGGAACTGAGCGCTGATTATTGCATAAGCAATACTGCGACAAGAGTTCGATTACGGCTGCAGGCCGCCTGCTTCGACACATACATGGGTAGCTGGAGACTCAAAGAGCGCAAGCTCACTTCCCAGTCACCCTCATCTCTCCATTTTTATTAAGTTCGTTGAGTTGCAAATCGTCAGTTGATTTATTTATTTGGCAACTGACTTAGATGACTATATGGTCTTTTTGTGGTTCAACTCAATTTTTCGTATTTATCTGTGATGTGTTCAAAAAATTTGGTGTAATTAAGAAAATCTGAATAGCCTATGAAAATAAATCTGAAAAAACAAGAAAAAAGTCAAGTTACACGCAAAAAAATTTTAAATACATTTTGTGAAAAGAGCTTGCAGTCTTCCGTTTTTAAATACATGTGATTTCATTATTTGTGGGCATTTCAATTAAAATTTTAAACAATTACACTGCATATACAGTATTACATCTTTTTGTACATTTAGTCTAAAAAATTGCCATGCAATCACATTTGTGAAGCAAATTATGGCAATTTAGTTAAGGGTGCAAATTATTTTTTTGGCCCTCCCTATATATTAGTACAATAAACCTTTATCCCATCTAACCACTGCTTGTTGATTTTCATCAGCTCTATCTTTTTCTTATGTTGTGCATAATTTTATTTGCTTATCACTTTGCAATAACCATCTGTCAATTACTATGCTTTTGTTGCTGTAAATATGCAAAGCTACAACAAGAAATGGTAGTTCATATACCAAACAAATGTATATACATGCATTGAGAAAAATCCCAGTTGACAAAAAGTCTTAAAGTTTGCTTTAAACCATCCACTACATCAGGTACTTTCCTGAAAACCTTGATTTTTGCAATAATTCATAAACTGAAAAACATTGCCAGATTGCTAAACAGTTTAAATGTATTCATTAAAAGAACATAAATTACAAGTTACTGTTACTCAAGATTTTCATGTAAATAGCTGATATAAGTAGGACTTTCAATGTAGAATTCAAACAATAAGCAACCATAAAGCACCTGATCCTGGTCGATACACATCATTGATATCAACTTCCAATGCATGTTCATCTACAAATTGAATTGGAACAGTTTGTGATTCTTTTTTTCTTCTTTCAATTTCTTCCCTAGTCTCTTTTAAAAAGTTTAAAATATATCGGTTTGGATCGTATTCACCTGTAAAAGACAATAAGCTTGATTTTCAAAAATTGATGCGATTCTATAACAAAAAAATTGTGCATTATAAGTTTGAAGTTTAACTTTATATACCCCAGTAGCCTAAAAATATACCAGATATAACACATACCAATCAATAAATAAGCAATTATATAGACTGAACAATAATAATCCATAACACTATTTATACCTTTGGCTTTTAAACTTTCCGTTTCAGCTCCAGAATGCTTAGTTTTTGAAGATTTGGAAGCATTCCATTTTTGTTTACTTGTGTTGTGGTCCGAAGACCCAGCTGGAAAAGTGCAACAACAAATAAATTGACTTTGAAATCTTAATATATTGAATGTGCTTCATATTGAACCAATGCAAACAGATTCCATTACGGCAAATATTGATACTGAATTAACACAAAAGTAAAAACATTCTCAGGCTAGCTCAATAGATAGTATATACCGGTACATTAAATTGATTAAACAGCAATTTAAACCTTGAATGCACTAAATATTAACTTTTATCAGCACTCACTGCCATGACTTTATTTCTGGTTTGACACAACTAATAGCAATTGACTAGTAACCAAACTGCCTTAACCAAAAGACAGCAGAGATATCTTTTGTTCTTCAAATTGTAAGTTAGATATCTTTTGGTCTTCAAATTGTAAGTTAAGATATCTTTTGGGACCCTATTCAAGCATTATACAATCCAAACCAATAATGAATTGATTCAAGAAATATTTTCAGGTTTGTTAGTACATACAAAATTAACTATTCTGAGTTGAAGCAAGCATACTACATTACTACCTTTGCGTTCTCTTTTTTCTTGAAGTTGTAGTTTCTTTTGTTTTCCACTAAAAGGTTTTTTTCTCGGCATTTGCCAAAAGAACACTTATATAAGTTGGTTTATGTCAGACCACTTTACAGTAATCTAACTAGCCTACTTACCGGTATATTGCCCTGCTAAAATGCAATGGGCACTGTATTCTAGTTCTACTTCTAGGCTAGACCTAGTTCAGTCAGTCAGTCTATTTCAAACTGTCACTGTCACATCAATGAAACTTTAAGCTGATTTACTTTTACTTGTATCCATATGACATCACATACCGGTAGGATATCAGTAAATTGTTCTGATTAGCCTGGGTACAGTTTTACACTGTCAAACTCTAAGCTGGAAGGCTACAATATTTCATTGCAGGAAGAGACCAAATGGTAGTCAGCAGCGTGGCCGAAACGAAAAGGCATCGTTTTTACGATAACCTTGTTGATTGCATAATCTGAGTTTAACCCCAACCTAGGTCCAGGGTCACGCTATTGCGTCTTTGGACAGTTGGATAAGACGTTTTATGATGCTTAGCTTACTTCTGTTTGGTGGCTTCAAACAAGCAGCAAATTCAGTAGACACATGACAAGAATTTGAAGACATCCACTTGAACATTCCAACTCTAACTAGGCTAAGCAGATGCGGATTTCTCCACAAAGTAGTCGTCAAACAATTTCAATTTATACAGTAGGCTACACCAAGTGACAGCAAAAGCAGTCACTTGGCAAAGAGACAGCAAAAAAAAACTAAGCAGTTATCACGTTTGCTGCCACCCCACCAAGCAAGCACAAATTTGCACTGCACAAAGAAAATAATAGCCCAGTGCAAAATTTAACAAATCAAAAAGCACAGTATGGTACAGTGTAAAAGATAAAATAAAAACAATGCAATGAAAAGTGTCCGGATGAATAGCCTACGATACGTGTCCGGATGAATATCCAGTGGCAGAATAAATAGCCTATGCAAATCTGAACTACTACAACAGATTTGTTCACCGCATTTAAAAAAAAAACAGCTTAAATCTAACCTAAACTAAAAAAAAATCCTTACCCCACTAGTAGGGTAAGATCGGGTAATTCCGGACAGCCAAGAGTAATTTCGGACATGAAAGTAAAATTGCAATTATTATGTTTTTGTATTAGTCTATCTAGGCTGTATCATTCAATTGTAGATTATCGTTTCAGTAATCAAATAAGGAAGGCTTTATTTCACCGGAAATTTTTATCTAGTTTTTTATTAATTCTTACTCAAACCTAACACAAACTCAAATGCTTACTCTAAAACTATTCCCAAATCGAACCCTAACCCAAACCCTAACCTAAACCCTAATCTTACCCCTAAAAAAGCAAATGAAAAAAGCGCGGAATAATATTTCTCATTCTCGTTTTATTCTCTTTAAGTTGAAAATTTTCGGTGAAATAGTCACTACCATATTAAATAATTGCCTTGGTTATATTATGTGCTACAAAACTAGGCTATTCTGCGTACGTTGCTCTCACAGCATTGTCAATTTTTGTCATTATACATAAAAGACAATGCTCTCACCCTCTGGTTTTGTTTGCAGATTGGGTTAGATACGGTATAAATTTGTACGATATATCAGTCCACCTTTTTACATGATGCTTTGCAATACCAATAGTGTTCATGAAAAAAATCAACACCATTTTGTCGTAAAAGGTACCGTAGGCCTATCGCGGTTGTTACTTGATATGAATACTTTTTTAAAGTAATGATGTTCGTGATATAAGCTTCTGTGATGCAATAGCCATACCTATGATGAAATCATGTTGAAATTTTTTTTTTTTTTTAAGAGGAACGCTTTGCGATTTTGTGCGTCATCCTAGCGTACAGGGGCTATGCTAATCTTCTCTGTATCGTTCCCAGTTTAGTATATGCCTTTCCGAAACAAGTACTATCAACACCATTGCAAAACCTCATGTAAAAAAGTTGACAGCAGAACTCGCCCTCAACCATGCAAGGCCCTCATTACCGTTTACGGGTAAAATCCCGAAAAACGAAATCCCAAATCCTGAATTGGACAAAATCCCGAACGTACAAAATCCCGAATTGGACCAAATCCAGTATGGACAAAATCCTGAATTGGACAAAATTCCGGAAAAAAAATCCCGAATTGGACAAAATCCCGAATGGACAAAATCCCGAATCGGACAAAATCTTGAATGGACAAAATCCCGATTTAGACAAAATCCATGGAAAAAATCCCGAATCGGACAAAATCCAGAATGGACAAAATCCCGAACGGACAAAATCCTGAATCGAACCAACTTCAAAAATAGAAAAAGTCAAGATTGATAGTGTACTCACTGCTGGCATATGAGCACTGATAAATATAAATAATTAATTTGCCGACAAAACTGCATGTCTTCGTTTGGGATTTTGTCCAATTCGGGATTTTGTCCGTTCACGATTTTGTCCATTTGGGATTTTGTACAGGATCCCCACGTGACTGAACAAGTTAGCGAGATCGTAAAGGCCATTTTCACTAGCTAAAAGGCGTTAAAGAGCAAAAAACTTCGCAGACAAAATGATATTTCCGTACGAGAACTCTGTCCCAACCGTCTCGCCTAACATGCGATTAAAAACGCTCACTCGAATATCTTTGTGAGATGTTGTGTTAGCGCGTAATAAATACTTCATTGTGACGTCAGATGCATTTCTATTTCAAAATAATGCGTTCAAGCAGGGGTGCCGAAACCCGGTGGAGATGAGGTGGATATATCCCCCCAATAATTTGGCTGTATCCCCCCCAATAGTTTGAGTATGGTCTACATCTGCATCCTCCCCCAATAATTTGAGTCGGGTGTGCATCTGAGCGTAGGTGTCCACTTAAAATTGCAAATTGGGGAAATAAATAAATAAAATAAATCAACTGAGGATTTACAACTCAACGAACTTAATTAGAACAGAGAAATGAGGGTGAATGGAAAGTGAGCTCGCGCTCTTCGAGTCTCCAGCTACCCGCGTATGTGTCGAAGAAGGCGGCCTGCAGCCGTAATCGAACTTGGGTCGCAGTATTGCTTACGCAATAATCAGCGCTCAGTTCCGCTCGGCCATGCTGCTGACAAAGTGTTCCATTTCTGGTGAAGACCTTTTATTTGGTAGAAAAAAAGTGTTCCGTTTTTGGTAATTTTTTTTTTGTCTTCACCTGAATTTGGGGAAAAAGTGTTCCATTTTTGGTGAAGACCTTTTTTTTGGTCTTCACTTAATTTGCTCACCTGAACAAAATCGTGGTCGAGGTTCATCCCCCCCAATGTTGAAAATAGGGCAAAATTGGGGTAAAATTGCAAATTATCCCCACCCAATTCTCAACAAAGATCGGCACCCCTGCGTTCAAGCATATTATGTCTTCGATCGAAGCAAAATGACGGAATCGGCGACTGCGTAGCGCATTATGTCCGTTGCACGGTATGTGCTGCAATCATTATGGAAAAAGATAGCCTATAAGTTATTACGTAGTGGGTCGGATGCTCTGGTAGCGCATAAGGAGATTTTTTTTGTTAGTGAGAAAATTTGGATGGAAGGTCATTTGTAAATTAAGTCTGTTGCTTTTAAAGTTTGTGGGTGTACTTCCTGAATAAAATTTAATTCTCTGTACGACTTGAATTATATTTCAAGTTTGTTGCCATAAAAGGAGAGTATGATTACTGTTGAATTATCAGTAGGCTGACTATTACATCATTACATTAGTTATGACTTACTGTATGTAACAAGGTATTCAATGTCTTTTTTGAACTTGTATATGGTGCTTTTTTTTGCAGCAGTTGACTACTATGGTTATTACATGGTGCCTTGTTGTTTTTTTTGGCTTGTTTTTGCTTGCGCTTTTCTTATCGCTATTTGCTTTAGAATTGAAGTATGAAGTGGGAGCGTGGGTGAAGCTGACTTGATGAGCACTGCTCCTTCGCTTCATCCACAATATGCATAGACTGTGTTTCGCATTGTACAGCGTGCCTCTTTTTCTGCATGCTGAAAGAATAAACTACTGATACATTAACATTCTAAGCTTGCAAAATCTTCTATCAGTTAACGAACGACAGAGTTTAATTATATTTTTAAATCAATGAAAAAAAAAATTTAACATATCACAATTTTGTAAATGACATAAAGCGCTCTTGAGGTTGTTAATGGGTTTACTTTTATGTTAACAGCAAAAATAGATTTCAAAAATTTTCAAAAGTAAACAAGTCAAAGTACGCTGTTCTTTTTTAGAACCAGCAAATCTAGAGTTGAGACTGGCAGTTTTTAATTTTTGCTGATTTTCAGCCTCATTTATTCTTGATTTTTTAAAAAAATTTTTAAAGCATCGATGTCAATTTTAACGACCATGTTTGCAACAGTGTTTAAATACTAATACTTTCTCGGCTATAAATTCTAAGTAAAGGCTGTGAAGCTCTGTAAATTCTAACGTTCGAAAAAAGCAAGCTTTTTTCGAACGTCTATCAAGAAGATTCTCAAACAGCGCTCTATACTCATGGAATAGTTGAAATTGTGCTTGCAAACAGAAGAAAATCACTCAAATTTTACGGTTTTGAATCAGTACAAAATTTAGCTTCTTTTCTTTAATTTTAATTTTTTTGCTTTATTTGTTTGCTTTTGGTTGGTTTTGCTGCCGAGGCTAGCATTGCTTTTAACTTGTTTTTCAATTTTGAGCAATTACGAGTTTCATGTTCTCAGAAAATTGTTCCTAAAAAAAAGTGTATTGCTATTTTTGTCAACTGGTGCTACTCAATATTTCTTTATCACTCGATAAAGCAGGTAGGTGAAGGTAGGTACTGGCAGCGAACGGTTCTCAATGCGATTCGCTTTCTTCTCAGAGTCTAATAGCAAACGTGGAGACTATTTTTAGTAATTTTCAACAAAAATTCGCTTTAGTTAAAGTTTTTAACATTTTGCCATTAATTTTCTGACCAAAAAAATGTCTCGTGCGCTTAAAGAGTGCTTCAAAATCTTCATTAAGTTGGCGAGAAAAATGTGACGTTATTTTCTCGAGTTATATTTCGCAATCGATGCAAGCAATTAAGCGAGCGAAAATGACGTTAACCAGCTCGCAGAGCTTTAAATGCACGTGCAAAAATAACCCCTTGCCTTTAGCGAGTATTTCTCTCGGTAGCGCCTCTTAAAAAATTCTCGTTGAGCAAGGAAATTTCTGTCATGTGGGCACAGACTCTTAGGAAGTTTATTTTTTCATAACTCCATTTTTTCCGGAAAAAAATTAAATCCATTCCTATTCCGTGTCCACATCTAACTTTGAAAATCTATTAGAGAAGGAGTTTGGGTGTCAAAATGATTGTAAAAGAAAAAAAAAATTAGGGGATAGCTAGGGAGAAAGATAAAAAGCTTAAATGGCTGCATTTTTTAGAGGTCTGTGCATTAATAAGTTTCAAGCTGCCCTCGATAAATCCGCGGTCTGCGGCAGAAAATCACAGATAAAATCATAAATCTCGCGTCGGCTGGCGCAACACTAACCAAAACCTCAAGTCTACAATATTTTTGGAGTGGCTGTTAATTTAAGACGGCTGCCAACTCAAGCGCAATCGCAAAATAAATATCTTTATTAGCGATTCAACCACGTCAAGGTGTTCAAAGCGAAATTTTGATCAAACAGTTCAAACTTAACCATTTTAATCGACATGCCGCAATCACTAAATTGGCGCTAGGTTGGCGCAAATGTCCGGCGGAGTGTATTGAAATTTCCAAAAAATTACTCAATTATGCTTCTTAGCATAATTATCATTTTAGCTTATGATTTTTGTAAATCTGTTTTCAAGAAGTATCAATTTTGTACTTTTGCTTTAAGTATGTAGATGTCCGAAATTACCCTTTCAAGGGCAATTGCTGACATAAACGTTCAGGCTGATTTTTTCATCCATTTTTAAATATTTTTTTGAACCAGTGTGAAAATACTAAAGTCCAAAATAGAAATGCACAAATGAAAGCAATAGGTTTGGAGTTAATAGGAGAAAAAAGCAGAGGAAACGATTATACAATAACCCGATTTTATCCTCCGTCAAACCTAACACTCAATCTAACCCAAACCTGAAACCCTAATCTAATCTTCAAAAAAGTAAATCGTAAATAAAAAATGAACACATGGACATTAACACAGGATATTCCTGTAACTCAAACCCAAATTCTTTGGCCTACTCTAAAACTATCCAAACCTAACCCAAACCCTAATCTTAACTCTTAAAAAAGCTAAGTAGTTACTACTATCCGTATTTCATTTTACCGAAAATTTTCTAGTTAATATGAATAAAACAAAAATGGAAATATTCATTTGCACCTTTTTCATTTGCTTTTCTTGAGTGATTTCTTGACAATTCAATGACTTAAATTCACAAAACTCATTCATTGGAACGACCGACGCTCGCGTCGCGTGTTCCTTTGTTTTTACTCGGCCATTTTCCAACTAATGAGTGCGAAACTTTTGCTTATAACTTTTGCTTATAACTTCAGACTTTTGCTTATAACTCGAGAACGGTTGGGTCTAGCTGCATGAAATTTCGACAGCAATTTGAGATTAATGAGTTGTATGTTTGTACACAATTTCGAGGCAATAGGTCACGTGACTTTGGTTTTAGAACCCAAAAACCGCCCCGCAAGTTTGGCGTAAAAAGCGGTCTCAGTCAAAAACGGCTTAAGTACGGCAAAAAATATTTCAAATGGTTGTATGTCTTAAGACACCCTTTCATCCCAACCAACCCACTTTTGGCCGCGATGAGGTTTATTTCTTTTTTTTCCTTTTTTTTCTTCCTAATTTTTGTACGCTCTTCTTCTCCTAAACCACAACACATCGAAATCGAACTTTTGTGTAAAGTTGTTGAGCTGCAAACGCTATTTTTTCCCCCGAAAATGTTTGGGGCAACTCTACCGGGAACCCCCCAAAATGGGACCCCAAAAAATCCATTTTTTGAAAGGCTTAAGCTAGAGTGCTAGTTCTTTTTGATATCAGTAGATATTTAACAGACAAATATTTTGACATAGTTTGGGAGTGCCACCCCCCCAGGGGACCCCCCAAATAGACCCCCAAAAATCAATGTTTTGAACGGCTCAGCTTAGGGTGCCAGTCTGTTTTGATATCAGTAGATATTTAACAGACAAATACTTTGACATACTTTGGGGGTGCCACCCCCTCGGAGACCTCCCAAAATGGACCCCTCAAAAATCAATTTTTTCTACGGCTCAACTTGGGTGCCAGTCTGGTTTGATATCAGCAGATATTTAACAAACAAATATTTTGACAAAGTTTGGGGATGCCACCCCCCGGAGACCCCCCCAAATGGACCCCCAAAAATCAATTTTTTGAACGGCTCAAGCTTGGGTGCCAGTCTGTTATGATATCAGGAGATATTTAACAGACAAATATTTTGACTCCACTTTTCTGGAGGTTCCATAATCAGATATGTTTGAATAATTGCTAATTTTACGGTAGACAAAAAGTGCTTTTAAGCGTCACAGCATTAGCTTTGCGTCGGTCTTTCACTGGGTTTGCTGGCAAACTCCCATCTAGTTGTTGCATAATGTTTACTCTAAAATGCCTTTGTTACGTTTTCCGAAAACTTTCGAACACACACAAAAAATTTGATTAAAATCGGAAAATCACTCAATCGTGTTGATTCCGATTACTTTTCTGTTGGTGCTCTAGACTTTACCAAAAATTGTTTACTGTGATTTTGATGTTTCGCCTCCCAGAAAAATTTTCGGAAGAGCTATCTCTGCAGTTACAAAAAGATTTTAAAAAAAGTCACAACAGAAGAACGGTAGCAGTAAAAACATTAAATATTAAAATGATAAAACTATTTGTGTTTACTAAGAATAAAAGAGCCAAAGCTGTCGTAAACATTTTATTCAAAAAAAGACGTTAATACTAATTACTTAAGTCATTGTCAATCTGTAAATAATGCTCAAGAAAAATTAGAGTAATTGGCAATACTTAAATTGTAAAATTTTGCATGAGGGGACGCTTCTGCAGCATTGACCAAACGCATTTGGCCTGAGAAAGCCGTCGCCTAAATTGGGGGAAGACCAAACAAAAAAAAGGTCTTCACCGATAATTGAAGTTATTTTCTCCCCGAAATCAGGTGAAGACCAAAAACAAGGTCTTCACCGGAATTTGGGACTATATTCGGCCGGAATTTGTAGGATTTATTCGTGCTGGCTGGCTCATTTACGTCTGATCATCCAGCGCTCAAATGTCAAATCTCGATGATGGGACGCCTAAATCTTGATGGGGGACGCTAAATCTCGAAGGGGGGACGCTAACTCTCGATGGGGGACGCGTCTCCCCTACAATTTAACTACTGGTAATAGGTAATCTGCAAAGTTAAACTTAACAAACAGACAAAAAGAATGAGTGAGTGTTGCTTGAATGAGAAAAGAATGAAAAAAGTGAGAATGGGTGAGGCAAAAATAAAAAACAAGCAAAAAGAATGAGTGTCGCTTGGTGAGATTTAATACGCCATTATTAATGCAATACTTACGATACCTTGGTTTGGGCAACTTTTTGAAAGCGATTAATATGTTCACACTGTAGAACTATATTGAGTTAATTTCGGAATTTTTTGCCTGTTTTGTTAAACTTAACTTTGCAGACCACCGGCGCAGCCAAGGGTGGAATTAGGGGGATCTGTCCCCCCTATTGAAAGTGCTCAATTCTACAAGAATTATTTAAAAAAGATAAAATTTCAAAAAGCTAGTTTAAAAACGCTCAACTCCAGTGCAATTCTATCCTTAGTTGCAAATAAGCAACGTCAAAACTTTCGCATTTTTTGAAATTTGTTTTTAAGGTCATTAGTTTCTCCATCTTTAAAAAAATTCCAGGCGTCAAGCTTGTATTGTTTCCGAGATATTCCGGTTGAAAAAACGTTCGCAGCAAAAAGGCAAAGTGAATCATTGTAACGTAACAATGTAAATAAATTACAATCAAAAACATCATTTTTGGTAAATATAGTTTAAAAAGTTATCTAATACGTCACATTTATAGATCAATCGCCCCCCAAAAAAACTTCATTTTATAGAAACAAGAATATTTGGCCACGTTGCCTTTTTGCAAGACAGGATGGAAACAAAACCCGGAGAGTGTTTGTACCCGTGGACTGACGTGTGTCAGGTTCACGAATTAAATGTCACCAATCACCATAGTCAAATTGTTTTTCGACCCTAATAAATTTCGAGAATATTTTAATTGAAAACATTCGGAATAAAAACACTAATTGCTGTAGGAAAGCAAATATCTTTAGAAGAGAAAGACTTTCCATATCTTTAACGTCGAAAATGATTTTTAATTGTACTGTATTGAGTCTGTTTTACCGATCACGCATATTTATTCGTATAATTATACGCATGTCATTTGATTGCATGCATTTTGCCTGTTTTTCTTTTTCTTTGCGTTCGCACTGAAAAAGATATCAGACGCAGTTGGACTAAACTGCCATATGTAGGCCAACGTTTAGACCAACAGCCTAGAGAACCCGTTTGCCTGAAAAACTGCGGAATGAATATAGTATTGCTCAAAAAGTTTTTTCAGTTTTCCAAAAGCGTAGCCACGATGTCAATTTCATCCTCTAATTTTATTTTCAGCTGGGGTTGTATGAACGCGGGATCGGCTGGTTTGAATTAATCTTACGACTTCAAACTATGCGTAATGTCAAATGTTTATTACAGTAAAGAGTAGGCTAATTTTTTTTAGGAAATCTTTTTTGATCAATTTCTATGTCCGTATGTTACACTGTATAGCTGTGTTGATTTGTAACTGTGTTCTGGCGAGTCCGATCCCGACTCATCTACTGCTGTGGATGTGAAAGAGAATCATCTACTGCTGTGGACTTTGCGTAAAATCGTTTTACTAAAACACCTTATTAACATCTTTTTTAAATAAATTGTCTACGACAGCTTTGGCTTTTTTATTGTTAGTGAAACTGTTTCTCAAGACCAATTTTTCAAATCAAATTAAATCTTTCATTATACTCGCTGTGCTACGCCGAAGCGTGTAACGAGTTGATGGGGCTCATTTTTGTGTCATTGCGCCCAGGCGACACAGCTCCTTTTGAAGAAATGTTGCAGCGGTGGCGAGTCGTTGGCAACACTGTGTCCAATTTGACCGACCCAAGATTTGAACCTCAGACCTTCCGCTCCAGAGACCAACTCGTTACCACTCGACCAAATTCTCCAAAATTTGTGTTTAGTCTTTGTTTTCATTCCTTCAGTACTTGCTTCTAGTTTAGGGTGGCCATACGTCCCGTTTTGGCCGGGACAGTCCCGTTTTTAGGCCTTGGTCCCGGTGTCCCGCCCAGTTTACCACTTTGTCCCGGAATTTTTGATTAAAAATTTGCTTTTATTAATACAGTATGTCAACGATACACAAACGAGCCATTTGTTATACTGTATAACTTGCAAGGCACAAATTCCTAGGTTTATGGCGTCACAGGCCGAGTGTCTACACTACAGATGCGTTAGCATTACTTTACGCAGGTGCAGGATGGTTGAAGCAGCGTACAGAGCTGTTAAGGAGAACGTACAGAGCTGTTAGGAGAAGGTACAGAGCTGTTTAGCTGTTTTTTTGTCATTAAAAACTTAACCTAGTCTAAGCAAACAGGGGCCATTAAAAACTTTTGTCATTAAAAACTTTAGCTGTTTTTTTCGGAAAAAGTTGACAGAAGTTGATGTAACAGCGTAACGTAACAGTAACTGGATTAATTTTTACTATTAAGACATTTTGCCCAAAAGAAAATGTAACTTTACAATTGAGCTGAAGCGAGAATTTCCTTATCTGAAAGACACTGGAAATGGTAAAGTGCTGTGCAATCACTGTGGTTCTCTGTGTTCAATAGTCCATGGTGGACGTGCAGACGTTAATAACCATTTATTTAGGTAGCAAAAAGCACAAAGTCGCTGTTGAAGCAGCTGCATCCTCATCTCGAGTGACTTTTTTTTTCAAAAATGTTGGCTACGCCTCCGTTGCTACTCTAGCTTTGGCTGCTAAAGAAGCAACTTTTGCTTATACTGCTACTCACGGGCAAAGTTTCAGAAGTTCTGATTGTACAACCAAGTTGGTCTCAAAACTGTTTGAACCTAAATTCTCATTAGAGAAAACTAAGTGTGAAGCTATAGTTGTTAAGGTCATTGCCCCGATGTGTATTGAAGAACTTCACCAAGAGTTAGATCAAATTAACTTAATCACTGTGTCAATTGATGCGTCCAACATGAAAGAAGTGAAACTTGTGCCGATTGTGATTCGCTACTTTTTACCAGAAAGTGGCGTTAAGATAAAACTTTTGGAATTTAAATCGGTTCCCGGAGAAACAGCTAAACTATTAAGTGAATACCTGCTTTCAGTTCTAGACTAAACAAAACTTAAAGATGAATTGATTGGATTTTGTGCGGACAATTGCAACACTAACTTTGGCGGTGTTTATAGAAGAGGACATAATAATGCATTCTATAAAGTTAAGGATAACATTAAACGAGACCTTGTAGGCTTCGGATGTACAATTCACATCGTACACAACTGCCTTCAGCATGCTGTGAATACTTTGCCAGTATGCGTAGAAAGCCTTGTCGTAAAAATTTATAAATTCTTTCATATTTACACTGTTCGGGGTTTCCTGAAGTTAAAGATTTTGCGATTTTGCTGATGTTGAGTACCAATGACTTTTGCAGAACGGCAATACCAGATTTTTGTCGTTGCTACCCGCTTTAGTGAGGGTTCTTGAGTTGTTTGAAGCATTGAAAAGCTACTTTAATTCACAAGAACATTGTCCAACTATAATTCGCCAATGCTTTGAGAATCCAACCCGTGAACTCTATCTGTGCTTCGTTTATGGACAGCTGAAGTACAGTACTTTAACGAAACAATGTTAAAGTTGGAGAGACAAAAGACGAGTTCTGTGGATGTAGCGATTATTCTTACAGAATTGAAGTTAAACCTACACGAAAAAGAAGTTAATAATTTTGTTCTACACCAAGCAAAGTGTATATTGGAAAAGCTTGAGAAAGATGGAGACGTGAATGCAAAATTTTTTTTTAAGCAAACTACATGCTTTTACGAGAAATGTGAATCATGCCTGGATGTTTATCGACATGCCTACGAAGGTGTGACACCTCATCTTTGGCTAAACTCAAGTGAAGGTTTATCCTGGCAACCTGTATGTGCATCAGCGGAAAAGATCAACTTCATGTTTGCGAAGCAAATAATCGATATTGACGCTCTTTTCAACGAGCACGTTGTGGTGAAAAACTACAACTCTGCAAGCGATAGAAAAGAGAGATGGAAAAGAGAGATGGAAAAATACAACCATATCTTATGAGCAAAAGTGGACCCAATTGCGACAGGCTTTCAAGGATAAAGACATTCCCATTTCAAACTTTCAGAAACTGGTCGAGTTTGTATTTTGCTTACCAGGAACATCAGCTCCGGTTGAAAGAATTTTTTCAATCATGAAAAATATGTGGTCTGATGACAGAAGCAGTACGCACGAAAAAAATGTCAAAGCTCTCCTTGTGTGCGAAAGTAACATTGATTTGACATGTACCGAATTTTATGAGAACATAAAATCAAACGTTGTGCAATTGAAAAGGGTGCTAGGCATAGATAAAGATCAATGATTATTTGATTTGTTGATCAACCGTAATTCGTTTTCTTTTTGTGTGTTTAGTACCATCGGGCTGCTCTAACTGGTGATTTGCCAAAAAAGATCAATTTCATTGTATCTAAAATACACAGTACTTTACTGTACTTACATAGTGTGATTTACGTGTATCATATAGAACTTTAGCATAGCATCGTGTTGGCTGCTTGCAATAAGCGTCCCGTTTTTGCATTTCGAAAAAATGGCCAGCCTAAGTTATAGGGATGCATGTTCGGCCAGTAGTGTAAGCAGGAATTTGGAAAGGGGGGTAGAAAATTTGAAAATATCTTAAAGATCAGAATGAAAATTTTTCCAACCAGAATCGGTCCGATTTTCCTGTCCAAAATCAGATGAAGACAAACAAAAAAAAGGTCTTCACTCAAATTTAGTCCGGATTTTTGCGCAAATTTGGGTGCAGGCCAAAAATGACGGTCTTTGCCTACCGTTTGTGTGCTTAAACCTTCTGCCTAAGTTCTAAAGGGATGGGGGGCATGCCGGAATTTTGCATACTATTCTATGCTAATTATACTATCCTGGCAACCCAAAGGGGGGGGGCACGGCCCTATGTCCCCCGCATAAATATGCCCCTGTG
Source organism: Trididemnum nubilum (assembly GCA_963965965.1). NCBI lineage: Eukaryota > Metazoa > Chordata > Ascidiacea > Aplousobranchia > Didemnidae > Trididemnum > Trididemnum nubilum. The sequence goes on from OZ014483.1 coordinate 1,869,689, forward strand.
TTCGACCAGTGGGCCCAGCCCCCCGTAGTTGAAGTTCAATGATTTGTTCAATCAGCATTTTCCATGGCGAATTTTTGTTTTAAGTATATTGTGCGTAAAAACCGGCAAGGTAGAGGTCAATTACTGAATTGTTATCGAAAAATGGTGTAGTAGATGGTTATGCCTACTAACCATGTTATTGCCGGGCCGAATTTACATTGCGCTGAGCTCTTGGCACTTTGGAGATTTTTGCAACAGCTTTCTGCCAAATCTGCAAATATAGGTGAAGACCAAAAAAACTAATACGATTTGAGTGTGGGGCCCCTAGCTGGTACTGCGTCATATTATGGTAAATCCGGCCCTGGTTAACGTATTACGTTCATAAAAAGGCTAGATGTGGGCCTAAGATAGCAACTTTTAGGACAAAAACTCTCCATTTCTTCCTAGTTGTACGTTTAAATTGGCAGGTAAAAATTGAATTGAGGGGGGCCCGGTCTTCAATGTTGTTATTAGTTACTGTTGTAAGCGAAAAATGCTAAAAAGAAACTGAAACTGAAGAAACAATAGGCTTTTTTGTCACATTTTTGTCATTGGTGAAATTTCAATTGGGGGGTGGGTTCCCTGCCCCCCCCCCCCCCCTTTGGCTACGCCTATGCTCCAATAAACAAAAACAAACAAGGTATTCGCATATTTTTCGCAAGGTTTCTGGCATTTTCCAACAAAATTTCAACTGTTCAAAAAATAGTGCTGTCCTCGAGGCGAGGACAGGGCAATTTTTGAGGACTTGAGGCCAAGGAATAGGCCATCAATTAAGCTAAATTACTAGGCTAGTGGAGTGGTAGCAAATGAAATTCTGTATAGCTTAAATGTTAGGCGTTCCTTAGTTATAATACTGTAGTTAAATTTATGATGGAAAAGATTTTGAAAGAGCCATACTGCCATGGTGACATGGTTGCGTGCGTGTTCCGTCATTTCGTTTTATGATGCTAATTTCAATTTATGTCCCCCTTGAGATAATAATAATAAAACAATTTATCAACCCCTTGAGATAAGATAGCTAGAAGCTAACATCTAAGGGGCACTTGTTACTAAAGCAGGTGAAAAAGCAAAAAACTAGCTCTCACAAAAAGCAAAAGATCACACCAACAAGTGTCGGACGTCTTTAAGTATGAGCCATCCGCTTTTTTTTGGAATCTCTGCGACTTGTGTATGAGTGTGCGCGCGCTCTCGCTCCTCTCTTGCGAGCACTCAATAAGGTTAGGGCTAGATTAGGGGAATAGCTTAGGTCACAGAGAAGGAGAGTGCAGACGCGCTGATACACGAGTTGCAGAACTTTCGAAAAAAAGCAACGGCTCATACTTAACGACACCCCAAGTGTCAATGCATGTGACTAAGGGGCCGTAATAATATTCAAATAGCTTTACGGAAATAAAGTTAATACACAACAGAAGTACTAATTTTACAGCGATCACAGATGAGCAGCAACATACTGGCATCAAACAGTGGTAACATCCTCACACAATAGTATTTAATCACTCACTGCAATAAATTTTGAAGATTATGTCTTATTCAAGTAGAAAACAGAAGTTAGTCAGTTGAATCAAACAAGAGATCCAAATTACAATAATTAATCTTTTAATAATAAATTTTATCATCAAATGCATAAGCTTTACCTGTTACTTATACGCTGTCTTCTCTCAGTAGCATATTCTCATCTAAATGACAAACATTTTTTGCGAGAGAATTTCAAAATTACGGAAGTTCTAAATAAAACTGTCAAGTTGATTTGAAAGTTTTGGGATTTTTAAGTTGGCATTGTGAGAATTTAACTGAGGTTTGTTAGAATAAAAAATAAATCATCAACCTACGACCATGGTCAATGCAGTCCCAAATCAGGCAATAGATATAGGTCATCTACTGTACTAAATACTAGTCAGTAACATAAATGTAGCCTGGAGTTTTGATTGGAGGGGCCCAAACCACAAGTCATATGCAATGATGTCATAGGAAATTTTCAAAAGAGGAATTTTTTTATGGGGCAAACATATCAAAGAATAGAAGATCAGAAGCCGTGGTGTGTGTTCGGCACTTACGCAGAATTTTGCTAAAGGAAGAAGGCTTTAACCAATAGTTAAAAAAAAGTGCAAATGTTTTACTTGGGAGATGTGTTAAGTAAAGCAGTTTAACTCAATGTATCGCAGGCGCGAGCCAAGTCAACTGACTGCGACAAAATGCAGTAGCGTAGCCAGGAAGGGCTATAGCTCCCCCCATTGGCCTGAAGAGTATGCAAAATACCCTGTTTTTAGCACTTTTGAGGCTGATTTTTGCTTCAAATACAAAAATAGCCCCCCCAAAGGTATGGGCAATGAGAATTGGTGTAGGACCTGATGTGATTTGGACCAGAAAAACTGGGTTTACTTTGGACAGAAAAACTGTCTCAATTTTGGTGAAGCCTTTTTAGAGGTCACCATTGACTCAATCTGATTAAAGATCGATCAAAATCTGGGTCAAGATCATTTGATGTTGTTTCCAGCCTTCAAAACAGCCCCCCTGATGCAAATTCCTGGCTACATGGCTGACAAAATGACCGCAAACCAACGGCTTTGTCACAATGTGAGGGTTTGGGCAAGATTGCTCTGGAAATAGTAAAATATTTGTATCATCGCCCTTCTCAGCCAATCGGCGTCATTTGGTTTGCGGTCAGTTTGTCATAGTCAGTTGTAGTGGTCATAGACAGGGGGTATGGGGGCGTAGTTGCCACAGGCTATGGGCTCCTGCTTGGCGATTTTTTGTAACTTTTTGGAAAAAAAAGCTTGTGGTGACCAAGTGAAATAATATATTTTGTCCTTGTGTAATTTTGTCTGCAGTATCCGGTTATTGGCACATATCGCTCATTGTTATGGGTGGTATTGCATAATGAATGGACATGGCGAGACAAAAGGAATTTAATTAATGTTGTTTTTGTTTCTCGCTTTTCTTTGTTTACTTGCTCTATATATATACCGCTGCTTTGCTTTATGTCGTCATTATTATTATTATCATTATTAGTTTATTAAATACTACTTGTTGAAATTAAAGAACTACGTGTTGAGACTCATCGCATACGAACTCACTAAATTGGTGCCCTGTGTGAGGAGCGCCCAAAGCGCTCACCAAATTGGCACTCTGTCTAATAGTCAAAGAAATTGCTCGAGAAGAGTCGAATTGCTTAATTGCTCTAGAAGAGTCAAAAAAAGGGTTTTAGTAGAGTCGGAGAAGAGTTCAAGAAGAGCCCAGAGAACCATTCCGAAACAGGGCGAAAAGCGTTTTTCAAAACTGTTCGAGTGTCGTTTGAAAGTGCCCGGAAGTGTCGTTCGAATGCTTCCGGAATCCTGAAAAAGAAACTTCGGAAAAAAAGATGATACAAACTTTTGATTATTTTTGGCATATCATTGTTTTTGCCTATTTATGTGTAAATTTTTTTTCAGAATCTTACAATTGAGAAAACGTAATTTATTAAAGGGCGTAAATTAATTAGTTGAGGCTGAAGTATTTTTCTGTATAATGCAAATCTTATAATTTGAGAAAGCGTAACTGATTGAAGCATTGTATATTTGTATTAAGGCTAAAGTACAGGGTGTTCATAAAGTCCTGATACAAATTCAAAAGTTTTTTTATGGAGTCAATTCTCAATATATCTTAACCAGGTTGGTTTTATTTTAATCAGTGCTGCTTAAAGTTTTTATTTAAAATAAAATTTTGTGTTTCAGATATAAATTTTATGTGTTTTATGAATGTGTTAAATAAACTCTTATGGTTACAAAATCGGATGTTCAGACTCAGCGAAGGTACGGGACTAAGTACAGAAAAGATCCACCATCAAATTCTTCAATTCATCGATGGTACAAGAAATTTATGAAGACAGGGTCAGTGTTGGATGTAGTAAGAAGTTCTTCATCCTCAGAAATTCGTTGCAGCATGTTGTTTGCAGACTCTTCATTTTAGCTTTTCATTTGGCTGAAGTCTCCGTAACATTTGCACTTTGTAAGCATACAATTGTAGCCTTTTGTGTAGAACCTTGTTCTTTTGTAGGTTTTAATTCCAATTCTCTGGCAGCAGTGCGAATGGATTTCATAGGAGAACGACTAAATGCTTGTTTTTCACTCTCGATGTTTTCCGCAGATGTTTGTGGTCACCCACTTCTCACTGCATCCAGCATTAATCCTGTCTCCATAAATTCCTTGTACCATCAACAAATTGAAGAACGTGATGGCGGATCTTTTCCATACTTAGTCCTGTACCTTTGCTGAGTCTGAACGTTTGATTTTGTTTCAATGAACCAGGATAAACATTGTGTCTTTTCTTGAGGAGTAACCATAAAGAAGGGTTTATTTAACACATTCATAAAACACACGAAAATCGTATCTGAAAGCACAAAATTTTATTAACCAACCTGGTTAAGGTATTTTGAGAATTGGCTTCATGAAAAAACTTGAAATTATATCAGAACTTTATGAACACCCTGTATTTCTTTGTATAATGCGAATTTCTGAATATGTAGCTAGTCAATTTTATTGTTATCAAATTCTGATTCCTTATCTACCACAGTTAAGCTGTGCAAGAAATGTAAACGTAGTTGTACTGATAATGGGTCACATGGCACCAATTTAGTGAGTTAGTATGCGATGAGTCTCAACACGTAGTTCTTTAATTTCAACAAGTAGTATTTAATTAACTAATAATAATAATAATGACAACATAAAGCAAAGCAGCAGTATATATACAGTGAGTAAACAAAGAAAAGCGATAACAAAAACAACATTAATTAAATTCCTTTTTCTCTCGCAATATCCGTTCATTATGCAATACCACCCACAACAATGAGTGATATGTGCCAATAACCGGATACCACAGACAAAATTACACAAGGACAAAATATATTATTTCATTTGGTCACCACAAGCTTTTTTAATGCAACGGGATCACATTTTATACTTGTTCAGAGCCATTTGGAAAAAATTTAATTGTTCAATCCTTCTTTTATTTGCAGTTTAAGTTCAAAACACGTTAAAATCTTGCATTTAGGTATGAAATTTTGTGATTTGATCGGGATAGGGAAAAGTAAGGTACATTGCCTCCTACAATATTTTAGCTGTAAATAATGATCCACTTGAAGATTTTTTGTTGAAATTTTTGTTTTGCCATGAAATTAACCAGTTATAGAAGTACATTTATAACCAGGGGGTCCAGGCCCCCTCAAGTCAAATTCAATAATTTGTTCAATAAGCATTTCCCCTAACTAATTTTTTCAAAAGTATTGTTTTGTGTAAAAACTGGTAGGCGGAGGTGAATTGCTATTGAAAATTAGTACAATAGATGGTTACTCCTACTTTCTAACCATGTTATTCTTGGGCCAGATTTACATTGCGTAGGGCCCCTGGTACTTTGGAGATTATCGCCACATCTTCCTGCCAAAAATAGGTAAATACCAAAAAAAGTCTTACCATGTGAGCTTGGGACCTGTAGCACTGTGCCCTATGGTAAATCCAGCCCTGGTTATTACATTACGTTCACAAAAAGGTTAGATGAGGGCCTAAGGTTCCAAGTTTAAGACTAAACTCTTAATTTCACTTAGGTTATACATTTAAATTGGTTGGCAAAAATTGAAGGGGGCTCTGGCCCCCTGGTTGTCAATATTATTGCTAAGTGTTATTGTATGTGTGTACTGTTGTATGCAAAGATGCTACAAGAAACTGAAAAAACATTGCCTTGTCACATTTTTATCATTGGTGGCATTTTGATTGGCATGGGGTGGGGGGGGTACACCTATAGACAGTAACTAGTCTATGGTAAAAGGAGCATCTACAAGGCCAACAGAACAAACCCTAGTTGCAGTAGCCTACCCTAGCTGCATTTAAAAGACTAGTTGGCAAAGATTTTGGATGCCCTTTGACGAAATTAAATTACTTAACCCCTTCACCCTCTCTTATTTTGTGGTCAAGTTTAAAACATGTTTACAAGCATGCATATTTGGGTTAAATTTTATTTTATTTGGCTAGGGGGAGGAAGTGGGCTTCAATCACCTTAGTTAAAATGAGACAGGGCTATTCCATGATACAAAAGTTTGTATCTGTAGTTCAAAGTTACTTCTGGACATTTATTAGTGCTCATACATGAAACTGATTTGAAATCATTTTGACATCGATAGGCAATGGCTTAGTTAGCATAAATTTAATGTTTAAAACTGATCTATTTAAGTGGAAATTTTTAAGTGGAGGCAGGATTCATGATAGTTTCTACACGTGATACTCTGAGATTGATTGGGTATTCCACCTGTGAAATAATTGTACAAATTATTGGGTTTTTGGTTTTTTCTATTGTTTTGTGTTTAAAGGTGAGTTTCTATGAATTGTTTTGCTGAGTACGTTTTTTATCTCATTTTTAATTTCTTGTATATTAAAATTTCCTTCCTAATATAAACCATGCAGAAATTATCATTTCTGCCTTTTTTCATTACAAGTGTTTCAACTTAACCTGTAAAATAAGTTTAAAAAATTTGTTGTACCTATAACCACTGTCTTGTTTCGGGATTTATTAATAAGTTGTAGAGTTTTGCAGTTTGATTATCTCAAATTTTCTCATATGTGTCTGACACGTGCTGGAAAAAGGATTATAAAGGAAACTTTGGATCGCCTTTTAGTGGGCCAGGGCCCAGTATCAGAACAAGAAGCTACCAGTAACTTTCGTGTTTCATGTACTTTAATTTTTAACTTCTGATTTGAATTTTGATTTTAAACATAGGAGTTATTTTGCCAAACACTCCTGATGATCCCAGCTATGGGTGAAACAGCCTGTAAGGCAGTGGTTTCCAAACTTTGGTACACGTACCACTAGTCGTACTTGAGTCTTTCAGGTGGTACGCGAGTTGCTTCAGCTTACTTATAAATTTGCAAAGACGTTCAACTTCAAAAACTTTCATACTTGGAAAACTTTCAGATTGAGTAACTAACAATATTGCGTTTTAATTTGCCCACCTGTCCACCACATTTTTTACCTTCTTATTGCGTTTTAGTTACCTTTACTTTGAGGTTTCCCATATTATGATGTAACACTCATCGTGTTCAACATAAAAGTACATGGTAATTTTTCTTATATACCAGTACTGATGTATAAATATTGTTTAGTTTGAGATATTCTAGTCAGATGCAACTTACAGTAGGTGGTACACAAACACTGTACAAAATCTCAAAATGGTACGCATGTAAACGAAAGTTAGGGAATCACTGCTGTAGGGGTTCTAATTTTTTTATGGGACATGTACTGTGTTGTTAATAGTAGTTTTTTTAATGTGTGATGTGGTGCTAATATATTATACCACATATTTATTGAAACTTCATCAGTTCTGTTTAGGTGTATATACATGATATTCTTTTAAAATTTTATTAAACCAAATACTAAAACTTCAAATGCATGTTTAATTCAGGTTGAAGGTATCATTACCTCGTCATGGTGGTATGTGTTCATTCCGCTCTTTGCTGCCGATGCATTCACCCTGTATTTCAGCACAATTGTTTACATTCGATTATTTGTCGTTAAAGCAAGAAAAGCAGCTAATAAAAGAGAGCTATGGATTTTTGTAAGCATAGCATTGTCGTTTCTGTTTAAGGTAAGTTGCAATGTTTTTTTGTTTTGATTACAATTAGCAACATTATTATTTCGCACTGCCACTGAGGTGCGATGTTCAAAACTTTGATTGTAGTATTCTAAGCATTATAAATTAGTTTAGTAAATTCCTTGCACTACTTTTCGTTTACATAGCAAGCAGAGGGTTTTCAGTACTTTGTAATTATAGTAGTAGTAGCATGGCCATGGCTTCATTTCACCTCCATTAAATCTTCTAGGACTCAATAATAATAAAAGTTTTCCACTCATTTATGGAGAGTATAAGGCTGTAAACACCAATGGTGTTTGCCGTGTCTGTGTAGGGTCTCGCTTCTTATGGTATTCTAGCGAAGTGAATGCCACCCTATGCCATGATTGCACCTACTACACAAGAAGGTTTGCTGAAGAGTTCCATCACCATTAGTCTTGATTTCATTTTTAGATGCTGTTGGTTTTCAAACTAGAAGGGACTATATATGTATCAAATTCCAGTATATTGGGACCTATATTCGCTGTTTGGATTCTAGCAATGTTTAATTCCTGTCGAGTGAAATGACTTCATTCATGAACACTGGGTTAGAGTATGAACCCATTTCATTCGCTCTACCGCCCTCAACCAATTATGTGCCAAGGAAATATCGTCGTATTACAATGAGGAGGTCATCGTGGGTGTACTGCACTGTGTAACTGTATGCTGCTCGAGATGGAATTGATGCGACATCATTCGTGTTAACTTCTTTCTATTCTTGATTTGTCGACTTATTGCCGAGAATTCGATACTTTAAATGCACGTTCACTACGTAATTTTTATTGGCATTTATTGTGAGTTGTGACGTACCGAACCTAACCGACGTATGCTTAAATTGTTAGAGACAGTGGTGTAAAAATACTCGAAAATTGTAATCAAGTGTAAGTTTCGTTACTGACAAAAAACTACTCGAAGAACACGACAAAGTACTGACAAAAAAGTGCTTGAGTAAAATTAAAAAATAGTCGTTTTAAAACTACTCAAGTAGAAGTATTTCTGAAAATATTCGAGCAAAATAAACAAACGATTCAAACATATGACAACTGGTCGACTACCTTCACATCACTGCCACAAGCGCATGGTCTTCTAACCAGTACTCAAATTGTAAAATTTTGCATGGGGGACGCTTTTGCAGCCTTGACCAAACCGTAGTGAAGATCACGTAATTCCGTCCACGAAATTGAATAAAGACCAAAAAAGAAAAAGGTCTTCGCCGAAAATCAAAGTGCTTTTTCACCAAAATTAGGTGAAGACCAAAAAAAAGGTCTTCGCCGACGGTTGAAGTGTTTCTCCTTCTGAATCACTTTTTTCTCGGAATTTGGTGTACAGTATATTTGACCGGAATTTGTAGGTTTTTTTCTTCTGATCATCCAGCGTTCAAATCTCGTTGGGGGGACACCTAAATCTCGATGGGTGGACGCGTCCCCCCGACAATTTAAGTACTGCTTCTAACCCCTCACTATCTCAAGAAGTCATGAATTTATCAATTGTTCCAAGTTTTTTGTTATTATATTCAAGACAATTAATTAAAAAAAACATGTAGACTTCGAGATTTAAAAATTATGGCGCGCAGAATTTACCCGGAATCATAGCATCTTTGCTCAAATACTCATTTACTGTCATTGTTAAATTAATATGCTGAAAAGTAAAAACACTGTAGACATGTCTTAAGGATGTTTAGTTTAATCCAGGGATGTGGAAGCGGAAATTTTTGAATCGCTTCCGCTTCCACCACTTGATGACGTAATTTAAAAAAATTTTTCCAGATAAGTCAAAATAAAACAGGTTTGTTATCATCATTGTAAAAACATCATCTAGAACCAAATTATATAGTTGTAATCAGTGGTTTGTCGTCGCAAGGATCTGCGCATAGGCGTAGTCAGGAATTTAGATTTGGAGCTGCTCTGAAACGAAAAGACCAATTAATCACATGGTCATTGTTTCAGCTAATGGGAATTTCTCTAGAACGTTCCCCCATGAGTTTTAAAATAATGAGCGATTATTTGGGGTCTGGAGACGGATTTTCAAGCGCTCGGGGTAATAACTTATTTCAACTGCATCTGCGCTGTTAAGCGCAAATCTTTACTTATTTATAATTACGTAGCCCTGGGGCGAAGCATTTACAGAATTTTGTTTTTTTAATATCTTGTTTGTAATTGTGGTTGGCTCCAAAATTATGCTGTAGCAACGTGTAATTTTAGGACAGCAAAAAAAAATTCAAGAGCTTTGCGTTTATACAGTACACATTACCATATGAGAATAATTCTTGTCGCGAACGGTACTTAGCAGAAATTAAGACAAGTATTATAATACCATGTTTAAAAGTCATACAATATTAAACTTTGTTTGAGGGATCTTACGAGTTCTGGTATGATGCTCTCCACTGTTTGCTTTTCAAGAATATATTATCGCAGAGAAAGAAACTGAAATGTTAAAACTGAAAACTTTGTTTATGTTGGTGAATGTTGTTTCATGCGAGTATGGTCACAGATTTTTTTTTATACGAGTATGGCCCTAGCCCCATTGAAAAAAGTATTTTTAAGGAAGTCTTTAAATTTTGGGACTGAAGTAGAGAATTTTTGAACACTTATAATTTTGAAAATGAGTTGGTTAGCTACATGGTTCATCTTTGAGTTGATAGGGTGGGGGCTGCCCTTGATCTACAGCCTTTAAAAAATGTTTCTTTGCAAATAATGATCGATCAAACTTTAACTTTTCGTCGTATATTTTTTTAAAAAATGCACATTTAAATTTTAACGTTCGATATGAATGGTCAAAATGGAAGCGGTACCCTTTTACAGCTTCCGCTTCCGCATTCCTGGTATAATCTATTGTATCTACAAGGGTGGGGAAAAACTCTCGCACCATGGCTGATTCAGTATATTTTGCAATAAAATTCTTTTGGATTGAATTTATTTCCAAGTGAAGGCTTTTTAAAAACATTTCGTCACTAAATCGCACAAAATTATTGCGAATAACCCTCTTCGATAGTCTAGGTCTCTACTGGGACAAAATTGATCATCAAATTGAAAACATTTTGGATGAACATTTGCACAATAATTACAGTACAGTAAATCACATAGCACAATAAATTACAGTACCGTACAATAATGGCTATTGCATATACAGTGTGTGATTTTTGGCTCACTCTGTAGAGTTTAGCTTTTGACGTTATCTCTCGTTGCTTCAGAGCAAATATGTATGCCAGTATGCGGCCACGGTGAAAGGAAACACCAAGCAACGTGAAACGAAAAGCATGGACAAGATATGTACTCGCACGCGTAGAAAAAAGTCCTTGCGATCGTCGGTGTGGTGGTCGCACCGGCGCAGCCAGAAATAAAAAAAGGGGGGGGACTAAATTTTTTTGTTATGATTAAAGCACATGCAAATCCAACAATTTTCATTTAGGCAAATTGTAACAAATTACAAAGATTTAGCAATAACAGGTAGAAGTACTGCAGTCGTTCATGCAGCAGACGCATGAAAAATAAATGAAAGAAAATAGTTTCACCTGGTTTTAAAATTTTATTTTATTTAATGTTGCAACAGCGGGCGCAAAAACGCGTTTTCGTAACGTAGGTCATACGAGAAAGTCGCGGATTGGCATTATTATTCCGGCAAGCTAACATAATAATATTTCAACTTTCAAATAAGCTTGGAGTATATTGTAACAAATTAAGAACAAATGAGATGTACATTGTACAATTCGCAAAAAGATACGAACAACCTACACCCGAAAATGATTGTTTTACGAAAAAATAAGTGCTCCCTATTATTATTTATACTAATTGACACCACGTACTGCTTGCTATCTTCAAACAGAAAAATGCGCTGTATTGTGCTTTGCCAATACAAAGCTTTGTTGATTGGTTACTGTACTGTTATTACTATCGTTGGTAGGAAATAGGTTATCTTAGCATTAAGCAAGAATAACGCAATAGCGATCGACCATTCCTTACGTGCGGTTAATTGTCTCAATCACATAATGCGAATCTGAACGCGGCGTTTGCGGAAAAATGGTCATAACCAAGTGCAATGGGTTTATTTATGCAGCATGTCCGCAGACGAAATTTGGTTCGCGCCGAAAACTGCGTAGAGTGCTTCCAGAGAGAATTTTAAGGCCCAGTCTACACTATGCGTAAAATTGCGAACGTACGGGCGTGTCGTAGGTTTGTTTGAAACAACTGACTGCTTGTGCGCTGGTAAGGAGATACACTAGGCATACCAAATTTTGGTTTAAAATAAACCAAAGACGAACTTTTGCGCTCACGATTTTACGCGCAGTGTAGATCGGCAAAAGGCGGAAGGCGTCTGAGAGATTTTTTGCTCGCAACCAGCGCACTCAGTTTAGACTTCGACAGTGACGTGCGGTGAGGCTTTTGGTTGGTGAGGCACATTTTTTTTCACACACATGTTTGCAAAAAAATTATTTAAGACAATAAATGACAAGCAAATAATTGTTTTCATAGCCATTAAACCACGGCTGCCCAACCCGTGGGCCACATTTGGCCTGCGAAGCTGTTTTGTGTGGCCCGCAAGGTCTTTTTGCGCTGTTGATTTCCTCATGGAAAGGCTTACTTAGCATTTTTTGGGAAGCAAAAAGGTCCAAACCAAAACCTTTTTCTGGTTGGTTCTCCCGAAATCAGTTCAGATTTGCGGCAAAGACGTTTTTTTTGGTCTTCACCTACTTTTTGGCACAGATTCCCGTAATACTGACCAAAATCAGCACCGTAAATGTGGCCTGTACCAGTAAAAAGGTTGGGCAGCCCTGCATTAAACGAAAACCAAATTTTTCGATAATTAATTATTCGTTTCATTCTTGCTGTTCACTTAAAGCCAAATCAATTCTTGAAGTTTCGAAAATCTATAAAGGTAGCCTAGCCTATTATTTGGCTTTGAATGTGGACATCACTGAAGTTTTCGTGCTTGCTAAGCCTTCTGGGCAAATTCTTTAAGTCACAAAAACCCGGTTTCAGTCCCAACATTATTATTTGCTAAAAACATGAAAGCAAAAATGAAGGTTTTTATAGCGCAACCACTCTTTTCTTGAGTACGGTTCTACTCTTTCTGAATTGAGGGGTTCTTTCGTAATGATGTCTCGAGCAAATCTTTTAAATCGGTTTCTTTTAGCTATAACTTCAAGTTTAAATTAAAAACATAGTTTAGACAGTTTCTCAGCTTTGAGACTAAATTTTCTTCCATTTTAGTTTATTTTCTCGTATTAAATTGTTTTTATTTCGCTAGAAAAATAACTTGCTCAATTTCGCAATGAACGAAAGACTACAAAAAAACTGCTTAAACTTTTTCTCATTCTATGACGTCACAGGTGAGGCGCGCCGCAAAATCAGATTTAAAAGCATTATTAGACCGGCAGCCCAGAAGGTTTATTTACCCCAAAGACGGCGGAAGGTTTGATGCGCCTAAAATGCACGTCTTTACTCACCTTTTAAGAAAATGTTTTACTGGCAAATCAAAAGTTCGGCTAAGACCCCCCAAATCCACAATTTATGGGGGGTCAAAATGGCCTTTATTTACCCCAAAGACGGCATGGATAAAAATTGCGTAAAATCGTTCTCTGGGGTCCACTGAACAATAAAATGGCGAAGACAGTAACTTTAGGTTCGGCTAACCCCTTGACAGTAACGAATTTAGGGGGGGGGCACAAAAACTGACCTTTTCACCTGGAATAGGGCAACGGTAAAAATTGTTAAAAAACATTCTTGCAGTTAGTACGCTGAACACATAAATGGTTAAAACAGTTACTTTCGGTTCGGCTATCTCCCTGACAGTAACTAATTTAGAGGGAAGCTCGAAAAAATTGCTCTTATTTATTTGAAAACGGCAGGGGTAAAAACTGCCCAAAAATGTTTCTCGGGAGCCCACTGAAAACAAAAACAATGGCAATAAGCTTTGGTATCCTCAAACTAATTTCTTACTAAGAACAAAAACGATTGCCAATATAGAACTAAGCATAACAATTTATTAGACGCGTTTCGCTTTAACTTAAAGCATCATCAGTAGAATCCTACTGATGATGCTTTAAGTTAAAGCGAAACGCGTCTAATAAATTATGCTTAGTTCTATTTTGGCAATCGTTTTTGTTCTTAGATTAAGCAGAAACTCCGACTGTTATGCTCCATAATTTCTTACTCTTGCTGCAAAAGTCATTGCACCACTAAATACGGCTTTATAGTACTGCTTTTGAAAAAAATCATTTTAAGTTGATGGCGTCATCAATCATTAAGTAACGTGACAGTCGATTAGAGCAAAAATGCCGTCGTTTTCAATGACGTTACGTTTGAGCAGTTATCTCGTTTTCACAAAAATCGTACAAGTTCAAAGATTGCTCACGAAAGTGTTTTGCAGTAAAGATTACGTCCTTGAACCGATCAGTGTTTGAGTGGATAGAGCGTCTGTTACTGAAACGGTAAACTTGGGTTCAATTCCCGGTCGGGTCAAACCAAAGACTATAAAAATTGGAACTCACGGCTTCTTTGCTTGACTTTCAGTATTGAAAGGTAGTGTGAAGCTTTCATCGTGTGTGGTAGACTGGCGGGCAAGTGACAGCTTGACTCGAAGACCAAAACGTCCCTTTGCTGTCCCCTGGCCAAGGCAATTTGGTGAATAAAATGTAATTGCAATAGCAGTAATTTCAAGACGCACCGGTCCCGCACAGTTAATTGTGCAACGGCAAAATTAAAAAAATAAAATTAAGTAAATTTTATATGCCTTATATCACATCACCAAAACTGCGTTAAATTTGCATCACAGTCTCGAAGCAACTAATACGAGTATAGTATCTCAAAAAAATCTAGAATCTCAAAAAATGTGATAAATTTACATATTACCAGCATTCAAAATACTCGCTGGCTAGTTTACGATTTCGATTAAACATTGCACAAATCGCTCAGCGCGGAGAATTTTAATGATGACAAATCTTAGATTTATCAGCTCAAATAAATTCAAAGATCGTAAATTTGCAGTTCTTTTGGAAGAAGCAGAGATATTTGAAAACATTTAATTAGTCTATCATTATTAGCACAAACAGCAAGATGTTTGCTTGAGTAGTCAACTCGTAAGTCCAACATGCGTATTCCCAACATATTAATTAACATAATGGATTACATTACTATTGCAACAGAATCCAGTTCTAATCCAAAAGCTGAGACCTACTAATAGAAGAGATAGATTGGCACAAAACGGCGGAAAAGTGTCAAATAGTACTGTACCACAGCTTGCAACTATCATGCATATCTATTTGACAAATTCAAGTATTAGTAAACACGTCCTTGAGGAATTTGCTTTTTGGTCGCGAATCTCTATTCTGAGTATTATTTTACAATGATCTGCGACCTGGAACATGTAAAAGTTGTAAAAAAAGGATCAAGTTTTGTTTAAAAGATACAAACGAACATTGAGTTGTGAACACAAAAGAAAAGCTTTTTTAGAGAAAATCCTGTTTCACTTTTTCAAGTCAAGAAGGATGATCGTAATTCTGTAAATCCAGTGGGGCTACTCAAGTTTTGCTGAAACTATATCTGTAACCGGTTCTTTAAATGGAGCTACAAATTTCCTGCGAATTGGCTAAATGGCACCATATTGTATCTTGTTGAGGATAGCTCCACAATTTTTTTTTTTTTGAAATTGGCCCATGTCACAAAATAGGTTACTGACCTCTGCTATAAAACATTTCTATCACATCGGGGTTATGGTGTGAGACAAGACAAGACAAACGTTGTACAGTAAGTTTGAACGAGCTTATGTAATAGATTATGCGGGGTCTTTGAAAAAGTGACAAAACCATTATAGAGATAGAAATGAGTTCAGAATTTAGAGCTAAAGTTGGCAAAGTCGTCAATTGGGCTTAGTTTTGTGGACACTGGCAAAGTGAGCAAAAGACAATCTAGTAGACTTAATTTCCAAAGAGCAACTACCGGACGTAGTATTCGTTGCCAAAAAGCAATGATTGAATAATGGAATGTGGGTAAGGAAAGGAAGAGAACAAAATTTCAAACCATTTCCAAATGAATGCTCTATTCTACAAAAAAATTAAAAAAAGCAAGAAGCAGTGAGGTTGTTTTAGTTCAACAGAAGGTGCATCACTGCAGTAGCAAGACCAAAAATACTGATCCATCAGCCCAAATATAAAAATCAATCAAACAAAGATGTTAGAAGAGTAAGGCACCAAAACAATTCTTGGAAGATTCTTGTCTTAAAATACCAGAAAAGCCAAATGTGACCTATGTCCTATATGCCCTTTTATCAAGCATTTGTCAATGCAAAAACATAAGCTTTATCTTCAAATGTTGGATTATACAGTAGCCAATAATTATGGTATATTCCAAACCTGTTCGTACTTATGGAAAAACGCCTTATATTGCCTTCCAAGAACCTGATGAACTGTTGGTCCCGGTCTACGCTGGGTGTAAAATTGTGAGCAAATAAGCGCATTTTAGTTTATTTCATACAGGTAACAGTCGGTTAAAATTAAATAAGAACACACTCTTACGCACACGATTTTACGCCTAATGCACTAGAATGAGCCAAAATTGCACGACTAATTTTTACATAGAGGCCTACCATATATTGAAAATTAAGTTGCTGTTGTTATTAACGTCATCATTTAATGTAGTAATTTCGTTGATCTGTTTGATCGAGACCACCTCATTGTCTTTGGTGTCTTCATAACACCAAAAATAAACGCTATTAATCCTTAATAGTGTCTATTGAGAAGTTCAAACTAAAAATAATCAAGAATTTTTAAAATATTGCCAGTGTAGAACGTGGTTTTAAACGAAATCCGTGTTATCAATGCTAGAATAATGTGATCTTGCTGCAACTTGAATTCAACAAGTGTTAGTTTTTTGTGCAGTACATCATATGAATAATGGTCTCAAAGTTTTAGAATAATTTCAATGCGCGCGATTACAGAAATCCCGTCAATCTTCATTAGCTACGTTTTTGCATCTGCCTCCAGTTTAGATGCTATCATGCGCCTTTTTATGATGAAAGAGGACTGCAAGCAAAATCAATGGGGTATCTAAAGTTAAGACAATCGTATTAGATTAGATTTGGCGTAATTGACTCCATCCTTCTTGAGCCAACCGTTCCAGAGATATTTTCTTCAAACCCTACGTAGGAACCTTCCTAATTAAAATTTCATTGGTAACCCTGACGTTTCAATGCAGTAGCCTAG